>CM039641.1:3541504-4141504 GCA_022405125.1 Anthidium xuezhongi | reverse complement strand
CACTTGTTAACAGACACGTGCAGGCTGGGATGGCAAAGGTGCAGTTTCGAGAGCTGCTCTAATGGACAGACTACAGAAATATCTGCCACCCTCTATTATGTTACCGCCACGACGCCTTCACTCTCTGTTGTGTCAAGCTGTGGAAATGCAAAATCAACAGTGTACATACCATGTAACACATACTCAGGTATTACTCAAGTCTTCAAATCTTTGCATAGCATAAAATTGTTTCACTGAGATCGATTCTTACTCATGTTTTCTAATGAAGTTTGTAAACAGAATATGCAGTAGATTACAAAATATTTAATTATGTTCTTGTTTTACATTGTTATAATTACAACTACTTTCTGTTACATATTAGACAAGTTTAGAGAACGTGTCACTACTCGTGGATCACAGCTGCAGCAAAGAACAGTTTCCTTGCCATACTATACAAGTGCTCAATAATCATTGTGACGAAGTATGGTATTGTAAATTTTCTCCCGATGGTCGCAAGCTAGCTACAGGTTCTAAAGATATGACTGTAATTATTTGGGATGTCGATCCAGTAAGCAAATTGTTGAATGTGATAAAGTACAAAATTCTTGCTTCAAACAAAATAATAATAACATTATTTTTTCTTCTATTACTAATAATAGGATACGCTGAGAGTAACGCATAGAAAAACACTAGAAGGTCATACTTATGGAGTAGCACTAATTGCTTGGAGTCCAGATAGCAGCCTTTTAATCGCCTGTGGACCTGAAGATTGCCCAGAGCTTTGGCTTTGGAGCATCGATCCACCTGACTACGAGTTACGTGCGACAGTAACTCAAAATACCGACGATTCACTTACGGCTTGTGCTTGGTACCCAGATTCACGTAAATTTGTGGCAGGAGGTCTTCGTGGGCAATTCTATCAATTTGTAACATATCAATTAAGTTTATTATATCATACATTAAATTATATAGTAAAATACATTAAAACATGCAAATGATATTTTAGGATATCGAAGGCAATGTATCGGAGTCCTGGGAAGGGGTCAGGGTAAAATGTTTGTGGTGTAAAAATGATGGTAAAACGGTTCTGGCTGCTGATTCACATCATCGAATTCGAGGATATAATTTTGACGATTTATGTGACTTTACAATGTAAAATTATAATTCTTTTATTTGTGTAATGCATTTTAATATTTGTAGTAATGTTTATTTATATTTCAGATTACAAGAAGATCATCCTTTAATGTCATTTAGTGTAAATAAAGCAGATCGACTTGCACTTTTGAATGTAGCCAATCAAGGTGTACATCTTTGGGATTTACAAGATAGATGTTTAGTAAGACGTTTTCAAGGTGTTACCCAAGGACATTTCACAATTCATAGTTGTTTCGGCGGTGTAAATCAAGATTTTATTGCATCTGGCAGTGAAGGTATGCGATCTTTGGGGAAACAAAAATGTATATAACCTACAATTCTACTTGTTTCTGTTACAGATACTAAAGTTTATGTATGGCATATCAAAAGGGAACTACCTATAGCAATTTTAACAGGGCACAGTAGAACAGTAAATTGCGTCTCATGGAATCCTGTGTATCATCAAATGATGGCTTCAGTATCAGATGATTGTACAGTGAGAATATGGGGACCTAGGTCGTCCTCTCCAGAAAAAGGTGAAAATGACAAAACTGGTAAGTTTATCGAGCTTACTATTTCAACCTAATATTTGAACATTTTACGGTCCGCGGTTTTTATGAAGCTGTCACATTCCTTGTTCCAATGTAAATTAACGAAGTCAACATTGCCGCGTAATGGCACAGAATTATAGACAAATCTTATAGTTTTGAACTTGGAAAATTCTCTTTTTATTTATAGAGTCTATCTTTCGGTAAGCAAATTAATTTTTGTCTTTAATTTCAGTACCATTAGAAAGCAACTCTTCAAATGGTAGTGGTTGGCATGAAATGGTATCGTAGCGAACTACAGTATATCAGTGTCCCCATGACCTCATGGTGTTCAAAAGACTGTCATATTGATCGTCATACTGACTTTTTCCTGCCCCCCAGCAGCTATCTCTTTATGCCTCATTACCGTAAGTCTGGATAAATGACTATCATTGAGAGTAAATGAGAGATATGTTAGCATCAACTGCTAATTCGTTTAAAAAAAAAAAAGAAAAAAAAACAATCGAACGTTATTTGAAAATCTATTTCTTTTTAATTAATGAATTTTATATGCAATCTCACGGCCCATTTGCCCATAAAATTACAATTAATCGAAAACACAAAATCAGCATAATATATCGATTAATATAGGTTATGGTAAAGTATAAGTTCAACAAATTCCGTCTTAGCGTTGATGTAAAAAAGAAAAATTAATGTGCATTAGCAAAAAAAAAGTACTACAAAAATAAAAATTTGTGATTTTGCGAGATTATTATGGAAATTTGTTTTGACGAAAATTATGTCAAATTTAATCTTTCTAAAAATAAAATTCTGTAAATAACAATGTCGTGCGTAATGAATTTCTAATTAATTTTTTTAATTATCAGAGAGAATGATACTGTTCTCGGTTTTTCTCTACATATGTAACTGCCATCTTACATTGATACTGTACGTTACAATTTGTATACAAAACGTCATAAATTGTGATGCAATGTAAAAGTAATACAGACATTACATGAAAACATTTAATTTCAATAAAACAACTTGTAATGATGTATAATTAAAAAAAAATTACAAAGTTTGCAAACGTTTGAACTGTGTTATGAGATAATTTGATTTAAAATTAGTCCTAAAACATTAAAATCATAGCAGTATTACTACTGAAAAAAGTAAATTAAATTTAAAGGTTGAGCATAAATCTTAAAGTTAGTACCTTGATTCTGTACTGTGATTTCATATTAAAACGTATACACTTGGTGTCAAAAAGTTTATAAATACTACATTTGCCTTAATATTATCACGATCATAAAAACTTTGAAATAATGTCAATAGATTATGTAGATTTTGAATGTTTGTGTCAAAGCATTGGTTGTTTAATACTAATCAAATATCTTTGTATGTTGCATTTTAAGTTCTACAGCTAAAAGGCAAACAGTAAACGATATTTTGAAATTGCAAATCAAAAACAGTTATAAACTGAGCACATATTTTACGAACAGTTCTCAGTTTTACACATCATTGTCTGTAACATATAAAATGTCCTATTATTTATTTATAAGAAGCATTTTCCATTTTTTTTCTTTCCACAAAATATTTGTTAATCATCGAATATAAACAAATCTTATCTATAGTGCAGATTATGTTCTTTTTTTTCCAAAATAAGATAAAAGTAAATAATATATCTTAAAATATAATCATAAACAAGAAGATGAAAATATGAAAATTTTTGTTTTTTATTTACTAAATTTTACTAATAGACAGCTGAAAACAGATTGGATGTTTTACATCACAAAAAAAAAATCCTAGAGTATGTGTGTACAAATACTTTTAGACAATTAATAATAATATAAACACGTTTACATAACAGGAAAATTTTACACAAAGCATCTGTAGTTCATGCCCCTAAAAATGTAGTGAGATAATATGATATCAATCACTATTATCATTTGCATTTACCTGTGGTGCCTTAGCACTTTATAATCTAATTAAAAATTTCCAGGAATTTTTCATGATTTGAAGTAACATGTAATTTGATATAGTTTGCAATAAACAGCAAATAATAAATTCCACTTATAAATTTAATATTCAATGACATTCAAATTTAGTACGTATCTTTATTATAAATTTTTCAGTGGATACCTTTTTCTTTCAGTCATTTATAGTAAATACAACATAATATTAATTGTCTCTTAAATAATTAAACTATTTTTATATTTCGTCATGAAATATAGAAAAGCAATAAAGAAAATTCTTAGAATTCTTCTTTTCTATAGTTAGTATAATAACAATAACTTGAAATACAAAATACGCCATGTTTGACAAAGTAAATATAGAGATTCGTATAAAAAAAATTAATCGTTTAAATTATTTTTTGTAAATATGGGGCGAAAATATTTAATGTAATCCTAAAAAAATGAAAGAAAAGTGGTTTTATATTTAATTTATAACGAAAGAATGTAAAGTAATTCAAATGAAGTTAATACATTTTAAAACAGTATTATATTATGTTGAATTATAATAAATGATGTTTTAATAATTTCGAACCAGATATATCGATATATAAAAACAAAGGAATACTAAATAATTACTACAGAATTAATACTTAAGAATTAAAAACGATGTCTTTACATGACAGTTATGTTTCCATAGTGCAATCGAAGTTGTTTATTAGGATGGCAAATATAAATTAGGCTATAATATGATTCTGCTTCGTTGAAACAAACAAAACTTGTTAAATAATTATTATGTACATTATTATTCTACATTACTTTCTTAAATTTTTTAGATTTTAGTTTATTATTTTATATGTACATAAGATAATAAAATATATGATTTTATGCAAGGAACTGCCGTTTATTACAATAGCAATGTGTGTTTGTTCTTAAAATATTTGCTATAGCTATTTCATATTTAAATTATGTAATGATAGGTACTAATTGTGTAACATTTAAGGCCAATAGCGCGTGAAATAATTACTTATGTTAATTTATCGAAAATATTTTAAATAAACTATAAGAAGTCAGATATATATGTGTGACTAAATATTTCTTTATGGATAGCGTATGTAATAATGGATATTTCTTATTTTTTCAGAAATGGAAAATATGTATTTCATAATCTTTTAACGCATAACATACATCTTGTACCAACTTATTCTAGTAGGATATCGCTCTAACGATAGGATAAATGAATTGTAATAAATTCGATGATAAATTAATATAATAATTTTGGATTGCCGGCATAATCCCGATCGACCTGCTCGCCCAGGAGCGTACGGAGATTTATCCACCGAAGAACGGTGGATTCAGCTCACGATCCATGACCTGGGTGAGCTGATGAATCGTCGCGCCATGGCGAGGTGAACTTTTACCTGACCCAATTCCTAACAGAACACGGGTACTTCCGTAAGTACTTGTTTACTATGGGGAAGATGGGGGTCACTTCGCTGTCAGCTGTGTGACGACGCCCTAGAAGACGATGCCCTTCACACCTTCTTCGTCTGCGAATACTTAGTAGAAGATCGAAAAGGTGTGAAGCGTGCTATCAATCGCAACATCACCCCGGAGACCATTATCAGGGTGATGTTGCAAAGCCCATAGGGACGCTATGGCACAGTATGCCGAACACATGCTAAGCTGCAAGCGTAACAAGGGGCGCCCGAGGATGACCCCCTAAGCACCCACAAGGAGCTCATAGCACAGCCCCGGAGCCATTGCAGACATGGAGGAGGGGTTTTGGAAGGTACACCCGGAAGCGAGCATTTACTTCCGGGGGAGTCTCTCACAATGGTGGTACCATTTCTTGGTAACCCCCCGGGCGTACATAATTGCCCCTCCTCCTAATGAAAAGCAAAATTTTTGATTAATAACGGTAAAGTTATATTAAATTTTGATACATAATTTGTGTTTAATTTTAAATACTCTACATGTAAAATGAAATAAAATGCTATGTAATATCTTATAATAATTAGAGAAGTTATCTTAATTATATTTTTATTGCTAGATATACAATGAACACTGATTGCAAGTAAATTTTTAATTGTTTGAAATCATGTTTCCTGCTTATATATTTTATCCGCGCTTATGTATAAAAAGCTGTATAATAAATATTCTTCTACATTATTTAAATATGACTACTTTTATAGGTGAAACTATTCATATTTTTTTTTCTAAAGTATATGTATTATTAAATTGACATTTTAATGTATTTGAAATAATTAAACAATTTTTTACTATTACTCTAGTTCATTATTATTAACTGTTTTTATTCATAAATTGAATAAAAAGGAGATAGAGTCACATAATACCCATCATTTTATTTAAAGATTTTTCTGTGTTTTTGTTATGCATTAAAAAATACCTTTTCCTCCAAATGAACCATCTTTAAATATTCTTTCACTACTGAATTATTACTCGCATTTAATATAAAGTTAATGTATTTGAAAATATTCCGCTATTTGTATCGAAAAAATATATCGAAAATAATTTTGTCAAGTTGCACAAGAGCAGAAATGCCGCCGTAAGATCACTTTTTCCTATCGAACTATAAACTCGATATATCTCGAAAGATACTTAGTTCTTTATCGTATTGATAATTTCCATTTTAGGAAATCGTATTGCTAGGCATTTAGTATGCTGAGAAGGACACCAAAGAAAAATTCGTGGGCCTTAAAATCGATTAAGTTAGTTGCGCTTTTTGAAGTTTCACTTTTCTTCTCAACATATACACTATGGTCCTATATGAATAAATCTCAAGGTAATTTATATATTACATTTTTTGCAATCCTTTCATATTTGAGGTTATATTCATTCATAATTTTGGTATCACAATTTACAGCTTTATAATGTTAACGCTTTTAACAATTAATATAAGTGTAAAAAACATTTGTAGAAAACATATGAAAATCGTAGTGAGTGTCATGATTTAGATTTTCTTTAACTGAATGAAGTTGCATTCATTTTATTATAATGTGTTTTGTATTTTATAATAAATTGCATTATATTTCTGTAAATTTTTTCAAATATACATTAATATAAACATGAATGAACATTAGATTGCAGATATTTTATGTATCGGCATTCCCCACTTGTACTAAAAGGTTATTACTACCTTTATGAGAAGACGTACGGTGACGATAAACTAAAGTTGTCGGATCTCGCGTTGTGGGAAAATTAACAAGATGTATTTTAAATTTGATGGGATTAAAATTTCCCACATTCTTAATAGGTAGTGGTGGCTTAAACTATATTTTTCAAATTGATGTTTTAAAAAAAAAGGTATGTATGTAACTAATCTAATCTCTATTAAGTATTTTGATACTTTTTTGATTATATTTATTTGATTATATTTATTTGATTATATTTATTATTGCAATATGAAGTAACAGGTTTTATTTTTTATACTTTCTATTAAAAAAATCAATGAATTTTAAATTCTTAGATATATTAAAACAAAATATTTTTAGAAATAAATTTATATTATTAATAAATTATAAATGCTTAAAACTAAATGATACATAATATATAATCCTTCACAGAATAGAATTTACACAGCAATATGGATTCTCCAACCCTCATAGAAGGTAGTTTACCGGATCGTATTACCAAAAGAGATCGTGAAAGAAAGAATATCATTGAAAGACGACGAGAGGAACGGCAATCACTAGCTGTTGAATCCGAACAAAGCAGCTATTTTAAGGATACATTTTACTCATCATGCAAAAAGATTAAGGAAATGTTGGACGATGCACCCAGTGCGCCTACATCATCTCTTCTTGGAATATTTGACAAAATAAATAAGGAAATTCTAATGCTTAAGAATTACTTGTCACAATCAAAAATGTTTTTAAAAGTTTATGACATTAGAAGAGCACAAGAAAATTTACAGATCCTAGAAAATGAAGCTTCTGATCTGGAATTGAAATTATTACCTAAGAAGAAGTTTGGTTTCAAAAACCGAAGAGTTGTGAAGAAAACTTCTGAGAAGCCCCATGATGTGACGGATGGTTTGAAAGATTTAAAGATATCAGAAGGAATTGTAAACGGTTCTGCCAAACAAAATCATAAGTTATCAAGCAAATACGGAGATAGTGCCTGTATGCTGTTGGGAAAAGTTGATGAACAATTAATTTTAGATGCTGAAAATGTGAATAAGAACGATGTTCTGCTTTCCGATTTAATTCGTTGTACGATACGTATTTATGGTACACCTAGTACTTTACACATGGTAAACTTAAAACAGTGTACTGTGTTAGTTGGACCAGTAACATCATCTGTATTTGCCCATGACTGTAATGAATGTGTATTTGCTTTTGCATGTCAGCAACTTCGATTACATTCTTCAACGGATTGTACTATTTATTTACATGTCACGAGTAGATCAATCATAGAAGATTGTACAAATATACGTGTTGCACCTTACAACTGGACTTACGAAGATCAAGCGAATCACTTTAATCTAGCAGGTCTGGATCCGAAAATAAATAACTGGAATTGCATTGATGATTTTAATTGGTTGTCTAACGAAAAACATTCACCAAATTGGAATATACTAGATCCTGAATTACGTGTTAAAAGTTGGGATTAATAGATATGAATAAAATAAATTGTACAATTAAAAATTCAGTTCTTAAAATACCATTTTTTCATTGTTAGATACTTATTTTATTAAATTCTTTATGTGCGTACCCCGCTTTTTCACAAAAATTGTACTATATGAGCGTTTTGTATACTTACAAAATGTTTAATAAACTTGCTGTTTGTGAATCATATATGTCTAATCATTTTATATAAATTCTATTCAATATAAATAAAATACTACAAATTTATTTATATTAAATCGAATATAAGTAGACTCAAAATTGTTCTTAAATTTTTATTATACTTAAATTGTATTGAATATATATATATATATATATATATAAAAAATTCGCAATTCATAGTTCAAAGAAGTGCCGCTAGATGGATGAATGGTTATTAGGTTATAAGGAAGGGTTAGTACAGGGGCGCAGAAGGGTACATACTTCTTTCGTACCTGGCAGGAAATTGTAACGATTAAAAATGTCTCGCGGTATATTTCAGCTGCTCAAAAGTATGTATATAATATTTTAAAATGATAATTATTATTATGATTAAAACTTTATATTGATTACAGCTTCACTTATAAATTAATGATTATATAATATCAATGCCTTTAATATATGATAACATGTTAATTATTTAATTGTCTAAATTGAAATTATAACTTATTTATTGATCTTATCAATTCTATATAAATATATAAATTATCTCATGTATAATTTAAAGAACATAATTTCTTTAATATGACTTTAAGGTTAAAAACGACATTAGACAAATTAATAAGTTATCATGATTTAACAGCATGTATTGATTATTGTTTATTTATTAATTATTAATTATTATTTGTTAATAATTGTGTATTTATTGCAGCTGCAACAACGGCAGCAAAGCCTGTTATTGGTAAAATGGTCTATTATGGAAAAATAGAATTGGCTCCACCAAAGATAACTGAAATTTCCCTTATTCGAAACGAGATTAAAAGTCTTATAAATGCAGCAAAAAATAAACAATACCTTAATGTTACAGTACGTGAAGCTTGGCTGAATACTTTAGTTACTGTAGAAGTGATATGTTGGTTCTTTATTGGAGAATGTATTGGCAAACGCCACCTCATAGGTTACAAAGTTTAAAAATGCATTAATAAATTTATATAGACATAAACTGTACAATTAATAGTTCTTTTAATGAATAAATGTGCATACACATTCATAAAAATAAATTAGTGTTTATACATGAACACTGTCATTTGATTATATCATTTTTTTGTTTCATTTTTTATTAATTGAAATAAAAACAGTTATATACAAAATATCATCATTATTTATTACAATAAAATTAGACTAATATAAAATAGAATTATATTAACACATGTTGTTTTACATATTGCCATATACATATTGCTCCACTAACATGAACATTTAATGATCGAATTATACCAACTTGTGGTATTTCTATACAAGTATCAAACAAAGGTATCAAATTGGCAGGAATTCCATCCTTTTCATTTCTAAAAAAGTATTTATTCTTAGTTACTGGAAAGTTTAATTTTTCTTTTATTACTTACCCTAATACAAGGATTGTCTTTTTGTTGAACTTCATACTTAGCAAATTTGTGCTATTAACTGTCTGTTCTACACCTACTAAAGACCATCCCATTTCCTTTTTATCTAATAAAAATTGGCACAACTGATGTGGTTTTATCTACAACAATTGTTTCATTACAACAGATATTTAACATCTTGTAATTAAATAGTACACGCAAAATACCTCTGTAATGGTTATCCAGTTTTCAGCTGATACACTGAGATTCTGAAATTCCTTATCTTTAATTTGACTTATATTACCAATAACTAATTCTTTGACATTAAAAATTTCACAAGTACGGGCTAGTCCACCTAAATTTGGAGCACGGCTAACAAGACTTGCTACAACTATCAGTCCTTCTTCATTTAATAATAACCTTTTGTGAGAAACAGATTCTCTAATGGTTGGAAAAATATCATTATACAACAGATTTGTAGATACTGAAGGATCAATTTTCTTCTGAATGTTATTTAGTTCCTCGGTATCCATTATAGAATTTTTCATAGATAATTCTTTATCGCCTGTTTTTAAATATTTTATATTTAATATTTTATCAAAATTAAAGTGTATATTACCTTTAATATAACTTTCAAGATACCTGTGGATTTTATCAAGTAAGATGATGTTTTAGTATCTGATAGTAATGTATTTAAATTATAAAGTCTAAGAGGATGATTGATAGTTTCTTTAAAGTTTAAAATTTGAAATAAGTTTGAAGTAATCCATTCACTTGGCTCCATATCAGTCAATCGGGGAAGTTCAAAATAAATTGTCTAGAAGTATCAATAAATTATTACTTAAATAATCTAGAATTTATGTAACACTTTTTACATTACCTGTAAAGTGAAGTCATGCATAGCATGAAAAACTGAAAGATAAAAATCATTTTGAATTTTATTTGAATTTTTCATTATATTTCCATCTTTCAAACTTGTTATTGCAGCATCATATAATCCTTTATATTGTAATGTAATATCATTACAATCAAATTGCTCCAAAATATGATACAATTTCACAAAAATTATCTATATTCAACATAAAATACATATATATATATACACTATTGTAATAATAAAAAATTATCTACAATATGTTTAAAGTACCTGGTTATAAAGACGCATACTATACTGTTGACCTAAACAACAATGTGCAATGTACTTTAATCCAGTTAAAATAAAATTGTACTGAGAATCAGTAGGAAGAAGTCTTGCAACATGATAAACTATACATGTTATAGAACTAACACATCCTGGGCGTGTTGCAATACCCTATACAATTTTTTTAATGTATTTAATGCACAAACAAATCTAAATAAAGGAAAATAAATTTGTATCCATACCTCTTCAAAAAATTTCCAGAGTCTATGATGAAGTTCTGTATTTTCTAGATAAATTTTTGTTAATAGCCATTCTTGCATTAATCTGATACTATGCTGATTACTTTCTAACAGTATTAAACTGCTTATATATTCTTCTAATTTAATAATGTCCAACTATAAAAAAATGTATAAATATACTTTTTCTAATCTTACTATTATTCTAAAGTAATACCATAATACTCTGTTACCTTATTTAAGAGTGGCTGTAGTATTAATAAAAGTTGCATAATTCTATGCTTTATTTTATGTATATAAGAATAATTGAAGTAACGTTTGTTTTTATATTTTTCCAATTCTTGTAAAACAATTGGAAGAAATGTGGATGAATACTCTGCATTTGCAGTAATTATTTTATGTAGCAATACAATAGAAAGTGCTCTGACATTAATGTCATTATTGTAATCTCTAATAATAAAATTGATTACAAATTAACAGATATATCATATATATTGCCATGGTACAAAAATACTTACATTATTGATATATGTTGTGGATAACAGTTTTTATAATTGTATGTAATATACAAATATGCTTGATTTTCTATTTGTTTATCTTTTCGAAGTACTTGTCCATGAAGGCAACATGATAACAATTGTTCTTGTAAACATTTCAAATAACATATATTTAATGATTCCATTTCATTTAATAAAATTTGCTTTAGTTTTGGAACCTTATTGCTTTCTTCAAGCAGTTGATCAAGAAACTAAAAATCAATAAAATGATTATTACTTAAAAGATTAATTTTTATGATAATTTAAAATTCATTTCTTACATCATTTACAAAATCCATAACATCAGGCAATTCCAAAAACTTATTGTTTATAATAACTCCCGTAAGATTTTTTACTGCCATAAAGTACAATTTATTCTTCTTGCTTAACAATGTAGTTTTCCAGCATGTAGTGAAAACAGATTCTAAATTTAATTTATTCTCTTTATCTTTTATTGCTCCTTTATTAACAATTGTTTTTAAAATTAATGCTATTTCTGGAACAATTTCATTTCCTCCCATTTCATAAAGACATGAGACATTTTCAAACCAATTCATTTTCTGAGGCCATAATTGTACTTCTGCCTTTGTCAAAAATTGATTTGTAAGTCTTGCAAGTAACAAATAACAATTTGATATTATTTTTCCTTTAGTATTTAATTGATCTTGATCATTATTAAACATGTGAACATTAGAAATATCTATTAAATGATTCACATAAAGCAATGTATGATTTGTGCATAAAATTTCTTGAGTGTAATATAAAATATGTAATGCATACATATAATGCATATTTGTATATTGATCGATGTTCTGAAGAATAGCTACACTCTCATTTCTAAATTTCTCACTGTAACTTAGAATTTCTTTTTCTGATAAAATCAAATTTCCATTGTTAAGAAATGAAACAATTATGGCAAGATATTTGTTCATTTCTTCATAATTGAATTTATATGGTACACTTCTGCTATTTTTAAGCAGAAACTGTAATGCATCATTAAAGTATAAAGATAAAAGTTGTATAATGGTTTCATTGATTTTTATTACACTTAAATTCAACAAATGTGACATAAATTCTACTATACAAAATGTGTGTGTATGATCTGCATAGGATCTGGTATTTATCCCCTTGAGTGTTGATAACCAGTTATTCAGTATTTCTATCACAGCACATGTTTTATGTTGTAATATCAAACCTGCGTCATGAAACATAGCAATTACAACAGCAAACTTTACAGGACTTAGTTTTAAATGTGTATCTTGATTCAAGTATTCTTTACACATAAGTTTTACAAAGTCTACTGCATTTATTTTTACCAGTACTTTATTCAACCAGTTTATTACAATTTTCCATGAAAATGAATCTCTCACTAGTATTTCTTCCAAAGAAAATTCCAATAATGTTTCTATTACAATTCTTAAATTGTTTATTCTTCCTACAGAAAGGCAGATTGTTTTTATAAGTTCAATTTGAGATGCAATCCTTAATGTATGGGAATGCATATTTAAATTCTTCTGCACTAAAGATTTAACTAAAATTAATTCATCATCTCCCCATTGATTTGATGCTTTATTTGAAACTGTTCCCAAAATTTTTATCACATAAAATATTGGTATAGGAGCCCATATTTCTTCATTCATTATTTTAAGCAGTCTTTTAGTAAATGTAATTTCCCTTTCTGTTGCATGTACAAACAACATTACAATAGCATTTAATATATCTGGTTCTTCTTGATAAGATTGGCATTCATATAAAAATGTATTATTTAAAACATGTACAAACAGTTTTAAAAATTGATCATCATTTATAGAAGTATACAAATTGCAAATATACAATACTCCCTGCTTTACTATGTTGTTATTCTCATGTTGCAATATTCTTTCAAATATCAGTTGCATCCAAACAGTGTTAAAACAATCATTGCATAGAGTATGTTCCTCATTACCTTTTATCAAAGTTGATAAATGTGTCAAAGCAGGTAATATTAAATGATGTTGCTTTTCTTCTAAAGCATCCAATACCAAGAAGAACTTCTGCTTGATATCTTTGATTGATATTTTTGTTTCAGTTTTTTGATTACATACAAAAGGAATAATTGCAGGTTTCTGTAACTTCAAAACTTCTTCATTGGTGGTATTCATGAAATCAGTTATATGCTTCATTATAAATAATCCTTGTTTACGGTATTGTTGTTCAGATGATGTTAAGCTTTTTATAATTAACAACCATAACTGTTCCATGTAACATAATTTATAATGTGTGTGAATTGTATCATTTTTTAAATTAGATGAAAAACATAAATTGACTATAATGGTTAATGCACTGAGCAAGTCTTTTAAATCATCCAATTTATTTAAGATGAAGTTCCATATAGTTGGTAAAGTATTCTCAGAACTACAAGTGTTTATTAATTTTGGAAAAATTGAAGCAAATAACTGCCACTCTTTATCTTCTTTTGTTTCTAGCCATGACATTATATCTTTTAAATATAATAAACTAAAATGTTTTCGTATGTTCAATTCTACATCATTATATAAGGAATTTCTTAATTGCAATGCTTCTAAAAAACATTCCAGAATTTTTATATAAAAAAATTTACTTTCATTGTTATTTAAAATATTAACATTTAACTTTTGAAAATTCATCAAATGTTCTTCAATACATTGTAAATTACAGTACAGTATTAAATGTAAAATTATAATATCATATAAAATTGGATGTTCAGCAAACTTTTGTGAATGCTTTTTTAAAAATAAAATATTTTCTATGGTTTTGAAACATAAATCATTTGAAGGTGTTCTAATATGCCTCTCTTTGGAATTGAATATAAGTTGATATTCATAACATAAAACCATTCGAAGTGTTTCCAATTTTTTCGCATTTAAATTATCTTTTATAATTTCGTTATTGTAATGTTTTATTAAACGATGTAATAACAGAAATGGATTATCTTTAAACGCAGTTTCTAACAATTCAAAAATTGAAAAGTCTATTATCGATGTACGCATATAACGTTCATGTAAATCCATTTTGTTATACGTTCAAAATTAAATCTTTTTGTAAATCTACTTAACTTTTCACTTATTTGTTTTTATACGTATAACATATGCTATATGTTTAAGTCGGCGTACAATGTTTATAAAAGTGTATATGCAATTTGAATGTATTTTATTTAATTTGAATAATTTTAGCGTATAAAAGTTTGTAAATAACACAGCGGTACACTTAACTTGCGATTACATATTTTTATATATAGCCGCAAAACAAATGTACTTAACCAATAAACGCGCACGTGGGTTTCCAAAATACAAATATATGTGTCAGAGGTCAGTTTATTTTCTAATAAAAAATTAATGGCATTTCTCGAAGAAAAATGTTTTGAGAATAAGTTGCGCGCATCCGAAGCTAAAACGCGCTCGACAGTGGAGACTTCAGCATTTAGCAGTTTCAGGAAATGTATTTTCCGACAACAGGAAGCAACTTCCTGAAAATCATTAGCTTGGTCAAACAAGTGGTCAATAGCCGGCACATAAGTTTGACGAGAATGGCTAAAAGTAAATTCGAATATGTAAAAGAATTTGAACGTGACGATTGTTGTTTGCCAAATTGTTGGATTGTGGTTAGAATTGACGGAAGAAATTTTTCGAAATTTTGCGATGCACATCAATTTACCAAGCCGAATGATGTAGCCGCTTTGCAATTAATGAATCGCGCGGCTATTACGGTTATGGAAGATTTCAAAGAAATTATCTTGGGTTTTGGTCAAAGTGATGAATATTCGTTTGTCTTTCGAAAAGATACACAACTTCATAAAAGAAGGGGTATGTGTATATCGAAATATATTTGATAGTATAATAAGTTTAAAATAATAGATAAGTGATATAGTTACAAAGGATATACCAGTTGATTATATTAATACGAATATACTGTTTAAGTTATCATTTTCATTACATTTCAGCATCAAAATTAATGTCAAATGTGAATTCACTTTTTGCATCATCATATGTTTATCATTGGCCTCGATTCTTTCAAGGCAAGGAATTATATTATCCACCATCCTTTGATGCCCGTGTTGTATTATATCCAACAGATAAAAATTTAAGGGATTATTTAGCATGGCGACAAACTGATGTTCATGTGAATAATTTATACAATACTTGCTTTTGGAATCTTATATTAAAAGGAAAACTGACTCCAAGTCAGGTAGCTTTAATTTATTTAATGTTTGTATAGAATAATTTTAATAGAAAATATTTATTACTTTATATCCATTTTATATTCATTTTTAGGCTGAAGAGAAACTCAGGGGTACATTAGCATCACATAAAAATGAATTATTATTTCAAGAGTTTGGTATAAATTATAATAAAGAGCCCCCACTTTTCCGAAAGGGTACTACGCTTATAAGAAAATTAGTACCTGATGGAACAGGTAGATTAAAACCAGCGGTGGTTCCATTGGTGGACGATATTATTGCAGACCGTTTCTGGAAAGAAAATCCAGAAGTGATCGGTTTAAAAAGTTTAGCCACTTACCAACCTCCAAATTTAGTTAATAACGCTACAAATCCACCACCAACTCCAAATATAAAACATATTAACAATACTCCACCATCCTCTGTTCCTAATGTAAATTCTATGAACAAAGAAGTACATCCCACAATGAGTCGTGAATCGGATGGAGAAAAAATGCAGTGTGAAAGTGAACGAATTTGTAGAAGATAAGCAGTGGTTTACGTTTCTTTTTTTACAATAAATTTAAAAAATATCCTAACGGAAAATAATGAAAGTTTATTTCCAGTAATTTTAAGACTACTCTAATGTTGTTTTATTTAAAGCAGTAATACTGTAGAATGCTAACTACTAATGAAAGGATTACGAATTTCGGAAATATCCTCGTATATTTCTGGTATTCTTAGTTCTTATCACCAAAGTAGTTCTTATCCTATTACTTTCTTAGGAATTATATTTTTATACGATAAATCGCATATTTGTGTATGTTTATATACTTTCTAGTATATGCATGTACATACATGTATATATGTTTTGAAAGTATTTCATAGAAATACACATATATTTAGTACATATTTTTCGTTAGGATCTTCTGTTTTCAGACTTGTCCAATTTCAGTATCACATTTTCTAATAGCAAGAAATTGTATTGAATAATATTAAATTATTTATAAAACGAAAGGCTGCTATAGAGTAAATATATTAGGATTTTTATAAGAAATTTTGTTCACAAATATGAATGACGCGTAGACTGTAAGCACATTTTGTATACTATAAAGGTACATACTCTTTTTTTGTAGTTAAAAAGTTTGCGTTAAATTGATTTAAATTATCAGGCTTCATAATTTTGCATGTGTGCGTTTGTATATGTAATAGTAATTCGTTAGCTTAAACAGCATCGTACGACATATTAATTTTTATACTATTATATGATTTATTAATTTGCATAGTAATATTCCGTTATCTTAAGAGATGCACAAACTGTAAGTATTCTATAAATTGAAATATTTGAAAATTTTTTTTATAAAGATACATATCTTTTTGATTTAGGTGGCCGTCGATTTAATTAACAAATTAATTAAGTAATTGGAACAGTTGATGGTAAACAAAGGTTTATGCAAACGCATAACACGTATGACAAAATTTATTTTAATCCCTGGGTAAGAATATAGGGAAAAGAAAAAGAATTCATGAAATTTCATATAATTTTAATGAAATTTTTTCCAAACTTATGGAATGCATTATATATTATTTTATATTACAATAGAATCGATAATTACAACATCAGATAACATGAAACATAATAACATACCAATCTACAATAAAATACACTATTTACATCTATATGATATCAACTTTTATTATGTATGATGATAATACTAATTTTCAATATTATTTGTTCAATTTAGTTAGGTATATTATTGGCATTTTATTTTAATTATCAATTAAACAATTATTTGTTTCTATTCGACAACTTCCTCCTTTTTATTTATAGAATACTGTAGTATCGTTAGTTATTTATAGTTGAAGAATAAAACTTAAGAAGACAAATATTTTTATGTGATATTGTTTGTAATCAAACAGAAATAATCGTGTGACAGATTAAAAAATTGGAATATAATTATCTATTTTAGCACGATGCTTTTGCGCGACACATTCCGCTATCCATACGATATTACGGCATTCTTGTTCTTTTAATTTAAGGTAACTGTAGAATACTCCAAAGTGGAACTGTTGGAGGAACGCGTGAACGTTTAAGCGTACCTGTGATTGAAAATATTAAAATCAGTACCGTTTACAATTATATTAATTTTTTCGGTAGTATTAAAATTTACCTCGTGCTCGAAGAATTTATCTTCTAAAGTTTTATCGCCAGGATTATTACCTGCACCTTCAAACAAAGCACTGTATTCCTGAAAAAATAATATGAAATATAGTTTATATACATATAGATGTAAAATTCTTAAATATTAAAAACAACATACAGCATAATATTCTGCTACAGCTTTGACTTGTTCGTAATCATCAGCTCTTGCCAATGCTGCTAATCCATCAGGATTTAATTTTCCACAACGTGGATATAATTTTGCTCTATCATCTTTACCCAGTTCAGTTCCAAATGAGTTTATAGTTATAATGATTGCTCGTCTATCTGCTTCAAACTATTAAGGTAATGTATGATTAAAGTATTATTCTATACATATTATATTTACAAAGTATCCCAGCCAACATTTGCAATCTCCAGACTGTAAATTATTTGTGCCAAAGCAAATTGACAAATCCTTTGGCATGAAAAATTCACAGCCTAGAGATGCTGTATAATATTATTAAATTTCTTACCGCAAGTATTTCACACATAGTATCGGCAGTGGTTCCACCAATTTCTTTGCAGAACTTGTAAAATGCTTCCAAATAAGCCTTATACAATGTATTCCTAATTATTTCAATATTCATTTCATCCAAATCTTGTTCAGAAATACAATCCACAAAGAATGGTGCTGTAAATTTATTAAATATATGTTATGTATGCATAAAATACATTACTTCTTCTAAAAGAAATTAATATAAATGATAACAGGTCATACCTAAAGGAGTATCTACCAACACGGCATTATAAAGTTCAGCAGGAGTAGCTGCTACATGAATGGCTTCCATCTGTTCAAAACTGCCAAGAGGATGACATTTTGGGATCAATTCTGAAATTGGTCTTTGATGCAAAGTCCCGGTGATTAATAAGATAATATTATCAATCATATAACTATAAGTAATAAAGTCTAGAAATTGTGACAGTGGTTCCACAGAATGGTTACGCATATGCTGGAATTCCACAACAAGTTTTTCTCTTAATTTATCGTCAATCACACTAACTGATAGTGGTGATGGTTCGTTAGCCAAGAAGCTTCCATAATCTGTACCAGCTAAGTGCAGCTTTAAATCTGTACAAACATACAATAATACAAACATAAGCCGGTTTTAAATGTTGTGATAATTAAAATAGTTAGGTATTTATACAACTTTTAAAACGGTGCAGATTGTTGAAAATTTACCTTCAAGAGTTTCACATTGTACAAGATTAAGGTAGTCACTTTGTTGAAGAATTCCACATTTAAATCCACGACAGAGCCCTTCTAGGTATCCACCATCGATATTAAACATACAGCCCTTCATTTTGCGAGATAATTTACTTCTATTTGATTACTACCCTACTATCAACACCGATCCGTCAAAGTTAAAATCGGACTCGCCCTTTTTCGTGTCGATCATATGACTGTATGATCTGAAGTTAGCCAAGGTCCATGAAAACTAATTGAAGCCATCATTACATATCGAATTACTATCGAACGTTTGAACTCGTAAGAATTTACGTTTTAAAACATTAAGTAACTGTTCATTTAACACAAACTAATTAAGTAAACAAGCAAGTTTTACATTTTGAGGTGAATAAATTACTCTTCCAAATTAAAGAAATATCAAAATTAAGAAATATCAAAATAGTATATTATTCATTTTGAAAAGCCCGCCATTTTTAACGATGTTTCGGAATTCTCAGTCGGTAATTATTGAGTAGTTTCAGCACTTTGTTCGAAGGTGGCGCCAGGGGTAAAAATAAAAAGTCGGTAAAAATTATTTTATTAAAAATCGGCTTTTTAACACCATTACATACAATATTTTGTTGTTATAAATGTCTCTATAACTTTAGTTTATCCGAAAAGTGGCCTGGTTTTTGAAAAAACACAATTTTCTGTTTCGCTAATTTCGTCGGTAACACCCCATGTACCGTCCTCAGTTGCTCTTTAAAACAATTGAAAAATAAAGCTTGAACGATATTAAATTCATTATTTTATAATAATACAATGTTTTATCTTTCTACTATTCAAATTAGATGATTCCAGGACTTAACGCTTTTTGTTCTACCGAGGCGCTTGTCCCGGGGCGACTAGGCACATGCAACATTGTCATATATGCGAGTGTTCTAGGAAATGATTACACTATCACAAATAAAATTTTGTGACACTGCATAGAAGATATTATGCATTTGGACAGTTAAGGTTTTGTTGAACGTTTATAGATGAAGTTCATTTTTTAAACAAAGGTTAGTATATGTGCTTAATTTATTTATTTCAGTTTTCTTAATCTAAATACGAAAATTCTTGTTTAAGGTGTATTTATGGATTTGCAGTAGCAGATTTTCTTGTTATTCAAGATTTATTTAACGAATGTAGAAAATCATGCTTGTGTCTACTGATGCGATTCAATGTATTCTAAATAATAACATAAATGAAGATAAACTTAACGATGACGTCTTAAGAAAAATCGAATATGACCTTGACATTGACGAAATAGTGTCTATTTTGTTTTTAATGACAAACAATTATGCACATAGTTTCAATGAGATATACAAATTATTGCAAAAAAGCAAAGATGATAAATGTCACGTGCTTGTTGAATTTATAAACAATCATCAGAAAAATTGGAAACAGAAATTGTTGGAAGTACTATGTATTGTGCAAAACAAGCAGATCATACGAAAACTAGGAATATCGTTTAAGGAATTAGAATTATTATATGTACCAAAGAATAGATTATGTTCAACAAATGTGAATAAAATTGCAAAATGCTTATATTTATTGTGTGAAGCACTAACAGAGGATAATATAAAATTGTTAAAAGAATGTATCAAAAGTGATTTAAATGAATACGAGGAGAATTTAAAAGATATGGATTTTCTTGAATTACATATATTATATTGGTTACAACAAAAATACATATCAATTGATTTAGGTTTGTGTTTCATTTTTAAGTTAAAAATATTTTTGTTACTTTTATGATTTCTAATATATATATATAGTTAGTTGTTTGTGTTTATATGCTACATCATATTTTTATTTACATTTAATTATATCAGATGGTAAAGTAAATCTTAAGAACATACTTAAACATTTAAAGAAATTTGATGAGGTAGAACTTATTTATGAAGATCTGAAAAGATATGAAGATAATCAAAGCGTGTTGGATGTACAATACGTAAGCTCTACTGCTATATCCCAGTTTTCACTGAGAGAAAATGTACATACGTTACCACATGTTAACATAGGCGATATTAAAAAGTTGAAGAGTGGTCTTTGTATCATTATAAGTCAAATGTTTTTTATGGGTCAAAAGGTATTACACTTTTTATGTCCTTTTCTTTCTTTTCTTCTCTTTCTCCCTTTTATTCTTTACCTTTATTTGTCTATGTATTTATGTATTTTGTATAAATTAACAAAAATGTAACATGTAATTTGTTGTAGTATGAAACACGATATGGAAATTTAGCTGATTGCAATAAGTTGGTAGAAACATTTGAAGGTTTTAATTTTCATGTTGAAATATTTAAAAACTTGAAAAAAGATGAAATGCTGAAAAAGTTGGAAGACATTCCAAAAGAATTTGGCAGCGATTATGATTGCCTATTTGTATGCATTTTAAGCCATGGGTGTAAAGGTAAAAATATTGAATTTTCAGTCTTTATTTAAAATAAGGATTTAGAATAATTTATTGATGTTCTAGGTGGCATTATTAGTTCTGATGAGGAAAAAATTAGTATAGAAACAATTGAATGTAAAATATGCAGTCCAGAATTAAAAGATGTTATTAAGATAGTTGTTATACAAGCTTGTCAGGGAGAAGTAGCAGGTAAGGAAAAGTTTAATTTTATATCAGTATATTAAAGATATTGATTTGTACACTTAATCCTTTTTTGTGTAATACAATTGTAGGGCAAGTGGATGATGCGTTAACAACCGATGGCCCTACAAATTATGTTCCAGATATTTTAGCATACAATAACTTCTGTATATTCATGTCAACGATGCAAAGTTTTGTATCTGTGCGCCACAAAAAAGATGGTAATGTATATATTATAAAGATGTTATCTGTTAGAATTTTAAATGCATTATTATTTTATTAGATATATGTGTTTTGTAGGATCATGGTTTATACAAGAATTTTGTAATATTTTACAAGAAACAGGAGGTAAAGTGCCATTTTTATCTGTGGTTGTGAAAACTATTCACTCTGTAACACAAAAACGAGGAAAACTGGATGGAACAAATTCTATTGCTCAGTTACCGGAATTAAGAAACTTAAGGTTAATTACGAATTTTCTATTACCGGAATATCAACCGCGCTCACAATAAAAAATTGACATTGTAAGTTTTAAGTTCATTATTCATCGACATATCACAGTTAATATATGTTCAGTTTATCATAATACAATTTTGTATTGTATAGAAAAAGAGAATAAACTTATTTAATAGAATACCTCATTAACAATATAATTTACATTACATTTTCTGTGTTACTTTTATTTGTAAATGCTTCTAGTATAACTCGAATAATAAAAAAATAAACAATTTCGGCCACAGACATGAGACTAAAACCGGCGAACAATCCTAGGAGGCCACCGAATATTGCTAAAACAAACATTATTGTTCTTATTTATTAATATAAATCAATTGTTTATTGTAATAAACTTACGTTACCAAACACATGACGCCAACTATAATGTATATCTCGCCGGTATTGAACGGACACCAGATCACCGAAAAATATATGAATTACACTTTGGTTCTTCCAGACTTTACCTTTGCTGAAGAAAGAAATTATTTGTTATATAACATTTTATACATAACTTGTACTTATTATAATTTTAGGGATTAAGAGTTTACAAATGTTATAAAATGTCCTTAATAAAAGAAGTAAGGTTTTTTTAAATTTACCTGTTATAATTTGTATATGTAAGACCATTATAATAAATATGTTTGTTAAGATTTCCTACCGAGTTCTGTACATAGTAACGATAAAAATTGCAATCTGGGTAACAGTTGCAAGGTCTTTGATCGATATTCAATTTTGATAGTGACACGCTATTAGGTGACATGTCTGTCCCTGGCCAAGAAGTATCGTACCAATCTGTAAATTCAGTTCCACCATTGTCTGGCATTTTATATAAGGCATCACGATACATATGTATTATTGCAATTACATACTTACATTTAAACGTTTTTATACATTCGATGTCTCTCAAATTACATACTCTGACACCTGCAACAGAAGATTCTTTTATCAAAGTAATCATTCTAATATTTTGGTAGGAAATTAATGCTATGTTTTATATTAAAACGATTATTCGTTGATTATTATATGAAATCAAATTTTTCTTAGTATAATACATGACAAAGTGAACTAACTGTTTTGCGGATAATAATATGGAATACATCCACATTTCATCTTAATTACGCTAGCCCGACATTCTACCAAGCAGTTTATAAATGAATATTTTGCCGGAATGAAATATCTTTCAGGATCATCACGTTTTA
This sequence comes from Anthidium xuezhongi, assembly GCA_022405125.1. NCBI lineage: Eukaryota > Metazoa > Arthropoda > Insecta > Hymenoptera > Megachilidae > Anthidium > Anthidium xuezhongi. The sequence continues at coordinate 4,117,962 of CM039641.1, read as the reverse complement.
GAATATCTGCTTCGTCGTCGAATATACAATATCTCTTAGATTCGAATCTAACGTTCTCTGTCGAATATGTCTCCTCCGGTTCGATAATTAAAAATGAATACTTATCAACGGGTATCAATTTGCTCGCTCCATTGCTGTCTGGATAATCATACGGGCTATGTAGTATGACCTGTAAATAATAAATATGTAAGTTGCAAAATTAACGTACGAAACGATAAATGTATCATAATTTGTTTGTTATAGAAGTTCTGTTATTTAGAATATCCAATACCACTGTCTATAACACTTTCTCATCTTTTTACAATAACTTTTACAGTTACTGGCCATCGAATTAGGACCACTGCAAATTTTCGGTATTTTTCACGTTTTTTGTTAAATTAAAAGACCTGTTCAAATTGTAATGATATAATTTATCAGCTATTAACATAATACACTACCACTAATTTGAGCAAAATTGTATCAGGAGAACATGATGTGCCAGGAGGTATTCGTGCCACTTCTTGGAATTTTAGCGACGTCAAATTCCAGGAATTTCCGGGAACCCCTTTCGCGAAACCAAGTTCCAGATTTTGCAAAATTGTATCAGGAGAACATGATGTGCCAGGAGGTATTCGTGCCACTTCTTGGAATTTTAGCGACGTCAAATTCCAGGAATTTCCGGGAACCCCTTTCGCGAAACCAAGTTCCAGATTTTGAGAAATTGTATCAGGAGAACATGAAATACGAAGAGGTATTCGTGCCACTTCCTGGAATTTCAGTGACGTCAAATTCCAGGAATTCCCGGGAACTTATGCAATAGACTGCTAATATTGTGTTTCCACCCTTTGCTTTGATGACAGCAAAATACATATGACATAATATTATAGCTATAAAAGTGAAATTTTCTAATTTGATCATAATTTGATGGCCAGGGACTGTATATACAATAAAAAGATAAACAATTACCTTTGTCCCTACAGCTTCTGCCATACTGGCATGATTATCATCAGGATCCAAATTAAGCAAGACATTTAGTCCACTTTGATAACCGCACGAAGTCATCCTGTATGGTTTCAAGCTTCAAAATGAATGTAGAAAATAATAAACATCCATAGTTTTTAATTATAATTTGTAAATACACCGGCTGGCAATAGTATTTGGACAATGTATATTGTTGGTGTGTATCAAATATATACGTGCACAGAAATTTTTCTAAAAATCTTATTTTAGTGGGAACGATCTTAGCCAATCAAAGATAATTTTATCAAATTAAGTTTATTTAATCGAAGGGGATAAATATGATAAAAACGATATGCTAAATTGATTGAAAATAAAATGGCTGTCATCAAATGGCTGATTAAAATGCTTCTGTCAAAACATATGTTGGCTTTTAAGATAAAGAATTATTTTCATCCCTCGTTTATTTTATTTTCTATTTTAATTTTAACGTGGAAACAAAGGCACACTTTTAAGGGACACGAACGTAAGCTGTTCAAATACTTTCGCGCATCCGTGTATGTACAATTTGTAAATGTACTTTGGTTCTTCGACAATCTTCTCGTTGGTGATGTAATTGAAGCTGCAACACATTCCAAAACGGGTGAAACTCGGTCGAAATATCGTGCTACAATCTCTTTCCTGAGCTTTCCATTTGCACGCCTCGAGTAAACTGTTGCAACTTCTCGTTACCTGCGATCGACACGTAACAAAGAAAGAAACTAAGATATAAGAGAAATAAAATTATAAGATCCTGAAGTCATAATCCTCAACGTACTAAATTAATAACCGTAGGAATGGAGAGGTCATTCATGTCGAAGATGATCTGCAATCGTGAAAGATTGCTACGGACATTTAATCCGTATCCTCCAGGATGTAATAACTCGTTCAGTAAGCTCATCTCTTGAATGATGAATTCCTTTGACACAGACGGTGGAAGTTTTCTGTGAAGATCAAACATCACAAAACATCACAAAACCGGTGCTTCAAATTTGATACAATTAAATAATTAATACAAGAAATACATGACGCACATGTAGTAATTGTTTAGACAATTATTTGAACACGGCTCGGAAGACAGAAGTGGAATGTTCAGAAGACACAGGAGGAATGGCTCCGAGTCACTCGAGGTCAGAATATAATCTTGAAACTGGCATTTGGTGGGGATTTACGTGTAGAAAAATGTGAAATTGAAACTGAATAGTAAAAAAGTTAATTGGCTCTGCCGAGACACCGGGTATCTACGTGCTCCGCGTGCGCCCCTGCAAAGGGGGTGCACTCGGACATCTTCGGGCTCGGCAGAGCACGTGTGCCCTTCTTAGAAAAAAGGGTTTTGTTATAACGCGTCTTGACAGTAATTATATGACAAATTTCCAGAAATCAAAATAAAAAATACTAAAAAAGGATCAGAACAATTTCCATCGTGTGCAGATTATATCGAAAAGACAAATTTTTGAATTTTAGTATAAATTGCAAAGTATATCTCTGTCAACTTTTACGATAGATATGTAACTTGATACTTTCAAAAATTTGTTTTTAAGGAAAAAGAAGAAGGTTCAAGCGTTAAGAAACATGCAAGAGGATAAATGACTTACAACTTTTCGACCAATTTTCGCGTTAACTTGAGGGACACGCGATTCAAGTCGCACACGGTCACCGCCGGAAATGGATAATTCCATATACCATGATGGGTCGACTCGATCACAGAGAGGGTGGTGTGGTCCGAATAATAATCGTAAGTAAATTTCATTGTTACAATTGCGATAGCTAGCGATACAAGCACCGTTATCGTCCACGCGACTCTGTTAAAACGAATATCAAAATGAGTATCTTTCAGTGTGGTTATCGGTGTTCGATTTAATTGAAACGAATACAGATATTCGCGAAAGGGTGAAGTAAATTCCTTTGATAACTACTTCTAATTAAATCCGTTTTAATTAAACTCCTTCAATAACTTGTAATGTATGCGAGAATGGTACGAGTATTTATTAACTTTGTATCATTCGGTTCACGTACGAGTCGTTCGTTACGAAAACGAAGAGAATCCTTTTTCTTTATTAATTCAATATTTGGATTTTTATTCCTTTTGTTAATTTACTATATTCAAATACGAATAAATTCTTAATTTTAGGTTTAAAAGTTCTCTGGGGCCGGGCTACTGAAGTAGTGCCTCAACGGCGGGTTCTGGGGCCCGGCATAGCACGTGGGGAGGGGGTTTTAGTGGGTATTAGCCGTCTTAGCACCTTGACGGTCCCCGGAAGCGGGGTCACTCTTCCTCGTGGGGAGTGGTGAGTCCCACTCGCCCCCCAGGTCTTGCTATCCCCGCCTGGGGGTAGTCCGACAGCAATAAAAAAAAAGGTTTAAAAATTCTCTAATAAATTATATATACACCTCCATAGAGATACCAATCGAATGCAAAGGATTAATCTTTACTTTACTGTTTTGAATAATTAACCTTTTAACGCCAAGACATTCAGAAAATTAAAGAAATTTAAAACTTTAAATTATTTAAAATCAAGTATCTACACTACAGTAGACGTTAAAAGATTAATGCAATTAAACAATCTTTCACTCTAACGTGTTTCAATACAAAATAACTAATTAATCACAAAATGGAATCGTTTACCTTTCCAGCATAGAACGACGTGTCTCGGCGATATACTTGTATCCATGCAGTCCCGTTTCACGGCAAAATTCCAAAGCCTGTTTCTTCAAAATGCTCCCAGTTTTTCGTAACACTCTTCGAACAATTCCCTCGCAATCTTCTTTCTGTTCTTGCACCATAATTCACCGCCAATAATCGAATTTCTCTTTTAAAACCAGAAACACGAAACGAAAATCTTTCGTTTAATTTTACACCGAAAATAATAAATTTCGTTTTTTTTTTAAATAATGATAAATTCAAAAGAGTGAAAAATTTCGCGCGACGCAGTGCCGGGAACGCGGCAGCAGAATGAAACGTAACTCGAAAGTTTGAAGTTCAAACGGGAATGACGTTATTTAAAAATGTGCAGCCGGCAGGCATGCGATGTTGCATCAAAAATTCATTCGTCCTTCCGTCGATTATTGCCCGATAAGTTCAGATACGCGATACACATTTTCCGTCCAATGGCCAGGGATTGATGTTGGCTTTAAGCATACCCGCCGTTCAATTATTAACACCTCATATTTTTTTCAACGAGCCGCCAGGCGCGCGCTGCGACTCGCGTGAAAAGATCTACGATCGAACGCTTCAATTTTAAACGAGCGACTCGATGGTGCTTGTCGAGTTACGATCGTTTCCTCGTTGAAACTTATTATTAATTTAATGAAAATTCTTGTGTACTTACCGCGTAGATCTTACTCGCTGATTAATTGCAACGTTGCGTTCCTGCGGGCATCAATTCGAGATCTTTCGTGAAACAAAGTTGAAGTAGAACTAGTTCGAAACGTCGACCGTAAAAGTGATTAACATCAATGAAACAAATAAGATAAATGTAACAAATACTTTGAAATTTGTGTGCTGTTATAAATCTAATTTTAAATAATTAATTAAACGTGCCAGCATTTTGTATATCGAAGGATCAGTCATGGTAGGTACAACAAAGTATACATTTCCTTCATTGAAAAATGAAACAAAATGAACGATAAAAAAAGGAAAATTGATTAAACGAATAATTGATGAAAGAAGAGAAAATTGCCGCGAAATATCGACAGAAATGTTTAAACCGGTCGTTTGACTGATCGCGGTGCGTTTAATGTTAAAGATTTTTGTAGAATAGTACAGAATTTTTTAATTTTATACCAGAAATAATAAATTTTGCTTTTTTTTAAATTTGTATCAAAGAATTGTAAATAGGCAAAGTATGTACACGAAAGAATGATACACCCATACCTCACTTTACGCCCTGAATAACATATGAAACCCTTAAAAATTGAATCGGTTCCAATTAATGGTTAAAACTGGCATGGTATACGAGATTTCTGGTAACCAATTGGACCTGCATTCCTTTTGGTGGACATCCTTTCGTCCCCACCCTGTGCATACATACGTACAAGCCACTCGTCCATGATGCTCGCGCGAAATGAAAGCGTGTTCGTCCGCGGCGACACTCGATTCCGGGCAGGGTGAAGGATATTGGAAGTGAAATGCCTCGGTCCACGAGTGTACACTCGAGGCCACGGGTAGAAGGAGCCCCGCGAGTAGTCGGCCGAGTGACTCGATTCCTCGGATATTAAACTTTGAAGATGCCGCACTTCGCCGCGGCATCTGACTCAGCGAGTGTCATTAATAACTTGGAGGAGATAGATAAAGTGCTAAACACCGTGAACCGTGTGCTCGAGCACACGTCATTACCCTGACTACCTCGGCTTCGATTAAGGGCCCCTAATGCACCGACCTTGTCGAGGTCGATTCGACGCTCAAAAAGAACTTTTTGCATCTTCCAACCCCGCCTACGTTTATTGCACCGATCCCTGGCTATCTTTCGAGTTTGCGACCCTACTCTCAGAGGTAAGGTAAATTTCAAACAAAGCAAGTGTTCCAGAATACAATTTTAACTTAATTATCTTATAATTAATACGTGTAGTCGGTTTGGCGAGAAAGTAATTTCGGTTTGCATAAATAATAGCGTTGTGTTTGTTTCGTTATACTTTTGTCAATGTTATAATGTTTTTCTTTTGAGATTTGGTTGACACTTTTAGGTTTCCGACATATTTTCTTTTTTTATTTTTTATATTCACTCGCATCAAATTATTTACTCGACTTTAGGTTGGACTATTGAATTTTTATACATTATTAAGGAAGAAAACTTGTATGAAATCGGAATTAGAAACTTGTACAAACCTTGTTTTTTGTAATACAATCATAAAAGTACCCAAAATATTCCTTAAATTCGAGCAATTAAAGACCTCCTGGCAACTTATGTTCTCCTGATACAAAATTTTTATTTCAAGATTCAGATTTTAGGAATGGAAAATTGTTGGAATTCGGTTTGGAAGGTATGTTAAATAAATACATTCTTATTACATTTTATTTGTTTAGTTTTATCTTTCCTTTTACATTACTTTAATACTTAATACATCATTGTTATAATTTACACTATTAACAAAGTACGTACTATTATTACTGACATTGACTAATAGAAGCAAAAATAATAAACTATTATAGCAATATTCTAAGATAGCAATATTCTAAGATATTTCAGAAATGGATGCAGTTATTAAAAATGTGTTCGTACAAAAGTTGCTTGGCAAAATGGGGTACATCATGTGGAAATAACTATTTTCTTCTGGGTGAGGTAGTAGAGGAGATCTGAAGGTCAATGTAATTTTTTTAAATAGGATGCTATACCTTTCTCTTCAGAATGTAACAGCTGGCATCGAGACGAATTCAACGATGTGGCACATGATGGTATTCTGAGTTCGATAAAGTCCAAATCTGGAACTTGGTTTCGCAAAAGGAGATCCCGGAAATTCCTGGAATTCGACGTCACTAAAATTCTGGGAAGTGGCACGAAGAATACCTCCTGGCACATCATATTCTCCTGATACAAAGTTCTTATGTCAAGATTCTGATTTTAGGAGTGGGAAATTTTTGGAATCCGTTTTGGAAGGTATGTTAAATAAATACATTTATATCACACTTTATTTGTTTATTTTTATCTTTCTTTCTACATTATTTTAATATTTAATGTATAATTTGTATAATTTATACTATTTACAAAGTACGTACTATCTCTACATACACTGACTAATGAAAGTAAAAATTATAAACTATTATAGCAAAATTCTATATACAGAAATACGGCGGTACTATTATTCTTCTGATACGTTTTTAGAAATTCTGGAACTTGGTTTCGCAAAAGGGGATCCCGGAAATTCCTGGAATTCGACGTCACTAAAATTCTGGGAAGTGGCACGAAGAATACCTCCTGGCACATCATATTCTCCTGATACAAAGTCCTTATGTCAAGATTCTGATTTTAGGAGTGGGAAATTTTTGGAATCCGTTTTGGAAGGTATGTTAAATAAATACATTTATATCACACTTTATTTGTTTATTTTTATCTTTCTTTCTACATTATTTTAATACTTAATGTATAATTTGTATAATTTATACTATTTACAAAGTACGTACTATCACTACATACACTGACTAATAAAAGTAAAAATTATAAACTATTATAGCAAAATTCTATATAGAGAAGTGCAGCGATACTATTATTCTTCTGATACGTTTTTAGAAATTCTGGAACTTGGTTTCGCAAAAGGGGATCCCGGAAATTCCTGGAATTAGACGTCACTAAAATTCTGGGAAGTGGCACGAAGAATACCTCCTGGCACATCATATTCTCCTGATACAAAGTCCTTATGTCAAGATTCTGATTTTAGGAGTGGGAAATTTTTGGAATCCGTTTTGGAAGGTATGTTAAATAAATACATTTATATCACACTTTATTTGTTTATTTTTATCTTTCTTTCTACATTATTTTAATACTTAATGTATAATTTGTATAATTTATACTATTTACAAAGTACGTACTATCTCTACATACACTGACTAATAAAAGTAAAAATTATAAACTATTATAGCAAAATTCTATATAGAGAAATACGGCGGTACTATTATTCTTCTGATACATTTTTAGAAATCCTGGAACTTGGTTTCGCAAAAGGGAATCCCGGAAATTCCTGGAATTCGACGTCACTAAAATTCTGGGAAGTGGCACGAAGAATACCTCCTGGCACATCATGCTCTCCTGATACAATTTCTCAAAATCTGGATTTTGATTTCGCAAAAGGGGTTCCCGAAAATTCTGATACAAAATTCTTATTTCACGATGCTGTTTTTAGCAATTTATACTATTTACAAAATTCGTACTATCTTTATAGACATTAACTAATAGAAGCAAAAATGTTAAACTATTTTAGCAAAATTCTAGGAAATAAGAACATTGTATCAGAATTTTCGGGAGCCCCTTTTGCGGAATCAAAATCCGGATTTTGAGAAATTGTATCAGGAGAATATGATGTGCCAGGAGGTATTTGTGTCACATTATAGAATTTTAGTGATTTAAAATTTCGGGAATTTTCGGGAACCCCTTTCGCGAAACCAAGTCTCAGATTTCGATAGTATCGAACCCGGAATACCAACATGTAGCACATCGTTGAATTCGTCTCGGTGCCTGCTGTTACATTCTGAAGAGAAAAATATAGCATCCCATTTAAAAAAGTTACATTGACCTTCATATCTCCTCTACTACTCCACCTAGAAGAAAATAATTATCACCATACGATGCACCCCATTTTGCCAAGCAACTTTTGTACGAACACATTTTTAATAACTACAACCCCTTCGGAAATATCTTAGAATATTGCTATAATAGTTTATTATAGAAGATACCTCCTGGCACATCATATTCTCCTGATACAATTTCTCAAAATCCGGATTTTGATTCCGCAAAAGGGGCTCCCGAAAATTCTGATACAAAATTCTTATTTCACGATGCTGTTTTTAGGTTTTTTACATACATTCACCTTTATCCAAATCAGAATACCAACATGTACCACATCGTTGAATTCGTCTCGGTACCTGCTGTTACATTCTGAAGAGAAAAATATAGCATCCCATTTAAAAAAGTTACATTGACCTTCATATCTCCTCTACTACTCCACCTAGAAGAAAATAATTATCACCATACGATGCACCCCATTTTGCCAAGCAACTTTTGTACGAACACATTTTTAATAACTACAACCCCTTCCGAAATATCTTAGAATATTGCTATAATAGTTTATTATAGAAGATTACCTCCTGGCACATCATATTCTCCTGATACAATTTCTCAAAATCCGGATTTTGATTCCGCAAAAGGGGCTCCCGAAAATTCTGATACAAAATTCTTATTTCACGATGCTGTTTTTAGGTTTTTTACATACATTCACCTTTATCCAAATCAGAATACCAACATGTAGCACATCGTTGAATTCGTCTCGGTGCCTGCTGTTACATTCTGAAGAGAAAAATATAGCATCCCATTTAAAAAAGTTACATTGACCTTCAGATCTCCTCTACTACTCCACCCAGAAGAAAATAATTATTACCACACGATGCACCCCATTTTGCCAAGCAACTTTTGTACGAACACATTTTTAATAACTACAACCCCTTCCGAAATATCTTAGAATATTGCTATAATAGTTTATTATAGAAGATACCTCCTGGCACATCATATTCTCCTGATACAATTTCTCAAAATCCGGATTTTGATTCCGCAAAAGGGGCTCCCGAAAATTCTGATACAAAATTCTTATTTCACGATGCTGTTTTTAGGTTTTTTACATACATTCACCTTTATCCAAATCAGAATACCAACATGTAGCACATCGTTGAATTCGTCTCGGTGCCTGCTGTTACATTCTGAAGAGAAAAATATAGCATCCCATTTAAAAAAGTTACATTGACCTTCAGATCTCCTCTACTACTCCACCCAGAAGAAAATAATTATTACCACACGATGCACCCCATTTTGCCAAGCAACTTTTGTACGAACACATTTTTAATAACTACAACCCCTTCCGAAATATCTTAGAATATTGCTATAATAGTTTATTATAGAAGATTACCTCCTGGCACATCATATTCTCCTGATACAATTTCTCAAAATCCGGATTTTGATTCCGCAAAAGGGGCTCCCGAAAATTCTGATACAAAATTCTTATTTCACGATGCTGTTTTTAGGTTTTTTACATACATTCACCTTTATCCAAATCAGAATACCAACATGTAGCACATCGTTGAATTCGTCTCGGTGCCTGCTGTTACATTCTGAAGAGAAAAATATAGCATCCCATTTAAAAAAGTTACATTGACCTTCAGATCTCCTCTACTACTCCACCCAGAAGAAAATAATTATTACCACACGATGCACCCCATTTTGCCAAGCAACTTTTGTACGAACACATTTTTAATAACTACAACCCCTTCCGAAATATCTTAGAATATTGCTATAATAGTTTATTATAGAAGATACCTCCTGGCACATCATATTCTCCTGATACAATTTCTCAAAATCCGGATTTTGATTCCGCAAAAGGGGCTCCCGAAAATTCTGATACAAAATTCTTATTTCACGATGCTGTTTTTAGGTTTTTTACATACATTCACCTTTATCCAAATCAGAATACCAACATGTAGCACATCGTTGAATTCGTCTCGGTGCCTGCTGTTACATTCTGAAGAGAAAAATATAGCATCCCATTTAAAAAAGTTACATTGACCTTCAGATCTCCTCTACTACTCCACCCAGAAGAAAATAATTATTACCACACGATGCACCCCATTTTGCCAAGCAACTTTTGTACGAACACATTTTTAATAACTACAACCCCTTCCGAAATATCTTAGAATATTGCTATAATAGTTTATTATAGAAGATTACCTCCTGGCACATCATATTCTCCTGATACAATTTCTCAAAATCCGGATTTTGATTCCGCAAAAGGGGCTCCCGAAAATTCTGATACAAAATTCTTATTTCACGATGCTGTTTTTAGGTTTTTTACATACATTCACCTTTATCCAAATCAGAATACCAACATGTAGCACATCGTTGAATTCGTCTCGGTGCCTGCTGTTACATTCTGAAGAGAAAAATATAGCATCCCATTTAAAAAAGTTACATTGACCTTCAGATCTCCTCTACTACTCCACCCAGAAGAAAATAATTATTACCACACGATGCACCCCATTTTGCCAAGCAACTTTTGTACGAACACATTTTTAATAACTACAACCCCTTCCGAAATATCTTAGAATATTGCTATAATAGTTTATTATAGAAGATTACCTCCTGGCACATCATATTCTCCTGATACAATTTCTCAAAATCCGGATTTTGATTCCGCAAAAGGGGCTCCCGAAAATTCTGATACAAAATTCTTATTTCACGATGCTGTTTTTAGGTTTTTTACATACATTCACCTTTATCCAAATCAGAATACCAACATGTAGCACATCGTTGAATTCGTCTCGGTGCCTGCTGTTACATTCTGAAGAGAAAAATATAGCATCCCATTTAAAAAAGTTACATTGACCTTCAGATCTCCTCTACTACTCCACCCAGAAGAAAATAATTATTACCACACGATGCACCCCATTTTGCCAAGCAACTTTTGTACGAACACATTTTTAATAACTACAACCCCTTCCGAAATATCTTAGAATATTGCTATAATAGTTTATTATAGAAGATTACCTCCTGGCACATCATATTCTCCTGATACAATTTCTCAAAATCCGGATTTTGATTCCGCAAAAGGGGCTCCCGAAAATTCTGATACAAAATTCTTATTTCACGATGCTGTTTTTAGGTTTTTTACATACATTCACCTTTATCCAAATCAGAATACCAACATGTAGCACATCGTTGAATTCGTCTCGGTGCCTGCTGTTACATTCTGAAGAGAAAAATATAGCATCCCATTTAAAAAAGTTACATTGACCTTCAGATCTCCTCTACTACTCCACCCAGAAGAAAGTAATTATTACCACACGATGCACCCCATTTTGCCAAGCAACTTTTGTACGAACACATTTTTAATAACTACAACCCCTTCCGAAATATCTTAGAATATTGCTATAATAGTTTATTATAGAAGATTACCTCCTGGCACATCATATTCTCCTGATACAATTTCTCAAAATCCGGATTTTGATTCCGCAAAAGGGGCTCCCGAAAATTCTGATACAAAATTCTTATTTCACGATGCTGTTTTTAGGTTTTTTACATACATTCACCTTTATCCAAATCAGAATACCAACATGTAGCACATCGTTGAATTCGTCTCGGTGCCTGCTGTTACATTCTGAAGAGAAAAATATAGCATCCCATTTAAAAAAGTTACATTGACCTTCAGATCTCCTCTACTACTCCACCCAGAAGAAAATAATTATTACCACACGATGCACCCCATTTTGCCAAGCAACTTTTGTACGAACACATTTTTAATAACTACAACCCCTTCCGAAATATCTTAGAATATTGCTATAATAGTTTATTATAGAAGATTACCTCCTGGCACATCATATTCTCCTGATACAATTTCTCAAAATCCGGATTTTGATTCCGCAAAAGGGGCTCCCGAAAATTCTGATACAAAATTCTTATTTCACGATGCTGTTTTTAGGTTTTTTACATACATTCACCTTTATCCAAATCAGAATACCAACATGTAGCACATCGTTGAATTCGTCTCGGTGCCTGCTGTTACATTCTGAAGAGAAAAATATAGCATCCCATTTAAAAAAGTTACATTGACCTTCAGATCTCCTCTACTACTCCACCCAGAAGAAAATAATTATTACCACACGATGCACCCCATTTTGCCAAGCAACTTTTGTACGAACACATTTTTAATAACTACAACCCCTTCCGAAATATCTTAGAATATTGCTATAATAGTTTATTATAGAAGATTACCTCCTGGCACATCATATTCTCCTGATACAATTTCTCAAAATCCGGATTTTGATTCCGCAAAAGGGGCTCCCGAAAATTCTGATACAAAATTCTTATTTCACGATGCTGTTTTTAGGTTTTTTACATACATTCACCTTTATCCAAATCAGAATACCAACATGTAGCACATCGTTGAATTCGTCTCGGTGCCTGCTGTTACATTCTGAAGAGAAAAATATAGCATCCCATTTAAAAAAGTTACATTGACCTTCAGATCTCCTCTACTACTCCACCCAGAAGAAAATAATTATTACCACACGATGCACCCCATTTTGCCAAGCAACTTTTGTACGAACACATTTTTAATAACTACAACCCCTTCCGAAATATCTTAGAATATTGCTATAATAGTTTATTATAGAAGATTACCTCCTGGCACATCATATTCTCCTGATACAATTTCTCAAAATCCGGATTTTGATTCCGCAAAAGGGGCTCCCGAAAATTCTGATACAAAATTCTTATTTCACGATGCTGTTTTTAGGTTTTTTACATACATTCACCTTTATCCAAATCAGAATACCAACATGTAGCACATCGTTGAATTCGTCTCGGTGCCTGCTGTTACATTCTGAAGAGAAAAATATAGCATCCCATTTAAAAAAGTTACATTGACCTTCAGATCTCCTCTACTACTCCACCCAGAAGAAAATAATTATTACCACACGATGCACCCCATTTTGCCAAGCAACTTTTGTACGAACACATTTTTAATAACTACAACCCCTTCCGAAATATCTTAGAATATTGCTATAATAGTTTATTATAGAAGATTACCTCCTGGCACATCATATTCTCCTGATACAATTTCTCAAAATCCGGATTTTGATTCCGCAAAAGGGGCTCCCGAAAATTCTGATACAAAATTCTTATTTCACGATGCTGTTTTTAGGTTTTTTACATACATTCACCTTTATCCAAATCAGAATACCAACATGTAGCACATCGTTGAATTCGTCTCGGTGCCTGCTGTTACATTCTGAAGAGAAAAATATAGCATCCCATTTAAAAAAGTTACATTGACCTTCAGATCTCCTCTACTACTCCACCCAGAAGAAAATAATTATTACCACACGATGCACCCCATTTTGCCAAGCAACTTTTGTACGAACACATTTTTAATAACTACAACCCCTTCCGAAATATCTTAGAATATTGCTATAATAGTTTATTATAGAAGATTACCTCCTGGCACATCATATTCTCCTGATACAATTTCTCAAAATCCGGATTTTGATTCCGCAAAAGGGGCTCCCGAAAATTCTGATACAAAATTCTTATTTCACGATGCTGTTTTTAGGTTTTTTACATACATTCACCTTTATCCAAATCAGAATACCAACATGTAGCACATCGTTGAATTCGTCTCGGTGCCTGCTGTTACATTCTGAAGAGAAAAATATAGCATCCCATTTAAAAAAGTTACATTGACCTTCAGATCTCCTCTACTACTCCACCCAGAAGAAAATAATTATTACCACACGATGCACCCCATTTTGCCAAGCAACTTTTGTACGAACACATTTTTAATAACTACAACCCCTTCCGAAATATCTTAGAATATTGCTATAATAGTTTATTATAGAAGATTACCTCCTGGCACATCATATTCTCCTGATACAATTTCTCAAAATCCGGATTTTGATTCCGCAAAAGGGGCTCCCGAAAATTCTGATACAAAATTCTTATTTCACGATGCTGTTTTTAGGTTTTTTACATACATTCACCTTTATCCAAATCAGAATACCAACATGTAGCACATCGTTGAATTCGTCTCGGTGCCTGCTGTTACATTCTGAAGAGAAAAATATAGCATCCCATTTAAAAAAGTTACATTGACCTTCAGATCTCCTCTACTACTCCACCCAGAAGAAAATAATTATTACCACACGATGCACCCCATTTTGCCAAGCAACTTTTGTACGAACACATTTTTAATAACTACAACCCCTTCCGAAATATCCTGCTGTATTCACTAAAGTGGGACACTCAGTAGAAGTACGGCGGGACTACGGCTCCCAGGGGCAGTTTTCAAATTTTTGAAAAATACCTCCTGGCGCCTCATGTTCTCCTGATACAAAATTTCGATTTCAATATTCAGATTTTAGGAGTGGAAAATTTTTGGAATTCGATTAGAAAGGTATGTTAAATAAATACATTCTTATTACACTTTATTTGTTTATTTTTATCTTTCTTTCTACATTATTTTAATAGTTAATATATAATTGTTATAAATTATACTGTTAACAAAGTACGTACTATCTTTACTGACATTGACTAATAGAAATAAAAATTATAAACCATTACAGCAAAAATTCTAAGTACGTAAAGCGCTACGATCGACTGTCGATTCGTTTGTAACGTTTATCTGTATGCCCCTTGAGAGTGATGACCAGTTGTACGCCGAAGTAACGGTTGCCGCCGTTGCAGTGCATCTGGGGCATACCCCCTTGAGAATGATGACCAAAATAACGCAGAAGTACGGCTGTACTACGGCTACCAGGGGCAGTTTTCAGATTTCGGATACTGGAGTCCCCGCGTCACGTACACTTCTTTAACATACGCTTTCGGTAATTCCTGAAATTTGACGTCACCAAAATTCCAAGAAGAATAACCTCCCCGCAGATTGTTCTTCTGATCAAAAGAAAAACATTATAATATTGACAGAAGAATAATAAAAATATACCAAATTAGAATAGAAAGTTGAGTCACGTTGAAATTATGGTTTTATTTCAAACCTGTGATCTATGTATTTTTCCATACAACTTCATTGTAAAGTTTTTAGCGGCGTATACTTGGATCGAAACTTTTTTTTTTTCTCTTCCTTTTTAGGGAGCAGAAGCTTCCTGTTCCCATAGAAAGGGTATTTGTAATTTGCTGATCGCGGGGAAATACCGCGATATCTTTATCTCTGTGAAGAAATCGGAAATTTAGTAACCTGTGCATTACGGTTCTCGAGTAATGATATATGTGCGTCCCGTATATTGATATAATCCAATATTAGGGTGATTTCGCGGCACCCCAGCTCGAGCGACACGAAGAACTTTTCGTTCCACGAAGGGCAAATGTTTTAAATCGACGGGCAAAAAGAGCGGAGGGAAGAAAGCTGGTATTTGCCACCGCCCTCCGATCATTTCTCGCCGCTTAAACGCTTTCACGCTCGAAATGGGAAAACTTAATAAAGAGCAATTTTCAATGTAACGGGCCCTTAGTGAATCAGACTTCGGATAAAACAAAATAACGTTAACAATATAAACGAAATTTTTCAGCATTGACAATTAAAGCAAACTTATTAATTAAGTCATCAGTGTTTTAAAATGATCTTTTTTTGGTGATTTGAAAAATTTTCAATTTCTTATCGAAACTGTACTTTAAATAATAATTAAGATACGATCGAATTATCTACCATTGATTTAATTGTATACACGGGATAAATGAATAATTGAACGCGCGTTTAAATGACGCGTTAAGGTGTTGGAATTACTGGATGTGTGTGCGCGGTACGGTAATTTTAATTATGAGATAGTTCACCCTGATGTCGGTTCCGCGCAGAGAAAATTACTGCACATGGAAGGGGTGAATCCGGTGGATGGGGTAACAATGTATTATGCGTTCCCCTGTCAACCCCTCGTGTTAACCGCAAACCCCTTCTATTCACCCCCCAACAATTCGTTAACTGCTATCGAATTGACTTCGACCATCGTAACTTGAAAGTGCAACCCCGTTACCTCTTTCCATTTCTATCCAAACGCTTATTGTAACTTTGTTCATACGCAAGGTTTCTAATTTTGGAAAATATTATTCGTGTAATCTTAATTTTCTAATATTCTGTGGCTTTTTTCAAAAGTTCCAATTATTTAATATTATTTTAACGGAAACTTATCATATTGTAAGTGTGAATATGAGCAATAATTGATAATCGAATGAAAGAACAAGTGAGGGTTACCTAAAATGCAATAGGTGAGAATAGGACAGATAAATGGCAAAAATGGAAACGTAAAGCAGTTGTCATGGATGCTTGAACGAATGAACAGACCTTTTCAATTATCGAATTATATTATTTTAAAAACGTAGAATTGACATAGTGCACGTTAATTAATACCTCTGCGCTGAATCAAATAAGTGATTATTATTGTGGCGTACTTTCGGAAATAGCAATAAAGTTAACCACACGGGAGAGGGCTTGAAGGGTGAATTGTTTGAAACTACCCTGTCGCGTGTGAGCCCTCGTTATCGAGAACGAAAGGAGGTTATAGATATGAAGAGTTTTTTGGGGGATTTGTAGCCATCTATACCGGCATCTGTATTATAGGTCCGATGGGAAGGGAGAGACGTATTTCGCGGAACATTGAGCCCCATGGACTTTAAAATACACCCGAAACCGAATCTGTCTCCGGGAATTCCTTTCTTCGATGCATACCACCCCTTCTCTTTTTTTTTCGATCGTACATGTAATATCGGTACAATCATTTATCCTCTTCAAATAAGTGAAAAGTATTCCATATTTTCATATTTTCAAATTTATCAGATTGCATTTGAAGGCAACAAATTTTAAAATAAGCATCGAAATTGAGTGTGAATTAAATTATATAAAACAATTCTATTCCACATTTTAAATTTCTTTTTTTTTTATAGAATCACCCCGTTGCTCGTTGTATCACCAGTTACAAGACACCCTGTATATTGTGTGTTGTATCAAACACGATTTTTTCCATTGTATCGGTGAATACATTGAAGCATTCGAGAAAAAGTACATCGTGAAAATATAAGACTCACCGAGTCTGAGCGGGCTGATAACGTTAATGAAGCTTAAAGAGGTATAAAAAGCCGTCTGAATACTTTTGATTTTGGTATGTCAATTAAGATAGGAAGGTCTTATCTGTCGCTATGAACGTTCAGAGAACGAGGATGCGTAAAAGAAGGGAAGCACATAGGAGAGGGTAGTACATAGAACGCATATAGGGGTTTGCACGCCGGGAGAACTTTATGGGGGCCCCAAGTATATTTCCTGATTGAGCGGACTAATCCACGCAAAGGAGGTTTTATCGTCGAGGTATACGTAATCGAAGGGGGTCTCCGTCCTCTCACGGATGTCGCATGGAAAAAGTTATCCCCGAATGAAATAGTTTCGTCGAAAGGATCAATCGGTTTACAAGCGTTTAATATTTTACAGACACGTCGAATAAAATCTATATTTGTTGGTACAATAATATTTCATTTATACAAAAATGAATCTCTACGATGAGATACGCTTACTTTGTATACAACAAATTTAATTCCTAATTGAGTACACAATTAATTACACTCTTTGTAAGGGATTTTGGTTAAGGTATCGTGAAGACTTCGGTACATTTATCGACAATCTATGGTATAGTGTGTTAGTGTTGTATGTGTTAATATTGTATAGATTAATGTACGCGATATTAATGTATGTACCTTATATTAATGTATGTACAACCCTTGTTTTGGGGATTCGACTTCTGTAATCAGAATGACTACTTTCATCCCCATATACACCTTCCATTTCTATTTTTTAGCTAACAAATAACGATAGTGACCATCAAAATTGAGCGTATATATACGTTAATGATGCAAATGGTTTAAGAAATTGATCCTTCGATCCGTCGCAAATTTACCTGCAACCGAGGAGTCTCCTCGAGGCGTATCTTCTCCCCATATTTACGATTACCTCGGGTCGCATCATCGTTTCTTCAAGCGTATTCTGTTTCGTACGACTTTGCACGAGATTCGTCGACGGCGATGTTTACGATAAGCATAAACCCGCGAAAGATTTTTCCAAGTTCCGCGATCCCCTCTCCCCTCTGCGTGTCCTGTCTGGATAGTATTTCCAGACCCCTCCGGCAGCCCTGACTTTGAATCCTGGCGGAGGTCTTCCCAGAAACTGAGAATTCGGGACATGGCCTGGGCGGGTCTAGCTCACGGTCTTTTAATCGTAACTTGCGGCCTGATAGTAAGCGAGCCAACCTATACGGGAGGTCTATTTTTATTGTTCCCGCGATAGTACAGTTGTGCGTCCCGTATTTACGGCGGGAACGGGGTGGAGGAAGGCTTGGAGAAGGGTCCTGGCGTAGTCTATCGACGGGATTTCGATCCTCCCTCGTTATTGTTCATCTGAATGGTAACGGAAAGGCAGATCCGTCAGGCAACCGTAATCTTGAAATTTGATAAGAATTGTTTCCTGCGATACGAAATCGCAATTTTTCATTTCTATTGTTTGTAGTTTAAATTCAGTGTTCTTCTTTTTTATAATATAAGATATGTATTTAGGGGAGTAATTGTTAAGTGAAACAATGGAATCATTTTAGATCTTAGACAGTATTTCAACTTCAATTTCATATAATTTTTATTTATTAAGATCCTTCTTAGCCGAGTAAAATGAAATTCATAGCTTAAATATTAAAATAGCCTCTGTTCATTTACAGCCATATCCTTTTGTCGTATTTAATCGTGTCGATGAAAGGTGTAACGAGGAGCAGA
Source organism: Anthidium xuezhongi (assembly GCA_022405125.1). Lineage (NCBI taxonomy): Eukaryota > Metazoa > Arthropoda > Insecta > Hymenoptera > Megachilidae > Anthidium > Anthidium xuezhongi. The sequence goes on along the minus strand of CM039641.1, from coordinate 4,098,988 downwards.
TTACGCGAGTCCCGGCGACCTTTTCCAATAAAAACAGCGAAAAGGGTCGCGTTTAAACGGCTGGTCAGCCCAGCCACCGGTTAATGTGTGGACACTTCGTGTTCACGGCTGTATCAGTGCAAAGAATGAATATTCAACAGTAAACACCGGTAACCGCTTGGCAAAGGGTTCTCGCACGAGAAGGGTGTACAGGGAGATAGAGAAGGGAGAGCAAGGTGGTTCCCCGGTTTTGGCCAACTCCAGGGGGAGATCCCGTGACTTGTGCAGATATAAACGTGGCCACCGGCTGAGAGGGACTTTGTTTACGATATTACATCTGTAATACCCGGTCAAGTGACCAACGTCCACCAACGCTTCGTAATCTCCTCTGCGCCAGGACTTTGTTCCTGGCCAGATACAGCACGTCGAGTGGATCCCGGAATCATAATAGCGGGCTGCTTCGCAAGTGCATTAAGGTTACCGCCGTTGGTTTAACACGTTTCTCAAGTACCCGCTGCGGTTTACACGTCTTCCTATTTGCCTGACCTGTGCACCATACAAATTTTGCATACGCACGATAAAAATTACAGATTGTTTAACACTTTGACGAGCACGCTGTCCTCGATACTTCAAGGTATCCAGAATAATAAAATTCCTTATTCGAAGCACTTGTAATAGATGGATTAAATTATTTTTAGGTTCTTGCAAAGCAGACGTGAAATCAATACTGTTTCAACAGTTTCTGTTGGTATAACGTTGAAAACAATTTTGACACTCGTTGACACTTAATGGGTTAAGGGGTTGATCACAGTTTCAGTTTGGTATCGTCTCGTCAAAATTGAAAGCAGAATCGAGCAGAAACGATTTCAGAGCAAGAGAAATTATTCTGTTAGACGAATGTTGGAAACGAATGAATAAGAATCGTTGGAAATCACGATTCCCAGATTCCGTGTCCTTCTGTAACCGGCAATTTACTGTTAATTAATACAGCGATTTCACCGATACCAACTGTCTGCCGCAGAAGTTGCTGGCCAAAGGACAAACATCGCCGTAGCCTGGGGAGGACGGTGTTTTGATTCTGGCTGTTATAGGGAAGACATATATCACCGGTCCACCCCATTGCTATAGATGCCAGTAGTTAGGGTGGCGATCCAGAGAGGGGGGGGGGGGGGACAGCCGGATGGACACGAGTCGATTTATTGCCACGTTCGATATATATGATTATTTAAATCTTTTTCAGCTGCTGCGGTCATTCCCCGTTTTCATCGGATCCCTTTTATTTTCTTTCCCGTTTGAACAATAAAAATCTGCGGGACGTAGGCTAAAAACGTTCAAACCCGCGAAGCGTGTAAACGTAGACTCGAGACAATTGTCGATGCTGACTGGAAGGTCCGGCAACACGTTTCTGTTATGGTGATTGGTTCTGCTTCGGGAATACAAAGTATGGAGAACGTAAAGGAATATCATCTCGCTCTGTCACGAATTTATTGAGATTGACGTTTGTTCTTCATCTTTGAATGCCAGAGGATGCTTTAAGCTTTCGCTTGGTCCGTCGAAGGTTCGGCGAGTGCGTAAATATCAATAAGGATTGATAACTAACTTTACTTTTATACGTTTAAAAATAGCCATGAAGCATTTGTATAATCATTTCCATCAAATCTTACGTTTTCTTTACTTTGATGAATCCTAAAGTAGAACTCCGTGCAACAACAAACTGAAGATTTGATTAAATTTTAAAATGTATCTTAGCTCGAGGCTATTATTTTCTACGAAATAAAACTTCATCGAACGAATAGGAAGAAAGAAAAGGTTGAGCGGCTACGAGATGAATGGCACGTGGCCCGCATGAGATTGAGAACGAGCGGAATATTCAGCGCGGAATTTGCGAGAAATTAGGCGTGAAATACGCCTTGCGCTTCGAATATTTCTGCCACCGACAGATTTCGACTTTCCTGTCAGACACGGGCTTAGACAATCCATCGATTTGCCTTTGTATTCACCGCGAACCTTTGAATTCGTCGCGGTTCTTTTCTGCATTGTAACTATCCTGCTCTCTTCCTCTTCCGACTTAACTAAAACAGGACACTGTTAAAGATTCTTCTATCAAATTCTGCAATATCCAACAGGAAAATTCCACGCGAAAGTAGAAAATATTGAGTTGAATCATAAGTAATTGTCGCTGCATATACTTGATTCGAATGACCTGCAGTCTCCTGTCACCCTGCTGGGTCCTTTATTTCTAAGGCTTACACGGTCTAAAAGCAACAGCTAGCGAATGCGGATTGATTACAATTTAAATTTTCGAGATAGTTGAAACGGAGAAGCGAAAACAACATATTCGGCATGTAATGTTGTGAGAGTTCCAAAATGGTAATAACGCGGCCAATACCACAAAGAAGATACGTAACGTTATTGGTGAAGGTGCAGTGTCAGAACGTACGATGCGAACGTTATTTTCGCATTACAGTTAATTATATTTATTCATTAATAGTGTATTGAATTGAATCAAATAGACATACATTAAACATGAATAACCAAAGGTGCTCGAACGAGAAGAGATATCTCGGTCAGGACGTGCGTTGTACCCCGTTGTCGTTGGTCCACCCCATGTTTCTTTCTGGTGGTTCCTCTGTGCCCCCTGCCCATATATATACCATCAGGCACGCACACCAAGCCAGAAATTCATTAGGGGTATCTGATATTTCTGGTGGGTGGTTCGCGCCGGAATAAATCATACGCGTAGCCCAACGGAAGCGTTTTGCCGCTACGCCGAGTTTCTTTCCCGCGTGTATGCGCGATCTATCCGCTTTATCTCTTATCCGAAAGAGAAGGGGGGAAACGGGGAAGAGAGGGAGGGACGGCGAACGAGCGTAACAGGAGAAAGAAATTCGGGAAGAGGAGAAAAGGAATCGTCGAGAGCGTTTACGAGGAGGACGAAGCGAGGCAAGAAGGCTAAACGCTTGAACGTGATCCGAGCTTAAACCGTTTGTGGACATCGGGCAAATCTCGTTACGAACTTGACCACCAACCCCACCCGCCATTGGAAACGACCAGGCATCCCTCTCGATTTATATATATATATATATATATATATCTATATATATATACAGAAGCATCACGGAAGATCTAAGAAGCTTCTCTCTGCCATTGGATCGGCTCAATCTTACCGGCATTCGTGATCGTTCGAGCGTGGACGGCCGGCATCTTACTCTACCTCCACGTAGATTGAAATTAATTTCGGTATTGCACGCGATTGAAAACTCGATGCGCCACGGATACGACGATGACCGATAACCGAGATTTCCCTTTGCAAACAGGACCAGAGTTTCTTTGGAGATTACAAGGACGATCGGCTCGAGTATCATCGAGCGAATTTCCAAGGGGAATTAACCCTTAGCATCTCTCAGGGATCCCAGTGTATATTTTTCTTCGGTTTCGTTCGATAATTGTCGGGTATACGATTTTAAGCTAGACCGTTTTAAGAAGAAAATCTCGAATGAGACATGAAGAAAAGGTAACATCAATATGTGTTACAGGTAGCCCTTCTACAACACGGTTTCGCTCTCATACGATAAGAAAATTGCGAAAAACATGATTTTTGTTTAACATATTTTAAAACTAAATTACCTTAAAATAATGACGGGAAGGAATAATGAACTGTAATGCCTTTACATGATTTTTACCCTGCAGGAAGAGATATATTCGTTCGAGGAAGAGGAAGATCGAGGTCTTTAATTTCTTTTCAACGGAACAAAATGTTCCGTTCAATACCCTCATCTGTTAGGTAGTTCCGGTACGTATACCGCGCTCAGATCCGGCCGAGCGGTGCTGCAATTACTGTGCTGTGATTTAGAGCCCACCCGTTATAGACCGGCGAGCTTTGATTTACGATGCCGGGCGTGAAATTAATTTGAATTCGGTAATGTGTACGAATAATTCGAGGCGACTATCGAATGTCGAAAAGTCTTGAAGCAAGCTCTTCGAAAATTCCACTTCTTCTCATTGGACGATGGTTAGATTGTTTAATCGCATTTCGAAGATTGTAATTTTTAGATATTAAATATTAATTACAAAGGGGGTATCGTGAAAAAATTCTAGGATCCTTGAAAATCTAATTGAATTTAATTCAAATGTACAATAATCAATTCTTAAGTACCGTAGCTTAGACTTAAAATTTACCCCATATATGTTTAAATGGCAATATTTATAAAATATTCAAATATTTTTCATATAAAAATATATATAATAATAGCAGATCAGAATTTTATTTACAAAATATGTTCTATGATTGAAAGTTTTAACACGTTGGGTGCCACGCTGAAGCTGTCGAAAATTTAATTGTTAACAATTTTACTATTTTGTAATTCCTATTATTTATAACTTTAAGTACCTAACAGAAATGTTTTCAACCAAATAAATAAAGGAATTTGTAAAAATATAAATTGAAGTGTCATCCATACATGGGTGACGTGACAGTCAGGGTGTTAACGTAGAAGAAGGAATATATGATTTTTATTTCTGTCGATACAAGGTGGCGTGCCTTTTTCTCTCGGAATAAAAAATACAAGGTTTCGTGCGTTAACAAGGAGAAGGCGAGGTTCTGCGTAAAGGCACGTCAACCGAGGCTCGGTGTATTAGACGGAAGCCGGGTCAGTTTTAAAGGAAAAAGGTGGAAAAGGCCAGGAAAAGCGAAAGCATAAAGGGCCGTCTTTCAACAAGGCTAATTTCTCGCGCAACCCCTCTGTATCAAGATCACGTATGCTATTCGCCTGTAGGCACGATTCTGGTAAAAAATTCATGCGTCGTATTTCTGCATTCACACGTATTTCTCTTTCAAAGGAAAATAACCAAAGCTCGAAGAAACTTCGTGTAACCGTTCCCCTTTTTACAAACATAACAGCATTTGTCCCAATTAATCGTCAATTAACACTAAAACTACCGACGTTCAATGTACACTTTCTTCTAAATTGAAAATGTAATAGAAAATAAAATAAATAAGGGATGAAATATAAATTATAATACAGAATGATTTTATTTCTTAACACGTTGAGTGACACGCCGAATATAACATGTTTTGTTATTTCTATTATTCACGTTTTCAAATGTCTATTATAAATATTTCTAATTCAATAAGCGAACAAATCCCTAAAAATATAGGTGACCAATATCTATAGAAATTCAAGTGTCACCCATATAAACCGTCAAAGTGTTAATATAAATCAGCTGACAATTCGGCAAAAGCTTGATATTTGTAATATAAAATACTTCACCCCTTTAAAGGAATAAATATTCTATCTTGGAGTCCTGTCGAGCTTCATAAATACTTTGAAAATTTCGCATTGGGCTGCGAAACATCCCCGATTTCGGGAATCCGTGCACAGTCAATGCAGTCGTCACTCGGTCAGGATTGCCGTAGACTCAATGACGACTGACGAGGCATCCCGTGGAAGGAGGGTGAAGAGAAAGACGGCCGAATGTTGGCCAAAGTACAGACAGAGAAGGAGGTCTGTTAAAAGAGACGAAGGAACGAAGGAGGAGGAAAAAAGACGGAGAAGAGAGAGGGAGAGTGTGGCTAGTGATTGGATTACAGTCAGGGAGTCCCGGTGGACTCGCCAAATGACCGGGACAAATTGCCCCTCGCCTTCGGGAATACTTATATATCTGGACCGATCGAGGTTCACGTGTCCTCTCAGCTCCTGTTGCCTTCCTCCCAGGAACACCCCATCTACACATTTGTACAGTGCCTATAAATGATGGCAATGAGCGACTTTTTTCTTTGCCTTGATACTTCGGATGCTGAACAAGGTTGACTGTTTAGTTTATTTAAAAGAAAATATTGTTAAAGAATAAACAATACCGAAACATAGTTTGAAATAGATCCATTTACATTTTCGTTTATATCTGCATATTAGAAGCCTTTTGTATTTAAGTAGAAACTTCTTATAAAATTGTGAATAATTGCTTTCTATCGCTTAAAGTTCAAAGTTACTAATTTATGACTTGTCATTTTTGTCATTCCACTCCTGAAGCGGATCCCACACGTTGCAAAACATCCTGTATAGAAAAAAATATGTTTACCCCGGCAAGGTGGATGGACACACCTCTCGGACGTGGGCAATTCCGCTCCATCTACCCCCCCGGTTTCTCACTTCCCCCTATCCCACTTCTTCACGTAATAACCTGGCGTTTACCCATTGTTTATAGTCCTGCAGGATCGTAAATCGAGCACGGGTAGTTACCCGTTACTGCCAGCGTGCGCGTCTTCGGGAATTCGAATTCCGCCTTGTACAGATCGGGTGCATCGACGAGGAACAGTTGCACCAACCGCTGTTCGTGTTCGCATAAAAGGGAGGAGATGACGGTGGTAACGACTCTCTCAGGAGCTCTACCATAATGTCAGGACGTTACCGCCACCGAATCGCTGATGGCCTTTTTACATACTACCCCCGTGGTGCTTTCTTGAGAATAAAAAAAAAAAGAACAACGACAGTTAGCGACGCTGGTCGGACATGTCGCGTGAAATCGAGACTCGTGTGAGTCACTGTGTAGCTTTCCCGTGTCGCGACTTAACTTGTAATCCTATGTAATCCTACAATACTTTATAAATTTTTAATAAATAATCCTACATAATTTTAGAAAAATAATACTTTTTTTATTTCAAGTTACTGACTTATTTTTACTGAAATGCAGAATTATCTTTCAATTATTTTACTAAATGTTAATGTAGATAAAGTTTACTGTTAACGTATTAATTAATATCTTCCAATTCAATGGCTACGACACAATAATAGTTGTCACCCCTTACTAGAAGACCAGAAAGGATGTCAAATTAATACAATATTTTATAAAGGACGTATAAAGGAAAAAAAAGTGGACGAAGGGTCGATCGACTGCAACCAGAAGCAAAGAGGATCAATGGGCTATACGCGATTCTTTACGGGTCAAATTGAGCGCGGAGATAACGCGTCCGATTCCTGCTGGGTAATAATGTTTCCTTCGTTTCCTTTAATGGTCGAACTAATCGCTGCTGGTACCTTAACCATGTCCAAAGATACTGTGTTTGTTAATCTATCGCTTTAAGAATTCCTTTGTGTATACTCAATTTTCTGTACGTAACAAGGCACGATTTTATGTAGTTATTTATTTGATATCAACCTTCATAAGCCAAAACGGCTCATTCATTTTCTTTTCAAATAATTTTTCAAAAAGCACAGTGCGTTCGATGCATTGTCACGTTTAATCAACTTTTTTGTCACAAAATTTCAAAAATATGAAATATTTTTATCAAAATTATTATTAATTTTAATTACTTTCTGAATGGTAAATTATTTTGAGAAGAATCCTGGATGTTGCTGTATTTTTTAAAAAGTCTATTCAAAATTTATTTGTCCATCTTGGATATTAAATAAAAAAATGTATAAATCATCTTCCCAAGAAATGTTCAAAAAGAAACACCGGACACGAAAAGTCGGTGTAAATGGGACAATAAGACGGAGACCCGTGGAAGTCTTCATGTATGTAATTCGCCCTCGACTCTAGATTTCTCCCCTGTTGGACGTAGTGCGTAGGGTTACGGGAAATCGGGATGCAGGATATCCTCGATCAGATCGTACACGGATACAGCTGCTGACATTCCCTGTACACGTTCGACGAATAGATATTATCCAGGTCTCGAGAGGATTTTCTGCAGCACGTGACTCTCGCATCGTAATAAAGTATGTATTAACCTAGTTGTTAACCGGTTGCGTGGGTTCAAAGAGTTAAATACGACACGCCAATTGTACCCTTCACCCCTCAGGAAAGAAATTTTAATGAATTGAGTTTTAATGAATTTGAATTTAAATAAATTTCTTCAAACCATAACAAAACCTATTGTATATTTTTTCAATCACGTCATCGCACACTTGTAAAAAGAACTGTTAATAAATATTCTAGTTTGTTTTTTTTTATGTAACTTAATCTATATTTATTTAAAAACCAGCTGCCTAAAATTCTCCTACTTCACCATGCTGAACAAGAGAAAACGGAATAAACTGAATTGTTGCCTCTACATTCCCGAATAATGGTTGAATATTGCTCCAAAGATGGGGTTAAAGGGTCATCACGATGAAGTGAGACATTTTGTCCAGTATTACACGTACAAGTTCTCGAAGTTGATCGTCAATCGTGGCATTACAAATCATCGTTATCCAATCAGCAGCGCGAGGAATCAGGCCGGGGCAATTAAGTCGCGATGTCCATTCCTCTTGGGGAGGATTTACTGCTGTTTAACCCCCGCTAACTTCTTCGATAAATAAGCTATACAAGCAGCGACGACCAACCGGGGAAGAAAGACGTAGACGTCCATGGTAGAGACGGGGGTGGAACAGTTTGTTGTCCCAACAGAGGCGATCTGATTGCCCGTTAGCGAAGTCGAGTTAGCACCAGTTCTGACTTTCACGAGTCCTCTCGAGCCAAGAAGAGAGGATCTTCTCGAAGAGTTGTTCGGAGAACCGGCTTCGTTTCGCTGAAGAAGGGGGCGAGTGCAAGCTTCTGATTAGTAGCCTCCGCTTGGTCCTTGGGAGCGAACAATCGTTGTCTAATTTACCAGCCGATTCGATCTCCCTTGGCCACTCTCGCTTCTTCTTGCTTCTTCTACAGACTTTTCTTCCTTTCTTGGCACGTTGATCGCTATTTAGTTTCAGCCACGATCTAAAATAGCCATGATCCGAACGTGTTACCGCGAGAATATTCTCTTCGATCACGAAAACCTTCATCTTTTCGTTGTTATGGACGATTATACCTCTGTTCTTTCACTTTTTAAAGTTTTACCAATTAGATGGATTTGTGGGTCATTTTGTGATATCAATCCCTTGGAATTAACATCACAGCTTGATTTGAATCGTAATAATAAAACTACAAATAAGAAATAGAATTTTTGATACTTTTTCATAACCAGACAATCAAGAATATTCTGGTTTTGTCATTTTTATGAGAAACAAATAGATGGATAGAAATAATGATGTTCAAAGATGCACCTGGTAATTAATCAGATTGCTTTGGACGATTTTTTCTAGTTCGACGTGTATCTTTCGTTGTTTTCATTTTGCCTCGAATCTGCAGGGACCGTGTTCCCCGGGGTACATTACATAATTGCTTTCATGATGATCTTCTGGAAGAGTGAGCACCTCGAAGGATCATTATTCTTCGCTCGAAGGGGATTGTATTTTATCGTATTAACACGTTGTATTAGCCATTGTTATTAAAAATAGAAAACATACAAACACTCTTTTCACAAGAAACTACTTGAAATTGATGTATAATTTGTTGAACACTGGTTTTAAACATCAGGATACTAAATTAAATTTGTTAAAGTTAAAATTACATCGTTCCAAAGATTTGTGTAAAAATAATGGCTTATTTTTATGGTAATTCATCCAAATTAGTTATAAAATAACTGTAACTTCGAAATGTTTCTAATACGAATTATTAATTTCAGTTTAATACACGATGGACATTAAAAGTGTAACTATACTCCGTTTATAAACATTCGATAATTTATAAATCTGTGATTTAAATTTCTTTGGGCAATGATCACTGACTGTAATATTTTCCAAATTTCCTCAAATCAGAAAGTCTTTTAATTCATTTCATTTCCAAGATTATTCTTCTGAAATGCATTTTCGTAGACCAACCCCGAAACAAGGAACTTCGAGTCTCTCGATCTCGTCCTTTTCCAAAGACAATTTCCGGCTATCTCCTTTCTATTCATCGAATTCAACGTTCGATATCGCGTATCTCGTGTACAATTTCGTGGATTGTGCAAAATTCAACGGCCAGCTAACCGTACTTTTACTGCAAAAGCTACAAAGTCTTCGTCTTGTAGCCATTTGATGGCGCGATTAAAGCAACGCCGTTCGATCGTCTGCTCGGTTCTCGTTATTGTAAAGGGCCGTCGATAACGTAGAAAAATAGAACGTAGCACGTGTTCGTCGTTGACTGAGCTTCTTGGATCGGAAGTTGAAATATGTCCGCGGCAGTAAATCCTATCGCGTCCCGTACGAACTTACCCCTTGGCTCGGTCAAATCGTATAACCTTATATGGAGGAGGGTTGACGCGTTCACGGGAGAAGGGTCATGTGGAAGGCCTTTAAAAGTTGTACGCCGATCTCGAGACGGGTTTAATATGCCGGTAGCCGTTTTCGAGCTCTGGTTGCGAAATAAACTTCTTTCTCTGATGTAGAATATCTTATCGTCGCCGATACCTGAAGTTCCCCGTTAAGTTATGATTTTTCTATGGGTGCGTCGGTTAGAGCTAAATATCTATCGTTTCTTTGTTAAAATAAATGATGAAAATCGACAGTGACCTGAGGTTTAAAATGCAGACGTCACCCAAGCAAGTAAAGGACGTCGAGGTGCATCCCCACAGAATTTTAGCTGAGGGGGTGGCTTTGAACTTCGACTTGTGAACAAATTTGTAATTGGTGAAGGCAAGAAACTTCAAGAATGTTTTGATGAGATTTCGACACGATTTGTTAGACTTTGTTACGTTTTGCAGAAGACTTAAGTATTTTTAGAACTTTGTGTATATTATAGAACTGTATAATTCTTAGTTAACCCATAAACGCCCAAAAATTTTCCTTTTCGTCCACCCTACACTATATAAATTGAAGAATTAACTTTAAAATTGAGTTTTAATCAAAATATAAAGGATAGAGGTCACGTATGAAATCGTGTGCGACATGATATTGTAAGGCAAGGGGTTAACAGATACTAAAAAGATGAATTATTCTACTGCATGAAGAAAGGGTATAGGGTTGTATAGGGCTGAGGAAATAAAATGTCTCGGCTCGTGTTGAAAACCTTATCACCGCTAATACCTGCAGCTACGTTCTTCTTACGACGGCTTTGAACAACCCTTGTGCGATGTTCACCGGTAATCCACGGCCGGGTCAGTCCTGACACTTTCCATGAACTTCTTCAAGTACGTATGGCAGGTGTAGTGGCTCGGACAAAAGAGCAATACGCTTCGAACGACCCTGATAGCGTATTGTCACTTGTCGGGCGCAGCGTGTATTGTCCTCGCCATGGAGGTCCACTTGATCACGATCCACTGCCACTCGAGGCTCGCTCGTGTACCAGATAAGATGTCGATTGAAATTCATGCAGTCCTCTCCCCACCTTGGCTCACCTATCGCAAGCACAAATCGCTCGTCTTATTGTTTCCGACCGAATCTCGGATCGGGCATCGGGAGTGTCGACACAACTCTGGCCCGAGCCGCGATCAAAACGATTTGCAACTCCTCGTTCCTAGCGATTTATCCGCTTCGACTGAGTCTCGATGATCCGTCTGCTTCCTTCTCGCCGCCTTCGTGTTCTAAATCCTGCATCGTGATCCGTTTGCACTTTCTACACACGGTTGCCAAATATTAACAACTCGCAATAGTCTATTTTTATATCGCAGAGAAGATGGATTGAAAAATATTGTTCATAGAGGATTAACGAGACAGCGATAATTTCAATTTAATTTTATATTAGGTTGAGTCATAATTTCGCATTAACTTTATTAGTCTTCTAAGACAGTTACAAATGTAATCGATCTAAAATATAATCTCCATTATTGTATTATAATCTCTGTCTTTATTTGGTTTGACCTTGTGGTCACTTCTGTACTTAAATATATTAAAAAAAAGTTTGGTGATAAAGGCCTTTTTTCATATTTCCTCACGATGCAAATGGGTTAGAACACGAACCGTGTTAAGAACAGTTCAATTATCATGGAACGACATTTATCGCAAACCTAGTGATAGAACATTTTTCATTTTCGTACGAAAGATTCATTAACCGTGAAGAGAGAGGATTTAGAATTAGTTTCAATTGCAATTTTGCGGCGAAAGAAATTCTTTCGGCGACCGTTTCGGCCCCCAATCGACATTTCGTAAACGATTCGATTTCGGAGCCCGGAGTTATCCGACAGACGTGGAAGTGGCCCGATAACGATTTACGTCGCTACGCTCTCTCATCCACGAACGATCGATCAAAAAAAGCAGAAGAGAAACGGGATAGGAAAACGGGGAATCGATCCAGGAGTAACGAGGAGAAAAGAAGGCCAGCCAGAGTTCTCTTCTGTCGCGTCACGAAAAGGAAAAGGAGAAGTGTTGAGGTGGGGAGGGGGTTAAAGGGGTGTGGGAACCTCCTTTTCTTCCACATCCCCGAGGAGTAACTAACTGAACGAGAGTCGGGATAGAGGGTGTTAAGGTAATACCCCATTAGTATGTGGACCCCGTAGTAGTACCGTAACACCACCGCACAGTGGTCAAACCGTGGTTTGTCTCATCGTCGTATGTCCCTCTCCCCCCTTGCCACCTTGTCCCTGTGTGCACCCTTGCACACACGTGCACACGACTTTCAAGATCTCTACACACACACGACACACATGTACGTGCCACGGATATGTAACTGGCGTAGGAGAACGAGACCTGTCAATAGCCGGCTTGTTACTGCGACAATGATCGGCTTAACCAACGGGAAAGATCCACCCAGACGTACTGGATTTTCCGAAGGAAGACCACGGGATAGCGTGTCAACATCGTTTCCCTTCGTTGTCGTTCCGAGACTTCAGCTTCTGATTCGAATCGTCATCTCGACGAATTTATTACGACTCGGGGGGGTCTGGACGCGATTTATTGGCCGGATTATGCCGGACTGCGTAATCGTAAATATTGAAAGCAACCATCGGCCTCGAGATACACGAATAATGAACGTATCGAGCGGTGTAAGGTACTTTAACCCTTTATCAGTTGTTTCGAACCCTGATATGAAAAATGTGTAAAATATAAATGTATATTTTTATTTTTCGAGCGGTATTTTTTATGGTAACTATTTGTGTAATGGCACCCATCGTCCATATTATTAGCAATTCTTTGATTTATTTGGTTGAAAATGTTTCCATCAGATATTAGAAATAACAAAATATAAAATTTGTCAAAAATAAAATTACAATCAAGTGGAATTTTAGTAGTTGCAACGTGGCAGTCAAAGTGTTAATGGCGAATGCTGGCTACTTCGTTCTGGTCCCAGAGATAAAATATGCAAAATGTATCAAACGTTCTCTATTCTCTTTTAGAGTATACTCATAACTCGAACGATAAGATAACAAAGGTGCTATCGTCTATTAAGTGGATCGCGTTGCAGAGTTATTTTTACAATGGTAATTTATTCGCCCGATACAAGCACCGATAGGAACAATGTAACAAGAGCTGCATACGTACTGTAAAATCACAAACGCATCGTGCGATCATTATTTTCTTAGAGTTGACAGGGATTATGTTCTAAATCCACAGGTTACATGAGACGTGTGCGTGACGAAAACGTAGCTTGGTTATCGTTCAAAGACATCGGCTACCGTGAACTTCTGAGAATATCATGTAACGATATACGTGAACCTTTCATGCTCGGACCATTTTTTGATACGACCCAGTCTAATTAACTTCCATAACGAAGCTTTCGAAAATCAAAGAAAGAAGTTACAAATATTTATGAACCTATGTATTTCCTATATTCTAATATAAATAAAACTTAAATTTCATATTTTGAAGTTGTAGCAAAGGGTTAACCCTTTGCACTCGGGTGGCACCTCTGGGGCGACGTGTGTGATTAACTAGAATCTTTTTAAATGTAAAATTTACGAGTTATTTATATTAGAAAGTAGTAAATTAATGAAAGCATAAATTTCTTTTCTTTTGAAATGATAAAGAATTTCTAGTTTGAAAGTTTTAGGGGTGGGCCTTTGTGACCCTAGTAATTCAAATAAGGGTTAATTAATAAACGTAAGTTAAAAATCGAAAAGAAAAATTATTTTGGTAAAATTTGCTAGGATCATTTTGCAATCGTTAAGAAAGATATCGCGTGTCAAAGATGGTTGTATTCTTTAAGTGCCCAGCCACTTATCTCGGTTCGGCAATAAGGATGCAAGTCACCCATCCCGCGCCATAGGAAGACGTTGATGTGAATTAATGGGGGCTTAAGTCGTAGTTAGTGCCCAAGTGTTGCGTTTACAGGCAGGGGTGGGGCGACGGTGGCGTGGTATTAATTAACGCGACCCCAAAATCTCTTCTTAACCCCTGAACTCGCCGTCTAAACGGCACTGTATCATGTTGATGCCCCGGTAAAAGGGGAACGTAGGGGTTCATTCGTGATTCTCAAACGTATACCCCATAAATATTATCTGTTCCTGGTCCGATATAAATATGGACGCCTGCTATGAAACGATAGCTGATTAAAAAAATTCGATTCAAATCTACAAGCTCCATCGATGCTCCTTCAAATATTTCATTTCAATGTTTTCTTTAATATCACTTCGTTCTCAGTAATTTTATATGATATTTGACACCTTGGTTGCTATGGGTGTCGTTAGTGATTATTGTTACTAGTTTAATATAGTATAATTTGACGTAAAATTCAATATGTTAATGCATACACTAAAGCTATTGAAAATTTCATAAGTGAATAGTTTGGCTTTAACAAACTTTATTTATCTACTATATTTGGCTTTAACAACTTTATCAATTAAATCGATCATTTTTATCGACGGATACCTAACATCGTTTTATAGAACTGTTTTTTCGGGAGTAAGATGAATAGATCATAGATCGTCGAGAATTTCATCGAAAGATAAACGAGGATCCCGGAGGTGGCGCGATTTCGATTGGAAAGAAATTCTTAGGTAGGAAAATGGAATCGAACGAGACGCGAGTTGTCGGGCTAAAAAACGAAATTTATAATCCGTAAAAACAATTATAGAGGCCGTAGTCGAAGTCTCGCACCGTTGCCAGCAAAAACGGCCAATATCTCTCGTTTGATTTATACAGCCAGCGGTGTCCGTGGCCTGCCAGCCGTACACGGGGCCGTCGATATTAAATAGAATATTAAAGATTTACCAGGAGACAACAGCGAGAAACTTCGACCCCCCTGGTCCTCGTGGAAGCGTTACTTCCTGCCGTCGAACGCAGAAAGTTGTGTGTCCATCCGCGTGTGTACGTGAATGTTCACACTTATATCCGCCATAAGAAGGCCAAAGAATGGTTACGGGGGACGAGACCGGGACACCCATTTCAATAAACTGACCGCCATAAATCGTATGCGCTACATAGTGGCGGGCACGCATTTGCATGTGTCACCAGATATCCTTGCTGTGCGCTTGTTTCACAAATTGCGCTTAGAACTGATATTCTCGTCCGAGTGTTAATAATAGGATCTTTGTTTGGGGTTTGTTAACACAACAAATACTGAAAATTCCATTTGATAGTAACCTCATTTTTGACAAATTTTATATTCTGTTTTCAAAATATTTTCTCATTTCTAATATATAAATAAAATTCTAGGAAAGTAAGTTTAAGTTTTAAGGGATAGCTTTAAGTTTCTTTACTTAAAATGACAAAAGTTTGGTAACTTATAGAAAAATTTGTGCAATTAAGAATGTAAAAATAAAATTTACAACATAGAACAAGTATTA
The DNA here is from genome assembly GCA_022405125.1 of Anthidium xuezhongi. Taxonomy (NCBI): domain Eukaryota; kingdom Metazoa; phylum Arthropoda; class Insecta; order Hymenoptera; family Megachilidae; genus Anthidium; species Anthidium xuezhongi. Next base: position 4,083,516 of record CM039641.1, on the reverse strand, counting down.
CGTGTACTTTAGTTTTTAATCGATAAGAATAATTCGTTGTTTGACGGTGAACTTAGTTTCATTCGAGGCATGCACGTTGCAAATAACAATAGGGCAAGAAATGTCTGTTGCATTTATACGATCAGGAGGTTTTTTACACCTCCGGTCCTCATTGCAACGCCTTTTTCCACGAGCGAACACCCTTTGCGGTCAAGTAATAAAATTGGACTGCGGACAGTTTCGTCCAGCCGGGGCGAACGCCTTATTGCATGTAAAACATTTATGTCCCGTGGATATTGGCGAACTCCTACGTGCTCGCTTCCGACTCTACATCTTTCTCTGGCTAGATGACAATATTGTGTGCATCACTTGTACATTATGTATTTGCAACCGATTAAATATCAATTTCAAATCATTTGCCCCACCAGAGGATCAATTCATTCAACAAAGATTCAGCTACTTTGAGTTAGGAATATTAATTGAACGACTTTCTAGTAATTTTTATTAAATTTTAAGCTTCAAATCGATGCTTCATAATGCTTTTACGTACCAAAGTAGACACATTCTTTGATGTTAATTTTCAATTTTCTTCCGTTTAATTAGCAAAATGCTCATGGAATAACGTTTAGTTCATAGATTTCATGGGTATTACAGGGAATTATTAACCGTTCCACGAAACGCAACGAGGATCGTCAACGTGACGTTCAACAGTTGTATCGCGTTTCCCGAAGCGCGACATTAATAACGCGTCGTACGGGACGTGACATGGGGTAGTAGACTGGTCGGTTCGTGACGAGCGTATTAGCCTCGTTAAGGGTGGCCACGGTGTTTCTCTGATTCTTCCTTTTCCACCGGTTCACCCTCTCCCCTGCACCCTCCGCCGCTCGTGTCCCTCTAGTTACGCACCGTGACGTATATCTCAGCCCGTTCAATTTACGCGAACGCGTGTGCAATTGAATTTTTTCAATCGTGATTATACTTTCTAATAGAGTTGGTCGACTTATAATCTTGTGATTATTACCCAATTAAACGAATAATGTTAAAGTATCAATTTTAATATTGTGAGAGCTGTTAATTTAGAAAATTTCAGTGTCTTCGTAATTATCGATGTACCTCGTTGGCGGGGGACACAATGGACACCTATAGCTGTATGATTGTGGTTACGGTACGTGTCCACCCCTCGAGTACTCCAGCGAATTTACACGGCTGAAAATTCGATTCGCTTTACAGTGACGACCCCCCCATATCTGGCTGCGCGTCGCAATACACGCTTGGGGACCATTTAAATCCCCTTTACTGTCTATTTTAAACAATTCGCTGCCCTTGCAAACACCCCCCCTTACTGTTTAGCGATAAATCACTGAAACTCGGCCGTACGCCGGGAAATATTTTTACCCTAGTTCTCTTTAAATTAGCTTTCCACTTTCCTCGCTTCTGTCGTTCGTAACAATTAATCTGATTGAATTGATCGATGAAGTAATCCGTGCTACCCTCCCACACTGTTATAAAAAGACGAACAACGTTTTAATCACTCAGAATTTAAATAAGTGTAACGAACAAAATTGATGGAAATTTGTTTATATTTTCTGTTGTAATCGTTTGTTGAAAATAGATTATTGATAAATTATGATGTTTGAGGTATGCGTTATACGTAAGACTTATGTCATAATCGACTTGTTTTCTATGAAACGTGATCCACTTATGGTTGGGGATGATCCCAGGCTGTATAATACTAATAAAGATGAGACAATAATATTTAATAATATTGTCTTCACAGAAAATTAATCTTCGCGTAGTAAGTAATAACAAAAGAATTGAAATGGTATATAATTTTATAATTATTTTTATTTATTAACCCTTTGATACACGGATTAAGTGACCAAAAGATATTGTTTGTTTTTCAACTTAACATTTATATATAAAAATATTATATGTAAATATTGTATGCGTTTCAATTATTATATATACAAAAGTTAAATAATAAAAATTAGTCTAAAATTGAAAATTTCAACAGAGACGAAAAGTTAAATATGACGAAATTAATATACCAACTGCCTGTTTAGCTAAAATAATTACATAGTTAATATAAATACAGGGTTTGAACCAACCCTTTGGTGGTAACATAATTATAGCAACATATTTGGATTATCCAGATAATTGCAATTTCTTATAAGCAATTAGGTGTTACCCTCAATTTTAATAAAGAATTAATATACAGAGCAACTTTTTAATTAAATGGTTCCATTCGTTCAATTCTGTTATTCATTACTACAAATGTCACGACAGAGGTAACTTTATTGAAACCAGCAGGCATCGTAACCGATCAGCTGACAGGATGTCCAAGTGTTAAACGCGATCCAATTGAAAGATGATCCAGGCTCAACTAACATTACCACCGACGCAAAAAAGAAACGAACAAGCCAATAAATACGTACAGGCTGACAACACGCTAGTTTCGTTTCTTGCCGGAGAACCAGTTCGCTTGAGACATACAAGAATGTAACGATCAGTTGGCCTAGCATAGCCGAGTGTCAAGTATGATCCAATTGAAGATGACCCTAGCCTACCTAGTCTCGACTATTGGCATAATAGAGGCAAGTAGCCCGCGGCTAGTATCCGATACTATCCGCAGTTGCGACCACACGATGGGGCTTCGATTCTGCGGTACGACGAGGTGGATGTAAGGTCCACCTACCCTCTTGCCCCTCGTTCTGCATTGTGTGGCTTCCACGCTCGACTCAATCTGCACCTACTTAACCTTATTCGCCCGGCCATAAATACCTGAATCTATCCCGAAGGATGGGCCGATTTTAACGCGCTTATCATCAACACATCTTATCTACGCTATTGTTCATTTTTAAGCTAAAATATTTCGAATGTTTTCGTTCACGAAGCTGTAACGACAAACTTGCTAGGAATCGACTACCTGAGCAAGGCTATTTTTAGAATTTCAATAACCTTTTCAATTATCTAAAATATTAATTATTAAAACTCGTAGAATTGAATTAGTGCAAGTTATTAACACCTCTGTGAGAAGTGTAAAGCATCGCAACGACTAGAAAACATTCAGCGTCTTTTGTAAGATTTCTACAAGTTTGTAATAAAGGAATCTGACAGTTGTTATAAGCCAAATCATACGTGACGTTCGGGACAACGAACGTGTTAAAATTTCCCATCGAGAATTTCAAACGGGGAAACGAAATGTATCGGGCACCACGGTGGACCGTTCGCTCCGTACCAGTAAATTTCTTTTTATGGCCCGAATCTGTGACATCATCGACACCCATAAAACGCCTCGGGCATCCTTCTTGTCCCGAACAACTTCCTTCTTGATGCGTCTCGCTTTTATCGAAAGCCTTCGACTCTGGGCTATCGTTCTTCGACCACTTTGTCATGCGAACGACTATTCTTTTTACCCCGGGAATTAAAGCGTACCTTGAGCATTCCTGAAGTCAAGAATATTTATCGAAAGACCGATACGGCGGGTACGTGAATCAAAGCAACGCGAGGATTCGAATGTTAGGGTAATATTTCGCCCCGATATGGGACACTGTAACGGCAGAAACTGGAATTTTGGGAATTTCAAGTCGTCCGATCGTGCCCAGGAAGCTGGTCGAGCGGACACCGAGGATACTGCGTTTCCGGGTATATACCGTAAATATGGAAGAATTCTACTTTGAAAACGACATCTGGTGAACTTTCACGACGATTCTAAAAATCTTTCGTAATATTACTGAAGCATGCACGAGGCGCCTCTGTATAAAACGCGAATTAAGGAAATAAAGAAATAGAATGACCAGTGAAGTGGCATTGGATGTGTGCCAGTTTGAAGCAACGAAAGGAGACAATGTCTCCATTTCTCTTTCAGCAGACTACGATATCTGATATGCGCTATCTTTATGGCCGCTACGTATATGTAACTTATGTACAAGCGAAGATCCCTCGCACACGAGACCTTGATGCGTGCACGCATGCTTACACACGGCTATCGGATCATTTCGATATTGAATCCCATTGATATATACCGAACTACCAACCCGCCCGTTATTATTCCACTTCCTCTAACCACGGCTCTTGGTACGTCTACTTTCTCCGATTTCTTTCGAAAGCGGGTCGGTCCTCTCAGGATTTGCGAGTCCCTCTTTTCCTCCTCTAATTTAAAACCTGCAGACTTCTTTAACGTTCTCACATATACAGGATTGCCCGTTTAAAGTTTCGCATTCAATTGTTTCTTGAACTACAACTTTTCTATCTCGTGTAACCAAAAAGTTTAGATGATGGAGGAAAATGTGTAGTAAACAATGCATTTTGTTGCAACGCGATATCTTAATTAGTTTCTGAGATATAGGGCTTCGAAGTGCTTATAGAGCTCGATGCGTAAGGGGGTAATTATGAATGGCCGCCGTGACCTACATTTTTTCCAGGAAGTGTGTACGCGATAATAGTAATAGTAAAAGGGTTAAAGTAAGCAATGACCATGCGGCCGCTAGACAGTCATTGACTGGGTGCGAGAGAGACGGAAACGAATTACTATCGAAAATTACGTTTACCTTCCAACGACGATATCTTAGGAACCAATAAAGATATTGACGTAGAACAAAAGTCACATTAAAGTGCAAAGATTTTACTTTCTTACAAACCTAACAAACCTAACTATTAATTTATTACATTAATTTATTAATTTATGACTTAATCGAGGTTTGTTTAGACTTTTGTAGGTGAAAATCACTCGTGAACGTAGTTTAAATGTTACTTTTTTTCTAAAATTGTTCTTTAATTTTTTAAGCTAGAATGGTGGCAAGCTTAGAAAACCTTTCTAGGATCAGATAACAAACTTAAATTTTACATAATTGAATAATTAATAAAAGAAATACTCAAATACGTTCTGAATATTGCTAATATTAGGCTAATAGTGTAAAGTGCTCATCTGAATGATTACATTTGAAAATTAATCGATAGAAATTATAATAATTGGAACTTATATGTGTCTTACCACACACGTCTGTTTCCACTGGAGCACTTTTTGTGTTAATAACGCAAGGTAATAACCGAAGGGCTAGAACAAATTAATCGATCCTATCCTTCACAATCGATATTTTAATCACAGGTTTCGATGCGTCACTTAAGGTGACAAGCGCGAATCGGCCAATAATCTAGGGTGCATATCGGTACAGATTGCTGCGGTCCAGTTGCGAACGGCAAGGAATCGAGTCTCGTCGTTTTTATGCTAATGAGAGCGTTCTTTGCTGTTCGAATCGGCAGTTCGTAGATCGCAACCGGCACCGAACACCAGTCCCTTTTTCCTCCCCCAATACGAACGTCTTACCACCACTTTCGGCTCTCCCCGTTCGTCCGAGGGAGGTGGTCGGTGCGGCGATCGCGCAATAATACTAAAAAGATAAAACTTACCGGGAGGGAAGAGGCAAAAGGGGTGTCCACCCTTCGAGGAACACGGTCGGCTATTGCTTCGAGGCTAGGTGGCCCATAAGCTGCCGACCTTACGTAGATGGACACGAGGGGGGTAGCTTTCTCCTACCCTCTTTCTATCTCGTTTTCTTTCCTTTCTTCTTTTCACCGCACACACACACGCACGACGGGTCACAATGGACAACCCTGGGGCAAGGTTTGTGTGCTGCGCTAATAATGGGCGGGTGAGCCGATCAGCCAGTTGACCGTGACTAGATAAAAAATACTGCCTGACAGCCGTCCACCCTCTCTCGACCCTTGAATCGCCCCCCGAACACACGCGCGCAACGTACGCGGCGGCTAAAGGCGAGCAACAAACTACTCTCGGACCGCGTTGTCATGCTAATCGAGTGCAAGTCCACGGGACACTGGATACCCTCTGCAGGGTAGTTTACGCGAAATCGCTGGAAGACGCTCGGGCCGGGGACCTGCTCGTAAATTCCTCGCCCGATCCGAGGGGTCAGTATCGCTGTCGACGCGTGTGTACTGTTTCTTCCAGAAATTTTTAACGCATGTCTATGTTTGAATACCGGGGATGTTATTACGGGACGGTGGAAATATTTACAGGTGTTCATGAAACTTTCTTATTTACTTTTGGATAGATGTTTTTGTTTTCATAGTCGAGTTTAAAGATTTAATTCGTAACGGTCTTGTATATACACGGAGTTGAAATCGTGATACTAATTATTACCTATTTCATACTTTATTGATAATTTATTAAATTGGTAATTAGCAAGATGCATTATTGGAAATAATGATTATTTCTTTATATTAAATATATAAATAAACGAGAATGTATAATACAGAAAACTGTACTTTGAAAATCAGATATTCCAATATAGCGGCTATTTTAGCCACTCGCTGCCTGAGGATTGTTTATAAAATTAATTAAAGACGATTGATTGGACGATCATTTGTATTGATAGAGAAGAAGGATATTTTTTTCCGGTGAAGTTATGTTAGAACTTGACTTATGAATTCTACCAGAGGATGGACGATGGGCAGTCGCCCAGCTATATAATAAAATAAAATGTCAGCAGCAGCTCGCATAAAAATGCTAAAGAGCTCCGCGGTCCATATTGTCCCTTGCGTGTACCGTGCAGATGTTCCGCACCTTATGCCGTTTTGACTTCGTTTTACTTTATTTTTGGTCATTTTTCAATTGCTTAGTACAAGCAGATCAATGCCCAATACAGATGCAAACACTATTTTGAGTATTACTATTAATTTGAAAACTAAATTCGCGACTTTCAAATTCTTCTTCTATAGGAATTAGGAATATTTGTAATAGGCATTTGAAAATATGGATAACAATAATATACAAGATTTGATAAAAATAAAATTTCTATTTAATGAAATTTTCAACAGCTAAGTGTTAATAATCTCTCTCTTGGTATAAACAGAAAATTACAAATCGATTCCACAAAATATGCGCCTATGAAAGTGTTAATATGCAACAATCTAATAACTGTTGATTCGCGATTTAATTCCAGCATGCGAACACGGCTATCCGGCTACTTGGCGTCTATCACGTTGATGAATGCGCGAGAGATAGATTCGTATCTTTCTCTTCTCTCGTTCCTGTAAATCATTGCCGAGACATTTAACCCTCGAACCGTGGGTGAAGTTCAGTATTCGAGCTCCGTGCACGATCTACCCACGACCAATTACATTCTCTATAATGTAATCACTCGCGTTCAGTCATAAACAAAAAACGACATTAACATCTGTGTTCCCGTAAAGATTCCACAGCGCAAAATTTGCAGAAAGAAAAAAAAAAAGATTTTCTACACGCATCCAACACGTGCCACTAAGATAAAACCAGCGGGAACGGCGGTGTACCTCGAGACACCGTTCTATGTTTATATAGCGTGTCGTTTTACTACAGCCAGCGTAGAAAAAGAGAGAAAAAGAGGAGACGTAGAGTGACTTCAACGTGACCAACCGAGGAGGACGACGACGAACATCCTCGAGAGGTGGTGGATGGAAGGGGCGCACCAGGTCCTGGCACAATGATAATAATAACTGGCCATTGGGGGTGTGCGAGGGTTGAAGGTTGTATCGTGAGTAGGCGGGGCCACCGGTGGCAGGAGCACCGAGGCCGACCCTACAACTGGATAGGTATTTCCCCGTGCTATGGGAACCTCATGGAGAGCGACGGCGCGGCACAACCGTTAGCCCCCCTGGTCACCACCCTCCCGTGCCACCTCACGGACACCCTCTCGTTTCGTCGAGCAACGTGTTCGAGCGCCTCTTGTTCGTCGAGAATATGGTCCTCCCACGTTTGAAATTCGGTCATTCAACGTTGAATTACTTTGACGCTCTTTACGATATGAAATACCGTCCTCGATCGGATAAGATCGTAAGTCCACGATGTAGATGGAAGAGGGTCGTAACCGTAAATGCGTTTAACGCGTTTAGCGTCGTGAAAACGTGCTACGGTCGCGAATTGTTTCGATGTTTCCTGGGGAGAAATGTTTAACCCTTTGCGAACGAGTGACGCGCATACGCGTCCAAACCAAACCACCACAGTAACTTACAGTTGTCCTATAGTTTTGATACTGTGATTTATAATATAAACGATGAACAAGGAAATTATTATTTTATTTAAAATAAATAATATCCCATGTGTTTACTGTGCCAAGATTTAAACTTCTCCGTCCTCAAAGAATTAACACGGTTGTCATCGGTGACTGGCACCTCAAATTTTCTATAATCGCATAATCAACAAAATAATTAACAAATTAGGTTGGTAGAGCAAGATAGCAATTTGAAAATTAATCCTAAGATAGTATGCTGCTGTCAAAATGTTAAATAACGAGGCGTATCGATGAGAATCACGAAAGAAAGAGCCGACTGTAGCGAGCACGTATCGCGAGGGGTGACATTTAACGAGATTATACAGCGGATTGCACGCGTCTCCGTGGGGAGGTCTTAAAAACCGTTAACGATATCACTCGTCAATCACGCTGATGACCGGTGATTGATGCGCGCCAACAGTTAAAGAAAGACGATGGAAAGGAGTTGCACGGCGTAATGCCGGAAAACACGATCAGTTCTGGGTTTAGTGAAACGCGGGTCTCGCTACGCGAATCCTCCCTGGCTGTGACTCGCATGAACGACCGTGAATCGAATCGTCGTCTGCCACGACGATAAAAGTAATTCCATTTGACCGAACGGGGAGGAACTTTCGCATTGCATCGCCGCAATCATGCGACTCGAGGTTCGGCGAGGCTCAAGGGTTGAAAATCGATGCCGGGGAAACTTTTTTTCTTTCATCCAAGAATTATTTCTCGCGGTTATTTGTGTGTCTTTTTACGGACAAATTTAATCCCTATGCTGGCTCAATTTATTCTTCTTTCGTTCCAAACCTCTAACGCTTTCGGGGATACATTTTTGTTTAGGATTTATGAGGATTTGAAAAATGGCACCAACTAATATAGTAATAGTTTGCATACCTATTGTATTATGGAATTCTTGAAAATATTTATGTTTTACAGTTTAATACAGTCACAGAAGGAGAGAGTATAATTTTTACGGACCAACTGGGCGATTTCTAGCAAGGCGTCATCAACGTCACCCCGAGCAATTGAAGACTCGCCCCGCCGTAACCAGCGTCGCCTCGGTCCTGTGTTCCTCTTAACAGGAACGGGGAAAAACGAGTGGTGGCACCCCGTGGCTGTTTGACTTAATTTTATGAGGGGTCGCTAGGGGACATCGAGGGCGGTACAGTCACCCCCGCCTCTCGCCCCTCTTATTCTGTGACGGCGTTTGCTCGGAGGTGGAATCCGCAGCGGAGGCTTAGCGGATAAAAATTATCCGTTTAAAGTCGAGAAGCGCTATAAAAGTGTAGTTAAGCTAGTGCCTCGGAAACGGACCACCTATTACCATCCCTTCCTCGCTCCCCTCATTTGCCAACCGCCCTATAATAACTATAATTGGCGAAAATAGTCGGGACCGTCTGAAAGTTCAGGGAATTAAAAGGACGATCTTCGGGGTTGCCTCGATTCTGTTGCACTTATCTTCAACTGTGTTCTTTTGATGCAAAATAATTTTTTATCTATCAAAGGGTACGTAACAGTTAACCCTCGAACGTTGGAGTCTGGGTCGATCATCGAATCGTCAAATATTTTAAAAGGAAGGTTTCGTGGATTTTCAAGCATTTGATGTTTCAAGAAATTAAGGAAGTAGAAAGTTTTAATTGCCACTCTTTTGGAAATGTGCCATCCTCAATAAGTTATATTGCTAAATAAAAGACAATAACAGGTAAATCCATAGGAGTTGAATTTGGACAATTTCGATTAAAATCTTTATTTCTATAATATACTGCCTGAGTTACATTACACCTCCTATAATAACTGAGTTATTACACCCCGCATATAATTACTGAGTTACATCACACCCCCTAGAATAACACGGTACTGTATTTGTATAATTTAAGTAACTCTAAAAAGAACCTCCACCTCTTCTGAGGTAGCGTGTAACGCGGCACCTCACCCCTGCATTACAAAATAACCGAAATTCTGTAATAAACTCAAAACTTTGTTTTATGTATCCAATTTTTCTTCACTAGACAAATTAAAAGCAATCCAGGGGAACGAAGACGAACAACATCGATGGTCCCAAAGCTTTTGAATCAACGAGGTTAAATGTTACCGTGGTCCCTTCAGAAGGAAAAAAGAAAACGACAGACGTGTGCGCCTTTGTATGCGTAGGAAAGAAAAAACACCTAATATTTATGGGCCAACTGATCGGTCTCTGGTCTCCACTCGCAGATCGGATCTCACTAAATCACCGCCGGTATACGCCTAGGAAGGAACTAGTCGTTCCCTCGTCCCCTTTACGGGCGGAAGACGGCCGTAAGGTCCAGCGTATGTTTCACACAACGACTAAGGAAGAAAAATAAAAGAAAAAAAAAGAGAAGTATCGATCAATGAAGGAAAAGCGAACCAGTCATCCACCGTTTCTTTTATTTCTTCGAGACAACATAATTTACAAAAGCGCATTGGCACCGCGTGCCATCTATTACATATTAATTAATTGTGATTCGATTCAAAATATCAAGCTTGCTAAAATAAATATAAGTAATTGTTGATTGAATGATCGTTTTATAGTGGACGAATATAGTCGTCCTTGGTAGCAAAAGGATTGAAGACGAACGAAATATTTAAAGGAGGAAGATGTGTAAAATATTGGCGTGGGAGTCTCGGGATTGTGTACGTGGTCATCCGATAGAAAGAGGTAGGGTGGTTTGATCTGATTAGCGAATATCGATTCTGTTTGACGACGCAACTGTCCGACTGGGTCAGGGTGGCATTCTTCAGGGTCATTACACTACCCCCCATCAACATCACGATCTCAACGAAATTTAGTAGAAAAAAGTTACACATATTTTCTGTCAATATTACCATTTCTTCTTTCATCCCACCTCAACAGCATACGAAAATGAATAAAATGATAATTTAATATTAACACAAATAATTAATAATGCGAGGCTTAAACCTTAGGTAAACGCCCAGATGGACCTCTGCTTTGCAAGAACCAGCCAACGGAGGGTAAAACTGTGGATCAACATCCTGCGTCCACGACGCGTAAATATTGTTCGTATCGTCGGTGGAATACGGTCATTCAGCATGGATCGTCGATCCACCGTCTGAAAGACTAGGTCAAGGTGGCCGTCTTCGTGATCTCCTTAGTTCCGCGTCCCACTACAGGTTTCGTTCATTCGTTTATTCGGTGAATATGAATCGCGTGTGTACGTGTACGTGTACACACGGGGCCGTTACGTATGTGGGCACGGATATAACCCATGTGCCGCGTCATCAACCACCGCGAACCTACACCGTCATCAGAAGTGAAAGATGCTGGCGTCGCCAAATCTTCCCTTTCTCCGCCTTCTGTACCCTGGTGAGAGTAAACGTGACGTCACCAGCTTAAAGCTGCTAGACGAAATGAGGAGGACCGATTGATTTGTCCTTTTCATTTCGTTCACCTTGCCCCGTTCTTCCTGGTCCAGACCTCTTCCAAGATCGAATTCCTTCCTCCTCGGGGCGTTTCGTTGCCTTCTGTGGTTCAACAGAGGGCAACCACAGAAAGCGGTTTCTGATACCTTTACAGTCACTGGCAATCGAGTTAGGACCGCGTATGAAAATCTCACTTTACAATGGACGAAATTTGTCAAAATTAATCCCAGCTAGCTGCCGCTTCGTACCACGATGTAATGCGTTAATAGATGTACAACAAAGTATATTTCATGATCGCAGCACGCCTGTGAAAGGATCTCGGTACTTTACCTATACGCACTCCTGTACCGATTGAACCGGGCTAGCGGCGAAAGCAATACGCGGCTGGGACTTAGACAAATTTTTTAAGTTTTAAATTATTAGCTAATATTAAGCTAATAGTGTAAAGTACTCATTTGAATGGTTACATTAGAAAATTAATCGATAGAAATCATAATAATTGAAATTTAAGTGTGTCTTACCACACACGTCTGTTTTCACTGTGGCGTTCAATGTGTTAACCCTTTGTACTCCGAAACATTTTTTAGGTTATAACTATTAATTAAATCAGCGATAGATATATACATATATATAATAAAGTTAAAGAAATTAATACCGTCTACCCGTTTCTTCGTTATCCACTGGTATCTCGTGCCCGAGTTTATACATTGTTGTGCATGATTAATCAAATTACATCAGACCCCCGCGCACCAGCCATTGTGTGTGTGGTCCGCGATAATAATTCATAACTATGATATCAATCCCTAGAAGGAAGTGCGATTAACGGGTGTAAACAAGCCGTAACAAAGCGATCCGTGCCGAGACTCTTTGAATTTACTTAGTTGCACGTTGCTTAAGCGTTATTAAAACCAGCCACCAATATCGATTACGATTTTGACCTAAAACAAAGCTCGAGAACTCTTTCCCTTTGACATTTTATAAAATCCTTGAAACTCTTGTTCCTGAAAGAATTGCCAAATAAAATGGAGCACCTAAAAACCGAAGCCCGGTGTTCTCAATTAACACTCGAACGCGTGGGCCAATCACGATAGTGCTTTGATTAAAATTAGACAAAGGAATAATTTAAAATTTAGAAAGTAACAATGAAAATTGATTCAAAATTAATTGTATTAATCTTCCAACAGTATGACAGAGTCAAATACAACCCTGTCAAAGTTAACTCTTTTGAAATTAAAAATTGATTAAGTGTGCTTTATAAAATTTCCAAGAATTATAATAATTATTTATCGAATACTATTTCATGGTAATTAAGAGTTCAAAACACAAAAGAAGTTCATAAAGACGTATTACACGCTTGCCACTGTTTATCTAAAATTCAGTGACATAGTGAATACAATAGGTAGGTGAACGAGATGCTGCACGTACAGGATACCCGGCTCCAAAGAGCACAGATCGAACGGGCAACGTCTACGTCACGAAACAAGGGGGTGTCACAGAGGCAAGCCGCACAAGGGGTGACGGCAGCAGATAGAGATAGGCCACGATGCCCGCGTGACTTGACAATAAAGCTCGTCTCACCTCTAGCTCGTTCCACAGCCTTCTTTTTTCTTTTCTCTCTGCTCCCTCTCACGACTTGTCCTTCGTACAACGATAACCCCCCTCGCACTTGGTCCATCCGCTTCATCCGATACACCCTTAACACCTATGAGGCTCGTTCGCCATTGACTACTTTTAGCTATCGCTTGCCAACTGGCTGGATCCACGCGAAAGGGTTTCATAATGCATCCACGAGTATTATAAAACGTGAAACTCGAAACGGGCTCTAGCACCTTATCTCTCTTCGAGAACGATGCCAGATACACATGTATGATGTGGATGCTGACACGTACGTGAGCTTCTGACGTAAGAAGATGGAATAAATTTGTACCGTCTGTTGTATTCCACCGAAGTTATTAGTTTATTTTATATATTAGATCGTCCCGTAAGTAAACACAGAGCGGTAAGCGACCAAAGGGTTCAGAGTTCAATGATTTAGTTCAGTCTAGAGAAGGCATTCGAAGGAAAGGGTTCACGAATAGCAAGTTTCGTGTTTTCAATTGGCAAATGTTATTTCACCCATCATATTTACCAGATACTGCTCCATCGGACTATCACTTATTTTGGTCGATGCAGCATTTGCCGTCCGGTGACATTTCAATGGTGCCACACCAAAATTTTAAGACAGCTACCTATTAAATTATCGCAAAGGCGTCGCGTTTACCTGAATCTTATATTTATCTACATACATCCTTGAAATTTTGTGAAAATTGCGGGAAATTAGTAAAATGTGACGTTTTATATCTTGAAAAATTCGAAAAGAGCCGGCGCCAAACCGAGGAACCTTAATTTATTGCGCGGACGGCATAGTGCCTTTATCGAAATACGTATTAATTATAATCGAGACGAAGAATAATTATGTACGTGAATTTATTTTTGGATTAGAAACGTTTGTCAAAAGGTGTTATTGACAGGTGGTGTTATCTGTACGGACGTTACTCGCTCAGAAGCGCGAAAAGTCAACCGCGTTTTCAGCGGCTGTCAAGCGGGAAGGTGGATAAAGTTCTAACGAGGATTTAACTAACTTGTCCGCAGGGGTCGCTTGACAATGGGCTTGTCTTCGACCCTCGGCGACCCTCTGAACAGACGTCGCTCGTCACACTGACAGATTGACTGATCGCTGCTTCCATCAGGTTCTCCTCTCATTGTTAACGTTGAAACACTCGTAATAACGTTTTAACGCGTTTAGTTTCGTTATCGGGGGTTGTAGGTGTGATACAAATTAAGACAATTGCTTTCATGAAAGAGAATAACTTTTGTCATTTTTCAATTTTAACCATGAGAAGATCCTTCAAATAATCCTTGAAATATACGAGTAACTATTTAGTTTTACTACAACACTTTATGTACCGGAAGCGTATAACAACTTACAAGGGAACATACCGAAGTGATAATCACCAATTTTGATGAAACTTCGCAAAAATGTATTTTTCATAAATTCATTGGACACGTATTTTTCCTATATTTGCTGACATTCACTCTGAAGGGTTGAAATTAGCCCCCAAAGTTGGGGGTACGAAACATATTTTCTTGAATATCTTCGAAACTATTAGAAACTAAAGCCTACGTAAACAGATTGACGAAATGTCCGTTTGTAAGAACGGATGCTCGACGTTGTGCATATCATTACTGCCCTGGTAATCAAGGGTTAATAAATACTGGTTCAACTTGACAATTGAAAGTAATTCGATAAGAAAATCGTGACGAGATCGACGATACTCGAACGAATTTAGTTCGACCGAGCAAAATACTCGGTGGATTTCGTCGAATTTCCTGGACGTCGGTGTTATAATTGCAAGCAGAATTATTCGCGTTCGCGATTTCATAGTTGTGTGTACATACGTGTGCTCATCGTGCACGGTCTTATGAACCGTGTTCCGTTCCACGTCAGGCTGGCTGCGGGTTTCACCCGAAAGAGGTGAACGTTTTGTTTACCGACGTTCCATCTCGATGGATTCATCGTCGAGCAGCGATGTCAGCAGAAACGGCGTTGCAAATAAAGTGAGGGAAGCGGGAGAACGACGGGGCCGTTGTTCGTTCATGAAAACGCGTGCCAATGTTTCGCGTTTTCGTGCCTAGAGCCCCAGCCAAATGCTCGCGATAAACGGATTTTACATATAAATTGCTAACTTTCTTCTTTTCTTTTCATTACCATTCCTTTGCGCTTTTAGTTGTACTCCATTTTGCTTTGAAATAAGAATTTAACACGTTCAGACACGCTAAAATTCTAATTATCAAGAATTCTATCGAATTTTATTCTATTATTAGTCTAATATCAGCGATATCCACGGTTTATTTTACCTTTTCTTTTATTAATTATTCTATTAAACAAAATTTTAAGTGCTGGTCAGGTTAAATATAAAGTAGCTATAGTTTCATTTTTAAGATTTTTGTGTATCGTGTTTGGTAATTATTTTCAAAATTAAAAAATAAGTATTCAAAACAAAACTCTAAGCGGTATTAAAATTGTTGAAGAAAAATTTAGAGAAGAATATAGAAGCAGAGACAGAAAAAAGTATCCTGATTAGCAAAAGTATAGTAAATGACAATTAAATTAAAATCTTTCGTATCTTTAGTAATTATTTCATCTATGTCAGATTATAAATGTAAATTATTCTTTCTTCGTTTCACAAAAGAAGAAATAAATTGTTTCTTCGACGATCTAAAGGAATCAAAAATCAGTGTTTGAATGGTGTTGAATTGCATCGACAGAGTTGCAACTTGAGTCGAATTCATCGAAATTCAAGACCGCCGGTTGCACGTGTAGCAAATATTTCTTGCCCAAAGTTACCGTTGGATTAAACAAGAATGGCGAAGAAAAAGACAGTTGTTGGTGCATAAAAAGAAAAGAAAATGAAGTGGATTCCATATCCAATGCCTGTGTCTGCCTCTCAAATGAAACGCTGACCCTGCACATTGCGCGTTACACCTAGAAACGCGGATCGCTGCTAACCGGTATTTTACGTTCTATAGTCTTTTTCTTCATTGTCTTTCTCCTTTTTTATACCGCGGTCGGCTTAATTAAAAGTTTCTACCTTTTTTTTTGCCTATATTCGTATCAATCAATATTAACGAGGATGTTTAATTGCAAACAATTATCCGGCGGAATTAAGAACTGCAATTATCGGACGTCTCTAAGTATATTTTTAATGTAATATAGATAAAGGTTTGAAAAACCCTCCACTTTAACTCTAATAAATTTCAAATTTTCTTGCTCACTTTCTTCACCACACATCGTAATAAATAAATTATAGTGTAACGGATATTTATCATAATAAATAAATTATAATGAAACAAATATGGTACCTTAAAATCTCGATATTTATAAACATAAATATCTCCAAAGATACTTTATTTTTTTTCTAAAAATTAATCTTTAAAAGTGTCTGTAAAAATTAATTATATAAAAAAGAAAGAGGAAGAAACAAACTCTACTCATCGACTACATTTACAAAACTAATATTGATAAAATAAAAGAACCTTGTACGTTGAAGTCGTCTACGTCGATCTCTTCGTGTCGTATCGTTTAATGTATTATTGTTCGACGATCTTTAATCGCTGGTTAAGGTGCGAAGGAAAGGGACGCATCGGGGAACACACTCGGGTGAAAAATACTGCTTCGTGTATCTGAAACTGCCGATATCGACATTTATTTATAATAAGAAGTATAATAATTATTTTATGTACATATGAGACGATGTAACGGGAATTAAAACATTTCTTAAGTCGAATTAGAAACATCACGGTCGACAGAAACGACCCAACGTAATCCAAAACGATAAAACAATAATATATATGCTTCGTATATCGTCCAATGATACAGTGACGTAATTTTTGTACCGATTTAAACGCTTCATTCTTTTTATCCGAACTTCTAATCCTTTTTTACGATATTTTTATTTAAAAAAGAAGAGGGAATCGTATAATCATCGGAAATTATTTTTCTACAAGCTTCAAAAATGTACGCCACTGTGTAACGCAAGGAATAATAACGTAACCCCCTGGACACCCCCGTTAAAAAAGAAAGGAAATCTAAAAACTTGGCCGTTAATTTACAGAGCTACCGTATACAGATCATTTTGTGCCATAAGTACTAAAACGATATCACGATATCATCGTGTTAGTACGAAAATGTACCTACACGGATTCTCTTTTTGTTTTCTTCTTTTTTATGCATATTTTGAGATCCATCGGGTCTCGCGTTCCCCGAAACAGACATTCTCACCCTCTTCTCTCATTGCACGTACACGAACACACTCGTAGATGATAGGATCCCGTTCAATTAATCGAATTCATTTCTGTAACGCGATTCGATACCGTTATCGAGATTTCGCACCGCGAAACGTCGAAACGGGACAAAGCAAACGTGTAATGGAACGAGTACATTTGTCGATCGACTGAAAATATTTGTTACTTGAAGGATATTAATAAAGAAAAAGTAAAGAATTGGTTAGTGGGGTGGCGCCAATAAATTCTAATAGAAAATGACAGTATTCTACAAAATACTGCCAATTAAATCAATTATAGTACTACAATAAGTACTATCCTTAGGAATTTCGAAATTTCAAAATATTGTATTTTTAGGAATCTATATATTTCAAAATATTCTAGCAATTTGGAAATTTCTAAATACTATATTTTTAGTACTATAATGTTTGTAAAAATAATGGTAATAATAGTAACAATGACAATTTAAAAAGGGAATAAAAAAAGAATTAACACAGGAAGTAGCCTAAAAGTGTCTCTTTCCTTCGAAAAATTCTCCAAAAAACCCTTTTCTCTCGTTTCAAATGAGAATACCCCTTTAACACGTTCACGCCAGCATTCGAATTTGGCGGCGTGGTACTGTCGCTTATTAACATATTGCGTGCTGGCGTGATTTTTAATGAATTTTCGGATATTCATGTGTGACCCACCGGTGATGCACACCTCCTGACGTTACAATCGAGTGTGACCCACCAGTGATGTACGTCGGCGAGAACGTGTTAAGCGGGTCGTGAGCAGACTAGGAGCGGACCAGCGTATCCCAACCGGCAAGCAAGCGGACGGAAAGCTTACTAAAAGCGTAACAATTCGCGTTCCATCGAGATACAACAAAATCCGCTACGCCATTCTATTTATTGCAAAGAAGATTTTTCATGATCGTTCGCAAGTGTACTCGTGGCATTGACAGAACCGTGGCCAACAAAATTTGGCCAATCTCCGGGAGAATTTCTACAGACATTCGCTCGAGAGTATCCCCGGACGAATTTCCAGCGAGTTCGTTCCGTTCTGATAAAATGTACGCTTCGATGTGAATAAAAAATTAATCAAACAAAAAATCATAGAACGATCGAGACGGACAGCAGATTCGCAAAACTCGAGTTATTTACAAAGAGGCTACCTTGATATCTAAAAAACGAATACAATTTCAAAAATGATAGAAAGCCGATCCAAATCGATCGTTCGTAAATAGAAACGATTCTTCCTTAGCTAAAAATTAAATAACAAATAGGATGAGCCTCTTAACGCTAGATTCTTCGACGTACAAGCATCATCCTTGTTTCCTTTTATTTTTGCGCTACGACAAAGTACGATTTTTCTTTATCATTTTTTTTTGTCTTTTTTGGTTTTTCTTTATTTGGTACAGGTAAAGACGTTCAGGTCTACCAAGAGCATATATTTATATTATCTACGCGAATCGAACTAATTACCTTTAATCTAATGATACCTTAGTTGCGCCCGGTGATTCCGTGCACGATTTACAAAGTCGGTTTAAACAGTCAAGGCTCTCACCGTGGCGTTAACAAAGCTATGGAAACGAAGAGAAGGTGAACGAATTTTGTTACTATGTACACGTAAACCAGTTCGAAAGGTGTGCTTTTTGTTTTAAGACTTTAATGCCTTAAATTGATAAACTGCATCTCGAAGGAATACTGGGTTGCCTGCTTGGTCTATTTAATCCCGCGGCCAATGTACGTCACTGTGAACAAATTTTTGAAGAAAAAAAATATATATCCTGACTTCCAGACACGTCATTTCCTCTTTCTGTCAATCGTTGTTTGATAGAGGTGGATCAACCCCTTGCCCTGTGATTTCTTTCGACAGAACTGAACGGTTATTGCACATTTAATTTTATAGCTCTTGATTGAGCTAATTGTAATTAGAATGATAGTTAACCCCTTCGTTACAATTGGAAATATTTTATTTTTTAAACACTGCATATTTAGAAACTTCGAAATACTATATTTTCAGAAACTTCTTTTGCATAGATATTTTTAGAAATTAAGAATTTTAATAATATTACAGCTACTATATATAAGAAGTGGAAATATTAAAATTCGAACAAGAGCCAGATTTGTCACGTGAATTGTAAGGTGCGACACAATATTATAAGGCAAGGGGTTGACAGATGGAAGCAATGATTGTAATCTTGATCAAAAACTGTAATTATAAATACAGGAAATAGAGATATGAAGCTTAAGGGATTTTCATTATGATGTAAGGATTTGCCCGGGATTACAACTTGATCCAATGGAAAATCTAAACGACAACTTTAATCCTGTCCGAACAATAATCACTGCGAAGAGTAATCATTAAAATAATCTTAACCTCTTCGTTTCATTTTCTATTATAATTGTAGCGATAAGTGATAATAAATGAAAATACATTCCAGATTTGTTCGAGACACTGCACTATTTAATTCTTCAGAAACTATGATATATTAACCCTTTACACTCAGAAATTTTTGTCTGGTGATTTAACAGCAACTAGAGTATATTTATTAAATTTTATAAAACTTACATGAAACTATACGAATATTGTAAAGTTATTTCAATCCAACTAGAGAATCATTGAATCAATATTTTTCTATTAATTTTCACATTTCTGTCTTAACACAAATTATACAAGAAGTTTCTTTGACATTTCTTATTAACAGGTAAATAATATAACAAATTTCCTTAATATTTAATTCGTTTATAACTCTTTCATAGAAAAAATAACTTTGTTTTTAAATTTCAAGAGAACATTTCAATAAAATTAATAAAATGAGAAGTACATAAATTGAGTTAAATTCTGGTTTGCGATATAATTAAAAAAAGAAACAAATTAATTAACTGCAGCCTGCTCGTAAAATCACAAGTAAATACTAGTTTGAAATCAAATTGAAAAAAGGAGAATACATTAATTGAACATCCTTTTACAATTAACTGCAGTCGTCTGGTGTAGCCAGAAGTAAATAAAAAAAGTGAAATTAATTAAGAAGGAGAATAAATTAATTGAATATCCTTTTACAGAGAGGCCAGAAATAAATAAAGAAATGAAATTTTCCTCTCTAGTTAGCTGCAATCCTTTCAGAGAGAATTGTCGAGTGCAAAGGGTTAAAAGCAGAAATAATATAAATCGTCACTCACCGATTGATAATTTCACGATCACACGACGGATATCTCTTCAGGTCCAACAAGCGCCTCCTCGGCGCTGTCGATGTCACAGATAAACTTCCGGACTAGCAGGCGCTGGTTGATGTTGCTGTTGAGGCGGCTGTTGTTGTTGCTGCTGCTGCTGCTGCTGCTGCGGTTGTTGCTGCTGTTGCGGCTGTTGTTGCTGCTGCTGATTTTGCGTCTGATGCTGTTGCGGTTGCGGCTGTTGCTGTTGCGACGCCTGTTGCTGATGATGGTTGTGATTGTGATTATGATTATGACTCTGTCGCGTCCTCAGGATCTCGCAGCGTTGCTTGTAAAGATCACGTTCCTGCTGGACCCGAGCCAGCTCGATCTTCACCCGTTGAAGTTCGTTCTGCAGATTCCGATTCGTCGTCTCGAGGTCGTGACGTTGCTGAAGTCGTTTGCTACGACAATTCTGAGCGTAGCCACGGTTCTTCAAGGTCCGTCGCTTCTGCTTCAGCCGCACGACCTTCGCAAAACAATAGGATCCATTTTATGGAATCGAATTGCCGCTGGATCGAGCGGAAGTTGGTTGGATTTAAGCGAATTTGTATTGCAATTAACTCTTAATCGTTCGGATAATTATCGAGAATATTAATCAATCAGGTATTTAAGATTTTGCTGATGTTATAGGCAGCTTTTTCAGGGCTCTGATAATACCTTATTTATACTTTGGGAATATCAAATTCTAAATATAGTAGGACTTCTCGTATCCAAACACTTATTATTTAAATATTTTACTATGGATTTTAAACTTTGTAGTATTATAAAAAATATTAAAAATAATGGTGTTGTAAAATTATTGTAAGCACCTTTCAAAGATAAAGAAGAAGTTTACATTGAAATTTCTTGTAATATTTACTAATTTTATTAATTCTAGGATTACAAGTTCGAAATTTATAGTATGTACTTTTTTTTGCATAAATTAATTAAAGAAATCACCAGGCTATAATAGATTAGTGGTATTATACAATTCAAAGGATTAAATTGGACAGATGCTACAATAATTCTAAATGCAAATCTCTTCCTTATTTTAAATACTTTTTTAAATAATTTTGTCCCTAATGTAAATACGTAAATTAACAGTAACGATACTTTTTATACGATTACACGAAGTTGTTATAGACAGGTAAATTTCTACAAAAGAATTATATACGAAAAGTATTTGATTTTATGCGTCAGGTTGAACAGAAAAGGAGATATGCATGGTAGTACGCAGACCGTCGGTTCGTGTGTCTGACCAAGGACTGACTTATACTACTGCGGCTGGGGGTATCACTGCATATCTACTCTAATCCTATCACCATTTCACTGATCGCTATCATAATTCATAAAGCAATTCGTAAAATGTACTTTAATCAAATGTTTGTAATTCCAAACAGTTTTTTCTTTCAACAAAAAAGGCGTTCAAAAAAGAAAAGGAAAATAATGTTACTGTTACAATAACCATTTGTATAAGCAAATAAATTTAAATTCATACCAAAATGATTGACTTCTAGTTTTATTAAGATGAAAATTAACTTTTAACAAGATGAAAACTTACTATATTTTATTAATATTAAATACGTTTATATTATATTTATATTTTATATTTATTTTAATTATCCTACTTCGTTTTAGTTAAAAAAATAAAAAGTATATCGATAATTGTAGTATCAAAAGAAAAATCCCGTGAGCAAAAAGCAAACGAAGGTTCGAAATTGAAACGAAGCATTACCTACACGAAAATGATGTTAAAAAATGGTAAGAGACCTTACTCACCTCTTCCCGCGGGCAACCATGAAGGCGTTTGTTTAGTTCTCGCACAGACAGGGACATGAGCAACTCGTCGTTCATGAGTTCTTCCTGGGGGTTGTTGCTGGCGCAATTCGAGTACAGACCGTTGCCTGTTCTATGCGCCGGGCTAGGTCCGCTTGCACCGCAAGAACTCACTGAACAAACGCTCATCGGTCTTCCCGGTTGCATGGGTATCCCTTGCATGCTGTCCTCCATGCCCGACATTCCACTTCCGCCCGCGGGAAGCATCCCGCCGCCTGCATTCGTGCCCCCATAGTACTCTATGTGACCCGACATCGTGATGTATCCACCTGCGACAACAACATTTGTCGACCTCGAATTCTTTTCCCTGAAGACAGTCGTTTCGAATCTTCGGTAATTATTTCGAACTTTCATCTCCTTAGGCGATTTCGATGACTTTGAAACACCCTCGTCAAAGTCAAGATTCTGACATTCCCCTACGTACATAACTGCTGTTTTGGCCTTCGTATAATATTTCTGTTAACCCCTTATGCGCTCTTATAACTTATAAATCGAATCTCTAGTTATCTTTAGATTAGAGGGGTTGTATCAGCCCACCCACAACTCCAAGTACTTAATATACACGTTTGACCTACGATTCTATAAAATTTCGTTGAAAACGGTAGTCAGACCATTCACGACCCTTTCTTGTATCAATTACGAGACGAGATATTCGAGACCCAAAGTTACCCCACTTACCAGTATGTCTGGTGTGACGCTGAAGCTGTTGCAGCTCCTGGAAATGATGATGCGTGGGCGTGGGCGGCCAGGCCTCGTGATGAGGTTCCGGCGTCTGTTCCTGGGGACAGTGAGGCCTGAGGTCGAGCGGTTCCTGCCTGAGGGACTGCGTCAACCAGCCCATACCTCCGGTGCCCGGCTGCATCTCGTCCTGCACGATGGAGCCGGGCTGCTGCAGATGCAAGAAAAGACCCCTTTCCCGAGGGTCCCGTTCGCCACGGTGCAACTGCAATGGTGGCGGAGAGGCTGACACCGGAGGCGTGTCCGGCGGTGTTCCAGGATGCGAGAGGGTGGTTAGGTGAGACGCCGTGCCCGGCGGTGCCTTCACCAGGACGCCGTGCTGCACCTGTATGTGCGGCTGCCCGTAAAGGGGATGCGGTTGCTCGAGCTCGTGCGCCGGCGGCGTCAAAGGAGCCAGAGCTAAGCCCTGTGCTTGCACCTGGCCAGGTAGCTGCACCACGCTACCGTTCACCATCATCGGTGAGCTGATTCGTACCTACGCCCAGAAACAAGATCGTTAACCTTTTGAGGTCGTATGTCGACGATAGGTCATGATATTAATCTACGTTAACGATGTACTCTAACAGCTGACTGCCACAGTGGTAAGACACACTTAAATTCTAATTATTAAGGATACTATTGATTCATTTTCAAAAGTAACCATTCAAATTACCACTTTACACTATTAGTCTAATATTCACGGTTTATTTTCATCTTTTGTTTTGTTAATTATTCGATTATAGAAAATTTGAGGTGCCAGTGACTACTGTGTCAACGTGTTAAAAGCAAAATGGATGATTAGTTCTTCTGTCACGAATTTTGGTAATTAACTACGTTCGGTACAAAATGTTTCCTATTGTTAAATCGTGATAGCATAGCAATAATTTAATCTTTGATGGATCACAAAGGAGCTTTAAATGTATTCTAAAGTATATAAAACTGAAAAAATTCTGTAATCAAAGTGAACCAGTATCAGTACCTACACACAAATTTTCATGCTACATAAACTATGATTTATAACATTTTCTCAAAGCCTATTAGTTAAGACTTAAAGTGATATAATTCCGGAATGATCGAGGAAAATCGCAATCCAATATTGCGACTATCTTAAGCATGATAATAATTCAATGTTGCAACTATCTTAGAAATTATAGAAATCCAATACTGTATGGTAGCTTATCAATTCGAAAGCGCTAAAATTATCACTGTCTCAGTCTTGCGTCGTCTGAACATTAATGCGTTTACAACTCAAAATCAATCCCCTCAATTTATTATGTTTAAACGAATACTACTGTTGCTTTTCGAAATTCGAAATAAGATAAATTCGAGCAGACACAATTGAAACGTATGATCAGTACATTCATTGTAATTGTTTTTAAAATAAATATTTCTGATACAAATTAAAGTTACACGCGTAATATAAATTTCAAATTAATATTGCATCGACGTTTATTGCTCAATGCGTTCAATATTTATTTACCGTTCAGAGCTCACGTGGACGAACACGTTTCCACTTTTTCATACAAAATCACATCGTAATAATTTCAAGTTTATACAATGCAAACAGGGCACGTGACTTCATTTACACGCGCGATTTCAACGTCGACAAAAATTATCCGGCACGTAACAGATAGTCCACCACACGTGAATTAATTCGTCTTTCTCTCTGTTGGAAAATACGATGGGTCAACTTGTGAATGGTGTTCTTTTTTTATTCAGAAACACTAGTTGAAAATTCAATCTCGAGACACCAACGTACGCTGAACGATATGTAACCCTTTGACGACGGATCACGAAGAGATCTTCTTCTTATTCTTTTCCATTCCTAAATATTCGAAGCATTTATTTAAATATTCTTTCGTCCAATATAGAAAGGTCTTATACTCAAAAATTTCGTTAATTAACAATCGAAATATCGAGGCATACATTTTCTGGATTTGGGTCACGATTGACTCGACAAATACCAATTTGGTAACATTGAGTAACAGATTAAAAAGATATTTTACGCAAACCTTTCGTATGTAAAATATCGAAAACTTTTTTTTTTTTCAAAGAACGTACACACCTTTCGAATTGTAAACAGTTAATGCCAAGTGTAACGCAATGTAACACGATAACAACACAACTTTGTCAACTTGTAAATATTTGAATCAACGAAGAAATAAAAAGTAAACTGAAGTCGACAAGTTACAATGACATCTCGATGCTGTTATTACAGAACGTATCTTTTTTATTCTTACACCTAAGGTTGTGATACAAATACAATTTAAATACATGCTTAATGAAATCTTTTGAGAGAAAATTATTCTTTAAATACGTTCTGTTAACTCAAGCTTTTATAACACAAAATTTGTGCAAAAAGTCAACTGATTCCTCTATTAAAAAATACAATTTCTCTAAACAAGTTTTGGAGTATTTACAGTATCAATATTACTTTTTAACGCACAGTGTAACATATGTAATAAAATTAGTAGTAAATAATTCAAAGCCCTAAACCTCTATGATTTTCTAAATAACTCAAAGACAAAATCACTGATGAATTTAACATCACAAATAATATTGATAATCACTAAGAAAACTACAGTGAAGCACGTATTTTAGTTTAATTGCAAAAAGTAAATGATTAAAAGGAAAAAATATTTTATATTATTAACTGTATTAACTTTTAAACCGTCTGGCAACGATGCACTTTTTCCAATTAAGTAATTATCAAAATAGTTATTGATCGAGTAACTATATTTGTTGACTGGAAACCAATTACTAAATCTTTGTTTGTTACATTTTCATGCACGTCACTGATGAAATAACGAAAATCGGGTGGATTACAATTAACCCGTTTAAACGTATGCGGCACAGTATTTTTAAAATAAATATTTAAGTATTCACTTAAGTTTCATATTATTAATTATTATCACACTTTAATCTCCAGCAACTCTTTCGTGTAACTTTTGTTTTCTGTTTTTTTACACGATTTTCAGATCTCCTTAATCCCATTGCTAATAAAAGTTCCATAAATATATAACTGAAATGATTTCAGATGCAAAATTGATTAAAAGAAAGTTGAAAGTAAGCTTTACCCCACCTAATCTTTAGTTGCTATTATATTACAAAGTAGCGGTGGTTATTTATTATTTTAAAACTATAAATAACGCGTTAAACTCGTCAATATTATCGAAAGAAGAAACGTGAAATGGCTAACCTCTCGTTTGACGTCGGCGGGATCGAGATGATCGAGAACAAACTCCTGTACGTATTCCCTGGCGAGATGGTCCTCGGCTTCCATCTTAACCTCGTCGACCTCTACCTCCACCTCCTGCGCCTCCACCTCCTCTACCGTGTCCGTTCTGGCCGCATACGGGAGCGTCTTCTCGCTGCCGCCGCCACCTCCGCTACCGCCTCCACCACCCCCGCCTCCCTCGCCACCTCCTGGACAATTTGTCACCGTTTGTTGCGTCGTGACCACCTTTTCAGACTCCGCCTAACGACCCTAGGCTTTTGTTCACGAACGTCTCGCGAACGTGACACCGATTATATACGGTACCCCACGTGAGCGGAAGAATTCAATTTTCACCGACGAATTCACTAAACGATCCGAAATTTTATCGCGACCAATAATGTTTCTTTATGGTACCACTCTTGTAATTATTTCATACAAGTAGACGGTGTATCAGTAAAATTAAGGGGAGGGGGGTCGATCACTCTCCAAAAACACGTAGAATTTATCGCACCATCATTCCAAGAAGCATCGTGTCACAACACGTTCGCCGAACATCTGTCTGGTCCTCCGTACCATCCACTGACGACACTGTCACTTCCGTTGCACTTTTATCCGATTTTCCCGCCAAAAATTATTCACCCCCTAAGATCGATCTCCTTCGGCACCGAAGCGTAATTATGGATGTCAGCGGACCGATGGACGGATACAACCAGCTGGTGAACGAATTTAATTCCTCTTCGACATGATTTTTTTTTCTGATACACGAGACTCACCGTCCGAACGGACAAGGGGAAAAAGAAGGCGACGCGTGGTAAGCAGCGTCGAATACGTTGTCCAAGTGGTGACTGGTCTGACGAGTGTAAGTGGAAAGTGACTTAACGCGCAAGACAGACTAACGTCACGGGTGGGCGTGGCCGCCATTACACAACCCTCTGTAGCGTGCAACGATTGGTCGAACGGGGTAGGAGTCGCCATTTGCACGCTCCTCGATCGCCCTACCACCGTGACCACCTTGTCACTCCCGGCACGGATTCCGTACCTCCGCGGAGGTACCATTAATTTCTAAAGTGATTATTATAATTTTTCAACGGCCGCCGTCGCCTCCCCGCCCCGCCGCGCCGCCCCGTTCCCGTGCCGGCTCGTCTTTCTTTCTTCGAGATTTTAATTTCAGAGACGATCCGTGCACGAGAGGTGACCCGTTATCGTGCGTCCGTGACGCGCGATCGTGGAGGTGTGATTTTCGAGCGGCGGCGACGAGGCTGCAACGCCACCGACATACCTGAAACATCGAATGATGTATGCCGATGAAATATGCTGACGACCGCGTGGTCGGAATTAGGGAACGCGGAAGTCGGGACATGGTTTCCCCCGAATCGTGGATATGAATGAAAAAAAAAAAGAAAAAGGACGACATTCGAGTTCGATTTACCTCCATTTTTGGGGGGGAAAAGAGTGCTGTCGCTTGAATCTTCAAAATAACCGAGACCAAGAAATCGTGAGGGGAAAAAATAAAAGATTTCATCAAAGACAACTAGAAATGTGATAATAATCATCTAACCCTCTCGCAGGTAACCAATTTAATTGAACAGCTCTTTATTATTTTATGTCTTCCGTGGCGTGAAGTTAGAAATAAACTAATAAGTCCATATCAATGCAAAACATTAAAGAGTTAAGTTAGTAGTCTGACTACATACGTCCATTTCTACTGCGGCAGCGAAAGCGTTAATTCCTGTGACTGAGGTCCTGAATTTTGTATAATTCGATAATTAACCCCAATTATTGTTAACATACTGTACGTTTAAATGAACAATTTATGAGGACTCTAAATACTTCCAACAAAAGTACCCTCTTCATTTTAATAACAATAACAGTGATATTATTGTATTGATCATTTCTTACTAGATCGTCAGAAAAATATAAAACGTTATTAATTGTTTGAAAAATGAGACGAGGAGCTGAATCATCAAACAGGCAAACAACTTTTCACGATTAAAAAGTTTGAAATTGGGAAACTTGAGAGGAAAGAGTTACAGCGATGATTAATCACTTCACTGTTGTACAAAATATTACCCTTGTAATCGAATTTAAAATAGAACCACCTTATTCTCTAGTACATACTTTCCTTCACCCTTAGTTGGTGCTCTGGGTCCATCAGACCCTGTAATTATTCAAAAACAATAATAATTTCACTTTCTCTTTGTAAAATCAATAAATGGTCTTGCACTCAAAAAAGATACATACTTTTGACCCAGTAAGTGAAACTTTTAATTATATGGATACGTGCCAATCAAGGGTTGTTATTGTTGTAATCTTGTCGATAAAATAATACCATAATTTCCTCCAGGAAGTGGTAATTTATAAAAAATTTGTTCTTTTTTGAAACAAGGGCCCTAGTTTTCAGTATTTACGGGGGGCGAGAGGAGCGACGGGCACAAATCACAAACTCGCATCTAAATAGGTTTCCGCAAATGTCTACGAATCTACCCCCGCTTAGCAGTCTATATTCTATACCCATTCCACGGATGGCACGACTTTAAAATGCTTCATGAATATCAAATTTTCGTTCTCTCGCACGCCTTCGTTGCACCCTCTCCTTCCCCCCTTCCCCCCAATCCGTCCGACCCTTGTCGGACTTTTTTTCTCTCCTCTTCTTTATTTCTCATTTCCACCCCGTTCCCAACGCTTGGAAACAAATTTCAACGTGCAGAATGCGATGCACTTTTCAAACTTTTTTAATAAACGCTTCTTCTATCTGTTCTGTACAGCCACGAAGTATTAACCCTTTGCTAAAAATCATCCAAGGTAGTAATTAATTAATCGACAATAATTTTTATTATTATTTTTTTTTGTTTGATAATTTAATAATTTCTGATGGTGATTTCTTATAATTTATATTTTAATTTTATATTATAAGTTTAGTAGATAAATAAATCAAATTAATCAATTGATTAATTAAAATAGTCTAAATCACATTTATTAAAAACGTTTTTAAATCGTCGAACATAAATGAACAAATCGTGTGAACGACCTGAGATAAAGAAGAAGGTCGTAGGAAAATCATGAACGCGAAGAAAAAGAGGAATGATCTTAATCAAAGCGTTTGAAGGGTAAGAAGGAAATGAAGGAAACTTTAAGGTCTATCCGTGCTTTAACCTAGCGGGCCAAGGTGACAAGACATACAGAATTTTGTTGGTCTAGACGGCAAGTGTCGCAAAGACCCGGAATAGAACGGCGTGGACGACGATAGGATTGGCCATTTTGTTGAGCGAGGAATTTGTCGACGCTGCACTTCGAACATTCTCTGCCCGCCGTTTTCTTTCCGTTCCCTCCGCGTCGTTCACCCTGTACTCGATACGTTTCTCGGTATAACGAGTCCGAAAAATTTTCCATTCCCCCCCGTCAATTCGATGTGGCAATCGATCGAAAGAAATTATTATACCTCTCCAATGGTACTATCTGAACTGTCCCATTCGGTTAACCCTTTACAGGGTGAAACATTTTTCTCAAAGGTGGGGATTGTAAGGTGTAACTAGATTGTAAGGAACTCTTGTTTACTTTTATGATCTGCATTATTGACACCTTTGCGATGCACTTATAAATTTTAAGCTCAATTTAAGACCACATTTAAGTATAATTTTCACAGTTAAGTATATAATTTTCAACGATGTTTGAGTTCAGTCACACGTTGACTGCCACAGTGGAAACAGACGTATGTGGTAAGACACACTGAAATCCCAATTATTACGAATTCTATCGATTAATTTTCAAATGTAACCATTTAAATTACTACTTTACACTATTAGTATACTACTAGCAATATCCACGATTTATTTTATCTTTTGTTTTATTAATTATTCGATTATAGAAAGTTTGTGGCGCCGCGCCGGTGACCATCATGGCAGTCAACGTGTTAATTATTCCATCATAGAAAATTTGAGGTGTCGGTCATCGGTGACCACCAATGTGTAACATGTTAAGATACAATCGTAAATCGATTTATAATATACAGGGTGGTCCACAAAACTTGCACACCTTTATAACTTTCAAGGTATGCGTTGCACGTGTTAGGTCTAGGACTAATGAGGATCAATACTTTTTTACTCAGAATTTGACATTCTTCCATGTTTTGGTATAAAACATATACCAAATCTTGACCTTCAAATCTCTGCAACGCTTCCACCTATAAAAAAATAAATACACCACACAATGTACCCCTTCAGACCACGAAACTTTTTCGTGCAACGCAAATTACAAAGGTGTGCAAGTTGCGTGGACCACCCTGTAAAAATTATATTCCAAATTATTTCATACCACTTGTGCAAGAACGAGATGATCCCACACTGTTGGCTAACAGTGTACGCATAAGTGATAATCGATGAAAAAATGAGAGATACCAGTGGCCGCGTTTTCAACTTCGTCGTCGAGTAGGTTATCGTATCATTGTAACATCGATCGTTTTAACCATTCAGCGGAAGAAAAAAAAAGAGAGAGAAAAATGAAAGCGCGATCTTATCCTCCGCTCTCTTTAAACGAACGATCAATGCCACGTGCCGCGATTTTATTTACTTTCAAGGGCTCGTTTGCTGCGCGAACAGGGACGTAGAAGAGGAGAGGCTGACCGGTCGCGTACGGAGGAAAGGATAACGGGACAAAGTTCTGGATATATCGGTAATTTCGTGCCGTTCGTCGAACGACTCGGGATCCACGGGAAGATGGATAAATGGCCGAGATTGGCGTTCGAGTTAAGATCAAAAGACCGGCCTCGACGGATTCGCTCGGCCGGAGGACACGGAACTTCCATGTTTGGCTCTTGGATGCAATTGCCCGCCGTAAATCTTGCGGCAAAAGTTTGTTGTACGCCAGGCCGTTTCGCTGGATGCGATAGAACGGTTTTTTGATACGTCGGTGTAAAATCTTTCACCCGTCAGATGGTAGATCGATTTTCTACACTTTGATCGTGTTTCTGAATGACGAGTGGTCGATATTTTCATCTGCTGATGAATTTATAATGATTTGAACAAAGTTTCCATAATTTCATTCAGTTCTTTGAACCATGATAGCGAAAAGAATTCGAATACCACGTTTCGTCTCATAGGGTTAAACGAATCTCCTTTAGGATCACTGGATTTGACAAGATTCCGTGATTTAAACAAAGAAATCATTTATGTAGCTTTCATTTATCTCCTAAACATAGAAAGGAAACTCAAGATTAATTCAGAAACTGTTTTTATTCACTCTAATGACTTTCTTTAAAAAAGGTACATATGTTATGTTATTAAAAAACAAATATTAAGGTATACTGTGTTTGCCTATTTTACAGTTTTGATTTTGGTAACAGAACTTTTTATATAATGAAATAAAATAATAGTAGAAAAATGTACGAAAGTAGCCAGCTAGTCTTGCCAGAAGGGTAATATACTACTGTATTTCAAGAATCTTTTGTACAAAATATCTACTCACAGTATTTTATACTTATTGATACGATCTAATGATATAAAATATATCGAAAATTTTACCGAGATGTATATCTTTATATATTATTTTATTATATTTTTATATTTCTGTATAAATATCTATATTATTATATTTTTTTATATATGCCTATATATATTTTTAAATTAATTTACACGTCTATCTGGCATGAATACCTTTTTACCAAACACTGCCACAACAGAAGGGTTAAATTCTATCTCTCTCTACTGAATACAAAAAAGGAACCAAATAATAAAGTTTCATCGACTGTGTGGCACCAAAGCTTCGAAAAATATTTTTAAATACAAAAGAGTAACTATTTTAAGAAAAATTGTTTATAAATTATAATAAAAATAAGATTCTAACATTTTCGTCGATTATCGTATTTCTCTTCCGGCAACATCTCATCGATTCGGGTGCATCGAGAGCAAAGCTACTCCGAACTATAAAGGGGTGTTAATTTTTTCCGGATGCAAATTAAAAGTCATCAAGGACGGCTACGTGGCCCTAAGGAGGTTAAGTTTATGAACAGGTTTCAGGATGATGAGACCGGGACTAAAGACTACGAGAGAAGCAAGAGTAAAGGTGGCTGGCACCGAAGGGAGGAGGAGGAACGAAGGGAGAGTGCTGAGCCAGCATAGCCGGCTTGCCAGCCTGCACATCGATACCAACCAGTCAGCCAGCAAGCCAACCTACCAATGAACCCACCTACAGTTGATACCAAGGTTTTTTCCTACCACGAAACGTTACATATGTGATAATTCGGACGAAATTGAAAAGCCGTTTCGATGTTGCAACATGCTTCCAATTGATGATGGCGTGAACTGCTACTTTTTGAATCAGTCGTGATGCGATCACGTTCGTTCCCGATCACGATGATTTTTCACCGTGATTTGTGTAACTATTTCTTTTCACCCATTACATACCTTAGATTATTAGAAGAAAAAGGACAAAAATTTCCTTAGACTTCATTATACTAAACATAAACATAATTCTAGTACAAAATAATTTTTGGTATATACATATTTATATATTTCGAAATTAAAAGGAAGATGTAATTGGATTGTAGATCTCTGCTATTCGTATTTATGGTTGTCGTTTATGTCGAGAATGCAACAAAGTATTTGTCCAATTTAGAAGCTACCATAATACAATCGTCCACAAAAGATTAAACCTTGGACAGTGGTAATTTAACCCTCTAAGGATTCGTACAATTTTAGGTTAGTATTTAATAAAAATTTGAAAAAAAATAGAAAAAAGTTGAATAAAAATGTGTCCTTAAGCAGGAACATCGAATACGTCTGATTTCACAGTGAAAGCAGCTCGTATTGGTCAGACGTACTTCATAAATCAGACTCACTAACCAAATCGTATATGTATTTCTCATATTTTGATTCCTAATACAATGCAATTACATCAAATCAATTAGGATACTTGTAAAATAACACTCGTACCCTTTTAATAGCGAGAAATTATAAAACAATGATCCTGTTACCTCGTTGATACAATTAATAATTCAAAGCACCGATGATATTAAATTTAAAAAAGAAGTTAATCTATTGTAGGAAAATTATTTGAATTGTTTTAAATAAATTAAATTGGTTTATTAGTGGAATTAAACATCAAACCTTGATAACACTTTTATCACTTTCGTCAATCTCTATTAACTTGTTATCGGTTTCTAAGCGACCTGTTATCCATTTCTACGCGATATTTCGATTCCTCATTTTCTCTCATTTAGTCAATTCGACTCGCACTTAATGCAATCATTTAGAAATAATATTATCAATAATAATTAACTGCCTCTCTTCTTTTACTAACTGTTCGATTGAAAAAAATGTCGAGATATCGTACATCGATGGCCCCTATATCGGTCAGACCTCGAAAACGAAAGAGAAATTTATTAAAAACTGATACTAAAATCGCCGGTAACCCGGTACACCGAGGAATCCCACTGGTCCACATTGATATCAATTCCCGAAGGATCCGAAAGTCCACTCCCCCGGGGTACGTCGAGCATCGCGAAACAAGCTGATCCGCCGATACATCCCCTGATTCATTCATAGAAAGAAAACGAGGGAGCAAGAGGGACAAAGAGGGCGACAAAGAAACGAATCGAAGAAGGGTGAAAAAAGGGAGAAACAGAGTCACCAGAAGCGAAACCAGAGAGAGAGAGAGAGAAAGAGAGGGAAGGAGAAGAAAAAAAGAAAGGGAGAAAGACGAAGAAAGGTTCGACGGATAATCCTTCGAGTCATTTGTCCGCCGGCTGTTGAGACGCTCATTTGTTCGCGGCGTGATGACAGATGACAATGAAGTAGAGATCATGTCATAGAGCGTAGGGGCTTGGGGGGAGGGTCGAAGAGGGAAAGGCAGCAGCGCCCCCCCGCTGGGGCCTAGGAGGATCTGTTTGCCGTTCGTGCCTCAATTATTCTCGGATGATCGCTGTGTATCGGGCAGGGGAACAATCGAATCCGCGGGTATTTGTGTCGCGATGATTAAAAACATAATGTTCCGTTTCATCGGCTGCCGGTTACACCGGAAACGGACGGGACCGCTTCGCGTGCGTCGAGCCGCGTATCACAATGCCGGGTTTGGTCAATTTAACGGATTATTCCCGACGGAACGATTCGCTCGAGGACGTTTTTAAATACGAATTATTCGTCTGGCGAGTTATTAAAAGGGAAGAAGGGCCGAGGAACAAAGTTATCGAAGGAGTTGAAGCGAAGACGCCCACGAGACCGGTGGGGGAGCGACGAAACCCACTGGCGCATTTAGCGACTTCCGGCCCACGTCGGAAGTTCCGTCATATTTGTCACCAGGCTGTTATTAATAGCGAGTTTTTATTGTTTCAGAGGGAACGAGGAAGAGGCTAGAAGAACTATCGTTTCTCTTCCCTGGCTATTAAATTTAATAGCCAATATCTCCCCTATTGCCGCCACTTTTTATGCCCTTCATCCCTTCGCGATTTCTTCGGGATAAGTAAAGTTGATTCGCTTGATTTTCTCGAACGCGCCTCGTTGCCTCTTATTAATCCTCGAGTACCCTGGCAGGGTTAACTTTAACCCTATCCAAAGTTAAATATGTACTTCTATTCGAATGTATTAGGTTATAACATATAAAATGTCCGATTTTGGTTTATCAGTACTTAAAACAGTTTTGAATATGATTAAGTTAATTTGTTATGTTCTAATATAAATAAGACGGCTGGATGGCGACTGACAATTATTTTGTTTAATATTTAAATGGTGAACAATTGGGGTGCAACTAACCCCATGTTGTTTTGAAGCTTATTAAAGATTATTAATCTTTAAAACGTTATATTCGATCAAAATTAATTAAGACCTTTCACGATCAGAGTTCTAACACAAATGCTAATAAAAAAATAATTATTTTAAAACCTTTAGATCTTTTATTAATTTGGTGACCACCGTGGCAATCAACGTATTAAAAACGCATGGATACCGTAAACGGCATCCCCACTCATTTATTAATATTATATATATATCTAAAGTGTGTAGAGCTTTCTGATGTACACATATTCTCAACAGTGTTAAATAGCATCGTATATAAAGCTGGACATCGTCATCGTAGAGTGAAATATCTCACCGTGTAAAACAACGGAAGAATCGTAACGACATCCCCTACACAAAACCAGACACACCACGCAGAAGCGAACCGTGCCTTGGGACGAATGCTTCTCGTAACCGAGCAAAGTTTCCTGGTACAGATTTATTAATAACCGATTCACAACCGGAGCCCTTGTCCCCGTATGCTGACAACGATGAAGCACCGATCACGAGAATCACATGAGATCGCGTTCCATAGCGTGATGAAACGACGACGATCTTCTTTCCAGCCATGACTTCGAAGCAACCGACCTTCGTACATCGTCAATCCCCGCGTAACTTCGCCGATTTTTTCCCCGCGAAGGACACCGCGATAACGACATCATTAATCCTGAACTGTACCGTACCTGATAAGAGAAGTATCGCGTTGAACCGTGAAAAATAAAACGAAGATTATCATGAACAGAAGAGTTTCGTACGTAACCTCGGTGTCTACACGGTGAATCGAAAGGAGAACGGTTCTAAAATTGAATAAAAATCTCTAAATAAAAAACTATAGGTGTTGAAATAAGTTTCTTTTTTATTGGCATTTGAATATTTTGCCATGGGTGTTAGAACTCTGATCGTGAAAGCTCTTAATTAATCTTTATTAAATATAATATTTTGAAGATTAATAAATGCAACTGATTTTATTGTAAAAGTGAAAAATGTTAAAAACAACAAGGGTTCCTAATTCAACGATCAGAAGTTGCATAATGAAGACTAGAAGACTACTGGGTCATCCTATATACACAACATAGTTAACCTTTAACTGGTTAGATGAGAAGTCTACAATCTTAACCCCTTGTTCTATGATATTGTGTCACCACTTACGTTTTAAATCAAACTTAGCTCGTATTTTTATTAAGTGCAATTAACTCTCCGATTCTGTTGATTCTATTTTTTTGACAAGGCAAGGGATTAATTGCACCCCAATTATTCTCCATTTAAATATTAACACAAGTGTTTCAAACGAATTGCTAGGATCAGGCTGGTAGTGCAAAATAGCAATTTGAATGGCTACATTTGAAAACGAATCGATAGTATCCTTAATAATTAGAATTTAAGTGCGTCTTACCATTATGGCAGTCAGCGTGTTAAATTTTCAATTCTTTTTGAGAGCAAAAAAGAGGATTCGTATTTTTCTCCAGACCTCGTCTCGCTAATTAGGGGTTAAATTACAGCTCGTAGTTTAGCAAAGGAAGATCTCGACACGGTGTCGGAAGTACATCAAATTATGCGTCGTGGATTCTGACATAAAAGACGATGAAAATCGTAACGCGAAGCCGCGGGGCACGAATCCCGTGAGGTGGATTCGCTGGTAGAAGAAGGAAGGAGCCGGGTGTCAAGTCGCATCTGGTATATCTGCAATCAACACTCGCGTGGTCCCAGTGACGTCACGTCCGGTCATCTGCCGAATAAGCAGAAACCGCGTAACCGGACTCTATTTGCGAGAAACGATTTCGAAAAAGAAGGAACAGCACGTGTCCTGCGAAAAGAACACGAAGGCGTGGCCAAGTGTTTCGTATTCGAAACTATTTGCTTCGACGCCTCGATGCGATCGTTTCACGTTTAAAAATAATCATGGATTAATCATTAATATGTAACGAGATTGGTTTTGAAACGATTGAAAATGTAAATAAAAATACAATGACTCATAGGCAAAACTGTGCACTCGAAACTTATAATTTAATAACCGAAAATCTTTATTGCCACAGTGAAATAAACCGCACATAGCACGACGCGCCTCAAATTCATTTTACTGTCCTAATGCTATCTCAAATTTAATTTAATTTTCAAATTTGATGTGTTTTTATTAGTTACTGATTTCATACCAGGTACAAATTTCCAAATATTTTAATCAAGAACATTTCTTCTGTTTCTTTCATTTCTAACAAAAAGTTTCACTAGACAAGAATTAATATTTCAACTGAATTAGCTCCCATCAATAATGCAATTTTTATCTGATATAATTCAAGCAACATTCAACAGCGTCAACTATGCAACAGTGTAATATATTGTTGCGATAAACTATTTAACATGTTAAAGGCTATCGAACAATCACGTAAAAAATCGAAAAAACATTGATATCATTGACTGTCAACTTTTAATACTCATTTATTAAACAAGTTGAAGACACATGTGGTATATTTATCGCGTTGGTACAGGACAAATAAAAGAACAGACACGTTGCCGACTTTCTAAATAATCTTTCAAAGATATCGATTCTTTTCAGAAGTGATACATATACAACTAAACTAATTGTTACATAATTCCTTAGATAATTTTATAATTCTGTTAATTGTTGTACTCGGTACACTTTTTACCCCTAAATTTGGCAAAAATAAAATTGAAAATAATCTACTAACTATTAACCAACAAATCATTTTTAAATAGTATTAATTAATTAATTATAATAATTAATCATTGCACAGTATTTTACCACTACCTCTATAAAATTCAGAGCTCCAGAAAAACAACATTTGAAGAACGTAGTAGAAGATAAAACTATGCCACATGATATTTAAAAAATAGAACGTTTATTATTTTACTACCCCTTAGTGTCTCGTTATCATCCCTTCGTTTATAACTACGTGGTAATCAAGGTACTGAACAAAAGAAATAATTTTAATCACGCAGTTTTATTTCATTTAAAAAATCCTTAACGCTGTACAGCATAGCATGCCCCAGTATTACCAAGCTAATTCAAAATTCTATTTTAAAACGATCTTTGAGTTCCTCGTCGGCGCGTGATATTTTCTAAACGCGTTAAAAAACGAACGACCCATCCATCGTTCCGGCGCTTCGCACACTTTCAAGGGTCGAAATGAAATCACGCACGAAAGAACCTCGAGCGCGACCCCGTACGAACGAAAGGATGATGGGGGCAACGAGATTGGTGAATCAAGGCAGGCCAAAGGGTTGCGAACAAACATCGTTAATTTGCACGCAGAATCCCGCTGGCTGAGGCCGAAAGGTCAACATTAACCGCGGTTATGTATATGCTCGTCAAATACTCTGCACTGGACCGTGTAATCCAGATTCGCGTTACCCGACTACGGCTTGAAGTTTCAGTTGCTCCCGCCTCCCCGCGCCCTTTCAGCCGACCTAATTGTCTAATTGGCAAATAAATCCCATTGTTTTCCAATGGTGCGATCGATATGTACACCGCGGGAAAGACTTTTGTGCTCGACCGATGGAAATCGACCCGATATGCGCCCGTGAAACATCTCTCTCTCGTGCACACCCTGGGTGTCAATTGCTTCATACGTCGAGTCCTTCGGCACCACCCCTCGATGTATCGCGCCATGACCTCTGTTAAACGGGCGACAAAAGGTCGATGGATCGTAAGGACATCGAGATACAAAGACCGGCTCTTTCGTTTGAAAATTACAATCGAGTCGTGAAATATTTAATCAACACGTTCGCTGCCAGTCTATCGTAGATCGCTTATAAAACGATATAAAACACGTCGATTGTACATCTTATTTTCATTTAGTTTATATTATATAAACTAAAGAATTTGATTTAAATTAAAATTTCGTATTGGAAAATTAACACTTTGACTGCCACGTTGCAGATACTAATAAATCCATTTAATAGTAATTTTATTTCTGACAATTTCTGTATTCTATTCTCACAATTTTTTTATTTCCTTTAAATGAAGGAATTCCTAATAATATGGGCGATAGTTTCTATTGGAAATTCAAGTGACGTGGCAATCAAGGTGTTAAAAACGTTACAAGAGTGCAATGTTAATAAAAAAGACTCATTTTGATTCTTCTTTCTTTATGCTTAATACGTTATCATTTGTTACAAATAATGCGAGAATAAAATAATAAATTTTAATTTGTTAAATATAAGTACTCCGATTATTATGCCAATATTTTTATTTTTAGCACTTGCAATGTAAAAACTGACAATTTTTAAAGCGTACCATCCAAAAGCTTTCAGACTTAATTTTTCAAAAAGTCCACGTTTCGATACAAAAAAAATATAAAATTACAAGTACCATCGGTTCGATGTACGACCATCGAAATGTATTAACATGAATGATTTCAAAATAGATAGAGAAAGAAAATAATTCTATCGGTTTCGAAATAAAAAATTATACGTACTCGATAGCGGAATTAAAAACGTAAATAATAAGATGTATATTATGTAAGATGTGTATTATGTAGCTGATAAGGATTAGGTGGTTAAACTCACGTGAACAGGGATGAAACACAGGAGGACAGTGAACTGAGGGAGGGGGTAGAGTTGAACGATTATCAGACAATAGTTTGTTAGTAGGGTTCACCTGCTGTATTGTTCTCTAGAAACGTGGATTCAGCTTCAACCCGCAATCGTTCCTTCTCTGCATTTAAATTGTTCGATATGTACAACCGATAGTCTGTGTCACGCGCACACTAATTACTCTCAAGTATACTTGGCTTTCAATTATTTCATTGGATTACCATTTTGAATTCTAATCCGGTACTTCGGTCAAATGAAGTCATCCACTTCTTTCCGTTTTTCTTTCGCATTTATTAGTAATTCGTTTTAAAAAAATGTATGTTATATTTGCCATTTTGTTCGAATTACTCGTTACAATCCTCAACGTATAAATATAAAATGTATCTTTGCATTCTGACCCTTCTTTTACATAGTAAGATTAAAAATAAAATTATCAGCCGTTAACATATATATATATATATCGTCTTTTATGAGTTTCCTATACAATATACGTAATTTTCATTATATACATGTGGGAGACGTGTAGGTGATCGGGAGAGAAATGTCAACTCCGTTAATACGTGACTAAATGCTTATTGTACATGTATACATGTATACCGTATAAATCACCTGTGTCGCTAATATTCAGGCTTCAATTATATCTAATAAAGCAAAATATGCAATATCTTTGTTATCACATCACAATTGAAAACATTACATTGCTGTAGCGACAGTAGTGTAATTATTGGCGAAGCGTACGGTCACAATTCCTCGATGTTTAATCAATAATCGATGGTTAACCATTTATCTGTGATTTGTTCTATTTGTTTCGTGAGAATCGGATTTCTCAATCGTATTTTTAACTCGAGCTTTCCACCTGTTGCTTTCCTTCCGTTCATTAACTGGAACAAAACGAAAATTCTATAATTAAAGCCTGATCAGCCATATTTAAAAATGGCTTCGATCACTTACCGGAAACGAATCGTGAAGAGTACAATGAGTTTCCAAAGGCTGCAATTTGACGGTTACCGTACCTAAGAGGTTATCGCTTCTAAAAAATCCTCTGAAAAAATAAGACACAAATTATGCACGTTAACTGATAAACGTAGAAATATTATAATTTAAAAGCTGAAATGATAGAAACAGATACAAAAATTACGTTGTCACAGTTTGCTCGTGTAATATTAATATATGATGGATCACGTACACTGATTTAGGATACACAACATTTGGACAGAATCGAAACAAGCGAAACTAAAAGAACTAAATAGCCAGTAATTTTTCACAGTGAAAATAACACGCTATCTCTGGCGTATAATTAGAAGCTGATTACTTTTTACAAGCACGAAATTTTCATACCTTGGATTAGTGCAACACAGGAGCGGATTCAGCGAGCATCTGCAAGCAACGTACTAACCTATTTACTATTTTTATTATTAAACTAAGATATGTAATGTGCCCCCAAAAAATATTACTTATGTGTAACACCTAATATCATTATCGTTATTTTAAATTTAACTACCTTTGATACTTGAAAATGTAAGATATTGTTACTCCTAAAGTTATATTATTTATTTAATTACCCTTTTTCCCAAACTTGACACTTTAATGCATTTCTTTTAAAAGCTCGTTGACACTGTCTTGAGGAACGGTCTATTATACCATTCAGTAGAAACACTGCCTGGTATTCAGGGTTGCAAGTTCCTTTAATGGTGGCTGTTCTATCCGTTGAAGGATTATCCGAAGGATAAAGAAACTCAAAGATAACATAAGTATCTCCTTCTTTAGAATAATTTATCCCCCTGATTATCGAGATTTCTATGTCGTCATCACCTAAATCTGTACAACTTCTACGAAATAACAGAACATCTATGGTTATGGTATAATATTATTTTTGTTAACTTTAGTAGCTGTCATACTAACTGTACTATAGCATAAGTTTTCGTTTCGTAATGATGCTGTGGAGGTGGCAGTGAATCACGTTTCCGAACCATCAACATGTGCAAGTCTCGTTTATAACCTAACGCGAGTCGTTCCCATCTGTGGTACTCGTGCACATCCCCTAACGCTTTCAAGTGATCCCTCGTACACAAACACCACTGTAACAATTATACAAAACTATACCGGATAAACGTTGACTCGCTTATATTATTACCGTACCTTCATTTGTTTCGTTAACTGTGATTCAAGGTTTTCATAGATCTCCTCGTCCGTTCCTGTCGCCTCCTCAAAGTCCTCGTTGTTCAGCACAACGAAACTGTCGTCCGACAAATTAACCGAGCTATCCGCGTTCAGTTCCATCTTCGCGCGAGGCGACAACGGTATGGAACTCATGTCCACCGGCAAGCCAGCGTTGCTAGCTTCGATCAACGGATCTATACCCTTCGCTTGCCTCAAATAATTACGCGCCAGTTCTAGATCCCCGTCTTTCTTCGCGTTCAGAGCAGCCTGTTTCAATTCGTGTTGACGATGCTGCAATAATGCTAATTGTTTATCAGCGCGCGACGTGTTCTGACTTTGCTTCTTTCCTATTGGAAAAAGATCAATGTTATAATAATAATGTTGATTCTTAACGTTACACACTTTTATTACCTCTTGGCGCTCTCGGAGGAGGAACAGGACTTTTTGCACTTGAGTCACTTTTATTGTCGGCTGATTTAGATTCTGGACTTGTCTGCGATGTTGATTCGGGTTGGCTTTCTGTTTTATCCGCTGGCGGAGCAGGTGCGCCAGGTTGCGTGCCGAGCGAAAGGGGCGGAAATCCAGGGGGATTAGGTAGTTCATCCAAAGGAACAGGTTTTCCACGAGCGTGTAATTTGAGAGCGTCTTCGAATTGCTTGCAAATGCGACCGTATCTGCGAGCTTTAGAAGAATTTCCTTCGCTTTCTGCGGCAGTTTTTGTTTTTCTGTACACCTCGAGTCGTTCTTTTAGAGCGGTTTCTAGATTTTCTGCAGTGACTGGTTTCGTTTCTGTGCTTGCAATAAATCATAAAACACGATAATAATTTTTAACTGTTACATAATCTATAGACTTAATCGTGAAACATTTCAGGATATACATTTTTTAAGTAACTTTTAAACTTTACCTTTGGATATCGTTTCTACAGTCGAGTGTCCTTGGGTTTCATTTTCTACTTTT
Source organism: Anthidium xuezhongi (assembly GCA_022405125.1). Classification (NCBI taxonomy): domain Eukaryota; kingdom Metazoa; phylum Arthropoda; class Insecta; order Hymenoptera; family Megachilidae; genus Anthidium; species Anthidium xuezhongi. Next base: position 4,040,905 of record CM039641.1, on the reverse strand, counting down.
TCGGGTTTTTCAGGTGAAACTGCAGAAGCATCTGCTCCAGGAGTATTTGGCGGAGGTGGCATATCTGATAAATCAACTGTTTCTCCTGCAGTTACTGCTTTAATTACAATATCAAATTGTTTCACTACAGTTATACACTGAAGAGCCTCCTTCATGTTACCAGCCCTTTTCCAAGCTACTGCTGCGATTTTATACTCTTGTTGTCTAGTTTTTAATAATTTCAATGCTTCTTCATCTATAGTTTTTGTAGCAACAGGCTCTTCAGGGGCATTATTTTCGGTTGTTGTGACTACTTCTGGCTGGTCAGTATTTTCTATAAAACAATAAATATATTTAATAACAAAAGGTTATATTTAAAGAAATTTTTTAAAAAATACCTGATTTAGGCTCATCGCTTTGTGCTACAGGTTCCGTTCTTTCTGCAGTAGCAGATGAAGGTAATTGTGGTGGTATATCAGCTTCGTTAACAGCTTTGCCTGCTTGTGCGTCATTCAATAATTCTTTAAGCGTTTTAATGCCCCTACCATATCTTCTCGCTTTTCCTAATTCATTTTCCTGTTTTGCCTTTCTTTCTGCAAGTTGATAAAGTTTTAATCTTTCTTCTAACAATACAATAGTGTTTTGCATAGATGTATTATCTTGCTGAGGCTCAGGCTGTTCTATATTTTCTGTTGTTGCAGTTTCTTCTAATTCTGGAGAGTCTTTTTCAGGAGATTCATCATTTTCATCACCTGTTATCATCTTGAGTTCACTCTAACGAAATATAAAATGTATAAAGTTATTTTACATGCACTTATAACAATTAAAAATGCATAATTATGAAACAACATATACATACCAATAATTCTGGATCATCTTCCCCATCAGAAACTTCTTCGTCACTTAGGTCTTTGATACTTTCAACTACCATTGCATCTAAATTTACGTTAGGAACTGGCTTACGAGGTGCTACAAAACATTTATAGCGTATATTGCTTTCTGTATTTTAAGTATTAACAAAGTAATGAATCAACAATAAATGTTTCAATATTATTTCTTTACCACTACGTTTAGGTTTTGACACACTATCATCTCCACTCGTTAAAGCTTGTAATTCAGCTTCTAAATCACTTTCATCATCATCCACATCGTTGCCTATGTCATCCAAATTATCCGGGATGTCAAAAATCCCAAACTGTCCAAAAATGTCATTTAAGTACAAATTAAACTGCTTAAAAGATAAGGTTAAGGGTATTAGAAGATAATACCTGAGCAAGACTGCCAGCAGGCCTTGTTTGCCGTTTTGATTTCTCTTTCTTTCCAAACATTTTACTTTATAAAACTAATACTATTGCAAATCAATAATTATTAGTAAAAATAGAGAAAACATATCACAACGACAACACGTATCGCAGTAGCGTTCTACTAGCATGCGTCATCCATCGCACAATATACAAATAATAGTATGTCATGTCTCCCACATTGATATCTATAACTAAATACAGCCTGAACAGTACAACTTGTGATTTTGTAAATTCACCATCTTTAAGAACAAACCACTTCGCCATCTGGATAGAAACACTGGTACTGAGGTTTTTTTGACATTGATTAATAGAAGCAAAAATTATAAACCATTATACAATATATTAATACAAGACGTTTATATAATTACACAATGCACACGTTTTCATTTTTTTAACACATCCTCATGTTAATGTTTGTTGTTTGTCTCTGTCCTCCTGCAGTTGAGTTCCATTCATGTCAGTTACCAGAACAGTTGAAACTAATAAAAGTATGACCAGGATGTGCATTTTAAAACAAGTAGCAAAATTATAAATACGTAATGAGCTACGATCAGCCGTTGATTCACGTACGTTTGTCTGCATGCCCCTTGCGGATGGTGACCAGTTCGCCAGGGGCAGTTTTCAAATTTCGGTAACTGAAGTCCCTGCATCACATACACTTCTTTAAAATACGTTTTAGATAATTCCTAAAATTATTTATAGGATAAGGATACCAGAAGAGGTTTATTTAGATAAATAAACAAGTTCTGGATTATATTTAATAAGCTGCATTTATTCAATAAACTAAATGATTTTTACATTCGGTTTTACAATAGTTATTAAATTATTTATAACTAACGTTTACAATTGTAATTTTGCGAAATTGCTGCGGAGGGAGTGGAAGGTCCGATCGGCGTACGAGTGTTCTCTCGTTCTTACATTGGTGTTGTGCGCAGGCGCGAGTTTGGCGTGGAGGGAGTGAGAGACTAGATGCTCGTTGCACTCTTCTCTCTCGCTCTTACATTGACGCGGAGCGAGTGAGAGGTAAGATGCTCGCTCGTTATACTCTTCTCTATCGCTCTTACATTGACGCAGAGGAAGTGAGAGGTAAGATGCTCGTTGCACTCGTCTCTCTCGCTCTTACATTGACGCGGAGCGAGTGAGAGGTAAGATGCTCGCTCGTTATACTCTTCTCTATCGCTCTTACATTGACGCAGAGGAAGTGAGAGGTAAGATGCTCGTTGCACTCGTCTCTCTCGCTCTTACATTGACGCGGAGCGAGTGAGAGGTAAGATGCTCGCTCGTTATACTCTTCTCTATCGCTCTTACATTGACGCGGAGCGAGTGAGAGGTAAGATGCTCGTTGCACTCGTCTCTCTCGCTCTTACATTGACGCGGAGCGAGTGAGAGGTAAGATGCTCGCTCGTTATACTCTTCTCTATCGCTCTTACATTGACGCGGAGCGAGTGAGAGGTAAGATGCTCGTTGCACTCGTCTCTCTCGCTCTTACATTGACGCGGAGCGAGTGAGAGGTAAGATGCTCGCTCGTTATACTCTTCTCTATCGCTCTTACATTGACGCAGAGGAAATGAGAGGTAAGATGCTCGTTGCACTCGTCTCTCTCGCTCTTACATTGACGCGGAGCGAGTGAGAGGTAAGATGCTCGCTCGTTATACTCTTCTCTATCGCTCTTACATTGACGCAGAGGAAGTGAGAGGTAAGATGCTCGTTGCACTCGTCTCTCTCGCTCTTACATTGACGCGGAGCGAGTGAGAGGTAAGATGCTCGCTCGTTATACTCTTTATCGCTCTTACATTGACGCGGAGCGAGTGAGAGGTAAGATGCTCGTTGCACTCGTCTCTCTCGCTCTTACATTGACGCGGAGCGAGTGAGAGGTAAGATGCTCGCTCGTTATACTCTTCTCTATCGCTCTTACATTGACGCGGAGCGAGTGAGAGGTAAGATGCTCGTTGCACTCGTCTCTCTCGCTCTTACATTGACGCGGAGCGAGTGAGAGGTAAGATGCTCGCTCGTTATACTCTTCTCTATCGCTCTTACATTGACGCAGAGGAAATGAGAGGTAAGATGCTCGTTGCACTCGTCTCTCTCGCTCTTACATTGACGCGGAGCGAGTGAGAGGTAAGATGCTCGCTCGTTATACTCTTCTCTATCGCTCTTACATTGACGCAGAGGAAGTGAGAGGTAAGATGCTCGTTGCACTCGTCTCTCTCGCTCTTACATTGACGCGGAGCGAGTGAGAGGTAAGATGCTCGCTCGTTATACTCTTTATCGCTCTTACATTGACGCGGAGCGAGTGAGAGGTAAGATGCTCGTTGCACTCGTCTCTCTCGCTCTTACATTGACGCGGAGCGAGTGAGAGGTAAGATGCTCGCTCGTTATACTCTTCTCTATCGCTCTTACATTGACGCGGAGCGAGTGAGAGGTAAGATGCTCGTTGCACTCGTCTCTCTCGCTCTTACATTGACGCGGAGCGAGTGAGAGGTAAGATGCTCGCTCGTTATACTCTTCTCTATCGCTCTTACATTGACGCAGAGGAAGTGAGAGGTAAGATGCTCGTTGCACTCGTCTCTCTCGCTCTTACATTGACGCGGAGCGAGTGAGAGGTAAGATGCTCGCTCGTTATACTCTTTATCGCTCTTACATTGACGCGGAGCGAGTGAGAGGTAAGATGCTCGTTGCACTCGTCTCTCTCGCTCTTACATTGACGCGGAGCGAGTGAGAGGTAAGATGCTCGCTCGTTATACTCTTCTCTATCGCTCTTACATTGACGCGGAGCGAGTGAGAGGTAAGATGCTCGTTGCACTCGTCTCTCTCGCTCTTACATTGACGCGGAGCGAGTGAGAGGTAAGATGCTCGCTCGTTATACTCTTCTCTATCGCTCTTACATTGACGCGGAGCGAGTGAGAGGTAAGATGCTCGCTCGTTATACTCTTCTCTATCGCTCTTACATTGACGCAGAGGAAGTGAGAGGTAAGATGCTCGTTGCACTCGTCTCTCTCGCTCTTACATTGACGCGGAGCGAGTGAGAGGTAAGATGCTCGCTCGTTATACTCTTCTCTATCGCTCTTACATTGACGCGGAGCGAGTGAGAGGTAAGATGCTCGCTCGTTATACTCTTCTCTATCGCTCTTACATTGACGCAGAGAAAGTGAGAGGTAAGATGCTCGTTGCACTCGTCCCTCTCGCATTTACATTGATGCGGAGGAAGTGAGAGGTCCGATCGGCAGACGAGTTTTCTCTCCCTCTTACGCATTAGCGTACTGCGTAGGCTTGTTGAGAGTGAGAATGGTGACGCTCTCGCGGAGTCTTTCCTTTCGCTGGTGCATCGGCGTACATGGCGCGGGCTGTGATGTATAATTTTTAATCGTTGCGTTACAATAATTAATAGTATGAGTTATCCGAAGTTCAGACTATTGTAGATCGGTTTTTCGTGTTCGAAAATGTAAAATTCGATACCAAATAAGCCAGTGCTTCTACGTTTTCTATTATTCATTAATGATCGGGTAGTTACGTTCATCCCTTTTGTGTGAGATTATGACTAAGTCCCTGTAATGGGATCCCGGAAATTCCTGGAATTCGACGTCACTAAAATTCTGGGAAGTGGCACGAAGAATACCCCCTGGCACATCATGTTCTCCTGATACAAATCTGCAAACTTGAGATCCTTGGTTTCTGAGTCCAATTTCATTTTACCAATAAACAATGGAAAGAATTTATCTACGGAGAGTAAACTGTTCTTCAATAGTTATATTGAATATATAAGTACATATGTAATTGTAGAATGTCTTTATTTCATAAGAATATTGTACTGCGCTTAAGCTATATGTTAAATAATTATAAAAATATGTTGTATGTAAAAATACTGATATGTAAGTTTTACAATTTGTAATTAAAAGTGCGTTAAAGTTAAGAATCTAATATTTAAGTAAGTTTTACAGTTAGTAGTTATAAGTGCGTTAGAATTAACAATGTAATATTTATGTAACATGTATAATTGAAAGAATTTTCAATAAACATAGAGTTAAACTAAAGCAATTGTTTATTCATTTATAAACCTAACTCCCTTATCCAGCCCTTACAAAATTTCACTTAAAAAGCAAGAAATAATGTAGAAAAACATTGCACAGAAGTTTCGAAATACAAAAGTAGAAAAAGAAACGAAAAATATCGGTATGATACAGAGAAGAACCAAATTCGGTACAAACGGTTTCCAGGAATTCCTGGAATTCGACGTCACTAAAATTCTGGGAAGTGGCACGAAGAATACCTCCTGGCACATCATGTTCTCCTGATACAATTTCGGGATCCGAAATTCTGTAAATTTAAATTTTATAGTCTTCGATTTGCTATTGTTAATTTTCATTATTTTCTGAAATTATTTATGGGATAAGGATATCAAGAGAGGTTTATTTAAATAAATAAACGAATTCTGGGTTATTTTTGAAAATCTGCATTTATTCAATAAACTAAATGATTTATTATACATTGAGCTTTAGAATAGTTATTAAATTATTTACAACTAACGTTTACAATTGTAATTTTGCGCACTATCTATACAACTTTAATTTATAATCGGATTTGTTATAGAATTGATACAACAGGTGTCTAAGTTCCGATTATTAATTAAATCCTTGGTTTCTGAGTCCAAGTTCCCGGAAATTCCTGGAATTCGACGTCACTAAAATTCTGGGAAGTGGCACGAAGAATACCTCCTGGCACATCATATTCTCCTGATAAAAAGTTCTTATGTCAAGATTCTGATTTTAGGAGTGGGAAATTTTTGGAATCCATTTTGCAAGGTATGTTAAATAAATACATTTATATCACACTTTATTTGTTTATTTTTATCTTTCTTTCTACATTATTTTAATACTTAATATATAATTTTTATAATTTATACTATTTACAAAGTACGTACTATCTCTACAGACACTGAATAATAAAAGTAAAAATTATAAACTATTATAACAAAATTCTATATAGAGAAGTACAGCGGTACTATTATTCTTCTGATATATTTTTAGAAATTCTGGAACTTGGTTTCGCAAAAGGGAATCCCGGAAATTCCTGGAATTCGACGTCACTCAAATTCTGGGAAGTGGCACGAAGAATACCTCCTGGCACATCATGCTCTCCTGATACAATTTCTCAAAATCTGGATTTTGATTTCGCAAAAGGGGTTCCCGAAAATTCTGATACAAAATTCTTATTTCACGATGCTGTTTTTAGGTTTTTTACATACATTCACCTTTATCCAAATCAGAATACCAACATGTAGCACATCGTTGAATTCGTCTCGGTGCCTGCTGTTACATTCTGAAGAGAAAAATATAGCATCCCATTTAAAAAAGTTACATTGACCTTCAGATCTCCGCTACTACTCCACCCAGAAGAAAATAATTATTACCACACGATGCACCCCATTTTGCCAAGCAACTTTTGTACGAACACATTTTTAATAACTACAACCCCTTCCGAAATATCTTAGAATATTGCTATAATAGTTTATTATAGAAGATTACCTCCTGGCACATCATATTCTCCTGATACAATTCCTCAAAATCTGGATTTTGATTCCGCAAAAGGGGCTCCCGAAAATTCTGATACAAAATTCTTATTTCACGATGCTGTTTTTAGGTTTTTTACATACATTCACCTTTATCCAAATCAGAATACCAACATGTAGCACATCGTTGAATTCGTCTCGGTGCCTGCTGTTACATTCTGAAGAGAAAAATATAGCATCCCATTTAAAAAAGTTACATTGACCTTCAGATCTCCTCTACTACTCCACCCAGAAGAAAGTAATTATTACCACACGATGCACCCCATTTTGCCAAGCAACTTTTGTACGAACACATTTTTAATAACTACAACCCCTTCCGAAATATCTTAGAATATTGCTATAATAGTTTATTATAGAAGATTACCTCCTGGCACATCATATTCTCCTGATACAATTCCTCAAAATCTGGATTTTGATTCCGCGAAAGGGGCTCCCGAAAATTCTGATACAAAATTCTTATTTCACGATGCTGTTTTTAGGTTTTTTACATACATTCACCTTTATCCAAATCAGAATACCAACATGTAGCACATCGTTGAATTCGTCTCGGTGCCTGCTGTTACATTCTGAAGAGAAAAATATAGCATCCCATTTAAAAAAGTTACATTGACCTTCAGATCTCCGCTACTACTCCACCCAGAAGAAAATAATTATTACCACACGATGCACCCCATTTTGCCAAGCAACTTTTGTACGAACACATTTTTAATAACTACAACCCCTTCCGAAATATCCTGCTGTATTCACTAAAGTGGGACACTCAGTAGAAGTACGGCGGGACTACGGCTCCCAGGGGCAGTTTTCAAATTTTTGAAAAATACCTCCTGGCGCCTCATGTTCTCCTGATACAAAATTTCGATTTCAATATTCAGATTTTAGGAGTGGAAAATTTTTGGAATTCGATTAGAAAGGTATGTTAAATAAATACATTCTTATTACACTTTATTTGTTTAGTTTTATCTTTCCTTTTACATTACTTTAATACTTAATACATCATTGTTATAATTTACACTATTAACAATGTACGTACTATTATTACTGACATTGACTAATAGAAGCAAAAATAATAAACTATTATAGCAATATTCTAAGATAGCAATATTCTAAGATATTTCAGAAATGGTTGCAGTTATTAAAAATGTGTTCGTACAAAAGTTGCTTGGCAAAATGGGGTACATCATGTGGAAATAACTATTTTCTTCTGGGTGGGGTAGTAGAGGAGATCTGAAGGTCAATGTAATTTTTTTAAATAGGATGCTATACCTTTCTCTTCAGAATGTAACAGCTGGCATCGAGACGAATTCAACGATGTGGCACATGATGGTATTCTGAGTTCGATAAAGTCCAAATCTGGAACTTGGTTTCGCAAAAGGAGATCCCGGAAATTCCTGGAATTCGACGTCACTAAAATTCTGGGAAGTGGCACGAAGAATACCTCCTGGCACATCATATTCTCCTGATACAAAGTTCTTATGTCAAGATTCTGATTTTAGGAGTGAGAAATTTTTGGAATCCGTTTTGGAAGGTATGTTAAATAAATACATTTATATCACACTTTATTTGTTTATTTTTATCTTTCTTTCTACATTATTTTAATACTTAATGTATAATTTGTATAATTTATACTATTTACAAAGTACGTACTATCTCTACATACACTGACTAATAAAAGTAAAAATTATAAACTATTATAGCAAAATTCTATATAGAGAAATACGGCGGTACTATTATTCTTCTGATACATTTTTAGAAATCCTGGAACTTGGTTTCGCAAAAGGGGATCCCGGAAATTCCTGGAATTCGACGTCACTAAAATTCTGGGAAGTGGCACGAAGAATACCTCCTGGCACATCATATTCTCCTGATACAAAGTTCTTATGTCAAGATTCTGATTTTAGGAGTGGGAAATTTTTGGAATCCGTTTTGGAAGGTATGTTAAATAAATACATTTATATCACACTTTATTTGTTTATTTTTATCTTTCTTTCTACATTATTTTAATACTTAATGTATAATTTGTATAATTTATACTATTTACAAAGTACGTACTATCTCTACATACACTGACTAATAAAAGTAAAAATTATAAACTATTATAGCAAAATTCTATATAGAGAAATACGGCGGTACTATTATTCTTCTGATACATTTTTAGAAATCCTGGAACTTGGTTTCGCAAAAGGGGATCCCGGAAATTCCTGGAATTCGACGTCACTAAAATTCTGGGAAGTGGCACGAAGAATACCTCCTGGCACATCATATTCTCCTGATACAAAGTTCTTATGTCAAGATTCTGATTTTAGGAGTGGGAAATTTTTGGAATCCGTTTTGGAAGGTATGTTAAATAAATACATTTATATCACACTTTATTTGTTTATTTTTATCTTTCTTTCTACATTATTTTAATACTTAATATATAATTTGTATAATTTATACTATTTACAAAATACGTACTATCTCTACAGACACTGACTAATAAAAGTAAAAATTATAAACTATTATAGCAAAATTCTATATAGAGAAGTGCAGCGATACTATTATTCTTCTGATACGTTTTTAGAAATTCTGGAACTTGGTTTCGCAAAAGGGGATCCCGGAAATTCCTGGAATTAGACGTCACTAAAATTCTGGGAAGTGGCACGAAGAATACCTCCTGGCACATCATATTCTCCTGATACAAAGTTCTTATGTCAAGATTCTGATTTTAGGAGTGGGAAATTTTTGGAATCCGTTTTGGAAGGTATGTTAAATAAATACATTTATATCACACTTTATTTGTTTATTTTTATCTTTCTTTCTACATTATTTTAATACTTAATGTATAATTTGTATAATTTATACTATTTACAAAGTACGTACTATCTCTACATACACTGACTAATAAAAGTAAAAATTATAAACTATTATAGCAAAATTCTATATAGAGAAGTACAGCGATACTATTATTCTTCTGATACGTTTTTAGAAATTCTGGAACTTGGTTTCGAAAAAGGGGATCCCGGAAATTCCTGGAATTCGACGTCACTAAAATTCTGGGAAGTGACACGAAGAATACCTCCTGGCACATCATGTTCTCCTAATACTAATCTGCAAACTCGAGATCCTTGATTTCTGAGTCTGTAGTATGTAAGAGTATGTAGTATGTAAGAATATTAATAATTATGTAAGTTTCACAATTTGTAATTATAATTGCGTTAAAATTAAGAGTATAACATTTAAGTAAGGTTTACAGCTAATAGTTATAAGTGCGTTAGAATTAAGAATGTAACATTTATGTAACATGTATAAATGGAAGAATTTTCAATAAACATAAAGTTAAACTAACAAAATTGTTTATTCATTTATACACCTATCTTCCTTTATCCAGTCCTTAAAAAATGAGAAATAGTGTAGAGACACATCGGACGGGAGCATCGAAACACAATAGTAGAAAAAAAATGAAAAATATCGTTAAGATACAGAGAAGAGCAAAATTCGGTATAAACGATTTTCAGGAATTCCTGGAATTTGACTTCACTAAAATTCCAAGAAGTGGCACGAATACCTCCTGGCATATCATGTTCTCCTGATATCAATTTCCAATTTTCAGTGAAACTAAATCATCAAAAAATGATTTAATATACTAAAAACTTTGTACAAGCTTTATTTCTAATTGCTTTTTTATTTTAATGTGACGTGCCCCGAAAACGATACAGGCGGCACTATCTAGCGGTGCATTGCGGAACTAATTAAATAAATAATCGCATTTTTTCGAAAAATAAGCCACTTTGTAATGTTTCTGGTACGTATTATTTCACTAGATATTTTATAAACAATTTTATTAGTAGAAAGGTAAAATTTTTTATATAAAAGTCTTTTCTAATACAATTCTCAAAATCATCTCTGTCGATATTCAAGACTGCATGACATATAATTCCTTAAAATAATTAATCTACTCTACATCTAGTCTATGGTAGCATATACCTATAATATCAATTTACTTTTTATTTTACATAAGATAGTAGAGATCTTTTATATTTTAGACATTTTTAAATTCATTTCTTAAAATTTAATAATACGCTTATTCCTATAAAATGAATTTAATTGTATGATGTTCAAAGATTAATTGATATTAAATACAGTCCAATGCATATAATATTGACTTTGTAATGATATTCAACAATATAAACAATATTAAATTATACTGGAGATATCTTTATATTATAGAAAAAAAGTGTTTAATATTATACAGGGTGTCCCAGAACTCCTGTAGGAGCCGGAAATGGGGGGTAGCTGAGACTATTCTGAACAACAATTTCCTTTGCAAAAATATCGGATGGGGCATCGTTTTTGAATTATTTAGCAAAAACACTGACAAATCAGAGCGCGTCTCGGGCGCGCGCTCAGTACCGTCAGTGTAGCGTCGAGCCTAGTCGCCCCGGGACAAGCGCCTCGGTAGAACAGGAAGCGTTAAGCACAAGTAATATTGGACATAAAAGTAAAAAACCAATGGTAGAATGTTATGAGAGTAATCGTACCTTAGAATAAAGGGAATGACTGAATGGCTGGATATCCCAACAGAAGGAATAAGTAAAAGTCCCACTCCCTCCACAGCAATCTCGCAAAATTACAATTGTAAACGTTAGTTATAAATAATATAATAACTATTGTAAAGCTGAATGTATGAATCATGTAGTTTATTGAATAAATGCAGCTTTTTAGTACCATGAACGTTTCTAATTAGTTAACAATCGCGATAAAGCAAGAAAATAATAAATAAAGGCTCTGAAATGTAGTCTTCGAGTCTCGTAATCAAGCGCAGGTTTATATCGATTTATATACTTAAATGATGTTCTAGGATCACCAAATTTGAACCTAAAGGAAGGGGAAACTTTATATTATCATAAAAGTATCAATTTGTCACCGTACAAGCTCTATTTTTTATTATTTTTACAATTTTTTAAAAAATTATATTTTTTTACCCCTGGCGCCATCTCCGAACAAAGTGCTGAAACTACTCAAAAATTGACAGGAATCTGCCGTACCTACAATGATTATTTTTTAAGAAAATAATTTTTTGCTGTTTTCGCGTGTTTGAAGCATCTAATCGCTTCTATTTTACACTAATTATCGATTCCAATTGTCCGATTAATCCTAGAAGCCCGAAATATTGAAATATTAAAGATTAAATCGCACATTGGGAGAGTGAGAGGTGAGATTGGCGGACTAGTGTTCACTCTCTCGCACAGTGTGGGAGTGAGAGGTCCGAGCATCTAGTCTCTCACTCTCTCTACGCCAAACTCGCGCCTGCGCACAACACCAATGTGCGAGAGAGTGAACACTAGTCCGCCAATCTCACCTCTCACTCTCTCAATGTGCAATTTAATCTTTAATATTTCAATATTTCGGGCTTCTAGGATTAATCGGACAATTGGAATCGATAATTAGTGTAAAATAGAAGCGATTAGATGCTTCAAACACGCGAAAACAGCAAAAAATTATTTTCTTAAAAAATAATCATTGTAGGTACGGCAGATTCCTGTCAATTTTTGAGTAGTTTCAGCACTTTGTTCGGAGATGGCGCCAGGGGTAAAAAAATATAATTTTTTAAAAAATTGTAAAAATAATAAAAAATAGAGCTTGTACGGTGACAAATTGATACTTTTATGATAATATAAAGTTTCCCCTTCCTTTAGGTTCAAATTTGGTGATCCTAGAACATCATTTAAGTATATAAATCGATATAAACCTGCGCTTGATTACGAGACTCGAAGACTACATTTCAGAGCCTTTATTTATTATTTTCTTGCTTTATCGCGATTGTTAACTAATTAGAAACGTTCATGGTACTAAAAAGCTGCATTTATTCAATAAACTACATGATTCATACATTCAGCTTTACAATAGTTATTATATTATTTATAACTAACGTTTACAATTGTAATTTTGCGAGATTGCTGTGGAGGGAGTGGGACTTTTACTTATTCCTTCTGTTGGGATATCCAGCCATTCAGTCATTCCCTTTATTCTAAGGTACGATTACTCTCATAACATTCTACCATTGGTTTTTTACTTTTATGTCCAATATTACTTGTGCTTAACGCTTCCTGTTCTACCGAGGCGCTTGTCCCGGGGCGACTAGGCTCGACGCTACACTGACGGTACTGAGCGCGCACCCGAGACGCGCTCTGATTTGTCAGTGTTTTTGCTAAATAATTCAATAACGAAGCCCCATCCGATATTTTTGCAAAGGAAATTATTGTTCAGAATAGTCTCAGCTACCCCCCATTTCCGGCTCCTACAGGAGTTCTGGGACACCCTGTATAATGAATTCAGGTATCAGTTTCTTTAAATTGACAAACTTTAAAATCTAATTAAAAATCACGTTATACTAAGTTCCTGATTCAATCAAAGCACCATCTAGCAAAATGTATGCACACCAATATTGACCGTATGATCGAAAATTATTCTTCGAATTCAATCTGTATTACAATTTTATTTCTATGCCAAAATGGATGAAGGTTGGTGAAGGAAGAAGTCATTGGTGAAAACAAACTGTGAATAGGACATTTCAATAATTACTACAGTATTGGTGTAGAACAGAACATTATACAACATAATTAAAATCAAAAATCATGTCCAAGAGCAAACTTCACTATCAAGCTGACAGCGGTATTGTCGCAGTGAAAAGCAAAGTAAGTTACTTTCTAATTTAAACTTCCTACTTTCAACCTTCACAGTCAAAACCAATAAAAATGATCAATAATATTCGTATTTTCTCTCCTTATATCTTTTTATCCGCTTGCAATATATGAATGATTCCCACTGTTTTAGTTTGATGCTGATATCATAAGATTTTCAATCAACCGTAATGAAGCTATTAGTTATGAAGATTTTAGAAAGTTACTAGCTGAGCGGCATGATATTGGGCCAGATTTGAATTTTCTCATTTGGTATACAGATCCAACTGATGGCGATTTATTACCCATTAATAATGATAATAATTTGGCAAGAGCATTACTTGCTGCAAGACCACTTCTTAGAATCTTTATACAAAGAAAGGGTAAGCTAATTTTGTTAAAATAATTGTACGATATAAGTTCAAATAATAAAAATGACTTAATGTCATTTATCATGAACTGTAAATTAATTAAATAAAAAATATTGTTAAGCATTGTAAATAATATTTATAAAATAGTAAATCAATTTGTAACAATATAGAGGTGTTTAACATTTTATGATAATGATTGTTAAAATGTAAGTTTCACAATACTTTTGACTTAAACAAATATTGTCTGCTAAGTCTGCAAGTTTATATTTTGTATTTTAAGTTTGTAATATTGGTTTTTATCATTTTGTTTTATCTGAAAAGCTGATACATATGTATACAGTGAATTCATTGCACTCAAAAGGTTGATAAGAATATTAATTTTAATGATGAAATATTTAATAATGTTAATACTTTAACAGGGGATGGAATAGAAGATATAAACGGATATGGAACAATGAAGCCAAAAAATCTAATATCAAGTATTCTTGGTGGTACACCTGGAAAACCAAAGTCATTGGCTATATCTAATCCACACGATTTTAGGCAGGTATGTTTTGTTTGTTTTCTTCCAAATGTATATAAATGATAATTGCAAGTACATTATAAACTTCATTTGATAATATCAGGTATCAGCAATAATAGATGTAGATATATTACCAGAAACCTGCCGCCGTGTACGTTTATTAAAGCATGGTTCTGACAAACCACTAGGATTTTACATTAAAGATGGGGAAAGTTTCCGAATACTGCCGCCTTCTGCTGGAGGTGGTATTGAAAAGGTCCCAGGTGTATTTATCAGTAGATTAGTACCAGGTGGTCTAGCTGAAAGTACAGGCCTTTTAGCAGTAAATGATGAAGTTCTTGAAGTAAATGGTATTGAGGTTGCTGGAAAGACGCTTGATCAAGTAAATATTATATTAATTAGTTTTTGAACGATTTTCTATTAATATGAACATGTATATATACATATCTCATTAAATAGGTTACAGATATGATGATTGCCAATTCTTCGAATCTTATAATCACAGTAAAGCCAGCAAATCAGAGAGCAGCATTAGCTGCTCCAAGACGTGGCTCGTTTTCACGTAATAGTCAGTTATCTTCTGGAAGTCATCAATCTACACAAAGTGCTGCAACTGGTAGCGACGAGGATGCAGATGAAATTGTAGACTTGACTGGAGTAACGTTGCAAGACGATGCAACAACCTCCACTTCCCAGCACCACCATTATCATCATCACCATCATCAAAATCATTTTAACCACGATCAAGGTGTTTTACATTTATAAATGGCACGCGACTTAAAGTTCTTTTTTTATTATATTATGCTCATTTGAATATTAGATTCAATATTCATCCATACAAAAAAGTCTATAACTAAGCATAAAAGTATAACATGACAATAAGAAGTTTTAGTAACAAAATATGGAGCGCGAGAAATATCGTGTAGCTATTATTTAACAAATCTAATAATAATTGTGTCTCGAAAATTATTGCTATACAAAATGCAATTTATAAAAAAAAAGCATATTTTTACCAGTTGAACTCATTCCATTAGTACTTTCTCGATATTCATAATTTTAAAATATAAATCAGTAATGAAATTAAAGCAAGGATCAAAAGTACGTCTTTTTAAAAATTGAAATAAAAATCAAAGATACAAATTTGAATTTTATAATTTGTTTAATAATATATAGAATTTGTATTAATAATTTTCGAAGGCAAATATAAGTAGTGCATATGGAAAGTATTAGAACGACAAAATTGTCGTTTGATCGTCAAATAACGAAACATTCATAATGAAAGTAAAAGTAATATAGTTAAAACTGAAACATGATAATATATTTTTCATGTATAATTTTTAAATGAAAACAAGAAGATTTTAATAGAGAAATCTTTCTCCGTTTGATACAATTAGAGAAGTAATATCGCTAGTATTCGTATGTATGGAAGTATTATTAGAAGGCAGCAATGTTTTTGAAGTATTAAAATAATTATTTAAGCAATAATAGAAAGAATTGCTAACGAAGATTTCATGGAAAATTTCCTTTCTTATTTTGTCATATTTTCTTAATATCGTCTCACATTCGATAATATTTTATTCATTATCTCATAATACCTTGATAATCTTTTTTGATGATTTTTCTGATGTATATAATGCAAATAACGAGGTTCGATAACTTAATTTATCATGATAAGTAGAGATCTTAATTCAAGGATGAAAAGAATGTATATAAAAGTAGTCTAAGAGGACGAATTGCTGAATATGAACATCTCCTTTTTAATCAGATAGAAGGGTAAAAGATCAAGTGGCCTTATACGTTAGATCATTCCAAGTATCTTTTACAAACAATACAAAAAGTGATTAATTTTATTGCACCGCATTCAGACACGTCCATTCATATATGTATTCTGTTTATTTCTCCGCATGTTTAAAATGTTAAAGTTTTCGAATTTTAATTCCATTTTTACAAATGTTATTTGTTGTCTAATTGAGCACTAGATATCGAAATGTAATGTACTTTACAAATTTTAGATATAAGATAAATTTTTAAGGATTAGGAACATATTTATATACATGTATAATAGTTTCTTTATATATTTGTGCCTTCATTAATCCGTCTACTATTATAAAAATTGGATTGTGATCGATCATGTTGCATTCCATTTACATAGTACGTTTATATTATCGCTGCAAATTATATATTATTTTTTCAAACAAAACCCTACAATTAAACACTTGTTTATTTAATTACATTTTTTAAACGAGTTAGAAAATATATATGTAAATAAAAGAGGTAGCAAGGAATTTCGCTATAACAGTTCAAATTGACTTTTGCATTAGAATAGTTCAGTTGCCAAATCAGAAAACAATATAATTAGTGTAATAATTTCCAAGTTTAGGAGTTCAATTCCATAGAAATTATTATAAGTGCAAATGAAATGTATGGATAAAAAGTATAATGTCCAGTAAAATTTTATGTATAAAATTAAGAAATTTTTTGAGAGGAAACATATGGAAAGATAATATTTTGGAATTACTCTTAAATGTAACAAATACGTATATATATATATATAAAATTTTGTACTTAAATAAAACATATATTTATATATGTTTTACGCTCGCATTCATATGAATTTGTTATTATTATTAGTTTGTAATTAAAGTATAATAATTTTAATATAATTTTTGCCCGAAGTAATTCATGATCTATTATAAAATATATGCCATGCCTGAATTGTACTTTATAGCATTCATAAAAACCAAAAAATTACAAAAATATTATTTGTAGTAATATAATTATTTTTGATGGCAGCTTATTGAATAAAATGTTATTGGATAAACGTATCAATTTTATTGATCACCCTTTATATTTCATTGAATTTTGTTTCATAATGGTTACTATGGTGTATAAATAGAAACGGTGAAATGAATAGTACAATTTGCTTTGCAAAGTATATTTTTAAGAAAAATTTTAGACTTCACTAATATGCTTATGGTAGTAATAATTCATTCGTAAACTGAAATATTCCAAATATCAAAGAGGATTTATAAAAAGGAACATGTCTTATGCAGAACATGGTCCTCGAATTTTTTTGGCTAATAGATCTAACGTTGGAACACCATTAGTATACGGTGATTATGTTTTGCCAAAGAAACGATTGGAAGGTCGATTAAAACTGTATGATTCTTGTTCAGATGTCAGAGCTTGGAGTCCAAATTATTTAGAAAATTCACGTTATTTTCGTGAACTTAATGAACATGATTTACCGGTATGTATTTAGTAGAATATATATTACATAATAAAAAAAAATTATTTAGACTGTATAATTCATACTTACAGATAGGAAGAGTAATACCACTTAATGTTGTGATTGATAACATAATTCAACTCAGTTCACAAACCCAAAATGAACTTCAGGTGGTTAAGAAAGAGTTGCAGAAGTATAAAAGTATTAAACTTTCAACTAAACAGGAACGCGAATTGCAAAGTTTAGTAAGTAGTTTATTTAAAAAAAATACCTGGTTTTGAAATTATTGTATACCTTTATTGTATACTAATTATTGTATACTTTTTGTAGGAGAATAAAGAAGTAAAGGAACCATCGCAAAGCAATAATTACACAATGTCAATTTTAAAAGATGCATTTGTTAATATTAGTAAATCAGTTCCTATAATTAATTCAAATTCATGTTTATCAATTCACATACCGTTTAAAAAGCATTTTGAAAATAATATAAAGAACAAATCCACTTCAAAGCATCAATCAAATGAAGTATGTTCCTATTCTTTAACTGCGTTTAATCCAACTTTGCATAATCGAAACTTAATAACACCATTTGAAGCTAATAAATCACCTCCAACTGAAGGTACAAGTAAATGAATATATAAAATATTTGTAATTGTTTCAGTTACAACTTCTGTTCAAATTTTTCAGAGTTTACAAAAAAGTCATCACCTTGGATAGAGTATATAGATGCAGCTGTACAGGTAAGAATATGTTAACAAGAACTATTTTGCTTGCTATTGTTATTAATAATATCTACATAAATAATTTTTACAGGTGGAAATAGAGACGTATAATTTAGAAAAGACTAACAACCAAGTGGACAAATATTTCAATAAAACCTCAACTTCACCTGTACGGGTGTATTTATATTTTTCTAAATTTAAATATTATACTTATGTGAATATTACTATTTAGGCAATGTCACAAACATCATACACATGTAAATACAGTGATGAGGATGACAGTGTAACAGAATTAGAAAGCAGTAGTTCGCAAACAATTAATGATAAAGATCAAAGTTTTGAGTGTAACGTATCTTGTAGTGAAAGTTCACAGAATACTGACCATACTACTCCAACAGAATCTTGTAATGAAATACACGCAGAGTCTAACTTTGATTTACATGAAATTTATAAAGAAATTATTATTCAAAAAGATTCAGAAATCATTGCTCTGGGATGTGACTTACGTGTATGAAATACTGTATTTAATCTTATAAGAAGCATTCCTATTTTATTTATAGTATATAATGAATATGTTAATTTAATTTATATTTAATTTCAAGACGAAAGATGCTGAACTAAAGGAACTACGAGATATAGAAAAGTGTTTGAAAAGATCACTAAAAGAGAAGGAAGATTATATCAATACTCAACAAGAGAATCTTAAAGCAAGTACATAAAATGTAGTACAATAAAGTAAGATAAAATTGTATTATAAAAAGATTATGATTGATTAATATTTCATGATTGTTACATAGCTATTGCATGACAGATTGGTGAATTTTCACCATCAACACAATTACAAAATAGAAGATTTGAAACTACAGGTAACACATACCATGATTACCATTGTTTAATTTCTTAAATTCTTCACCTTTTATTTTTTTAGCTCCGTGATTATAAATATTTAGTAGACCAGCTCCAACAAGATTTAAATGACAAACATGAAACCTACCATTTACAATCCCAAGAAATTGAGAAACTTCAATTACGTGTTAAAGATGTAGCTGCACTACAGTTAGAAAAAAATTGCCTTTTAGTTAATGATTAAACATATTAATATAAAAATATTTATTTTCAAATATAAGCACTACTCATATTTTTTCATTGCAGAAAAAATTACACGAAATGGAGGAATCTGTTAAAAAAGCTGAAATTTGCAATTTAACTTCAGAACAACTAAAAAATATTTTGCAAGAGAAGGCTAAACTTAAGAAACAAAATAGTGAACAAAGTTATATGTTAGCAGATCAAGCAGAAGAAATAAATCAATTATTTATCCTAATTAAAGAAACATCCGTTACATTTGAGGAACAGGTACATTATTTTGTACGTGTTAAAAATTTCATTAACTAATAACTATTATATTTTATATTAATAATTAGAAAAAGACAAAGAATATGTTAGAGAGTTTGAAAGCTGAGAATCATAATAAGGATATTAAAATTTCTCAATACGAAGAAGAATTACTTTCTATAAAACAAGAGATCAGTGAGTTCTTTAATAATTTGAAACGTGCTTTGAACAGTTTAGAAGAACTCAAGGAATCATCTGAAGATGTTTGTCATTGTACAAACTGTGATTTGGATATTAATGAGGAAGCCAACAATGTGTTGCAAAATATAAATACTATTATGTCAAGATTCCAAAGTTATAAAATAGAAAGTCAGAACCTTTCACAACAAATAGACGATTTGAAGCAGTATGTAGAGGATAATAAACATAAAATTAATCTTAATGAAAATTTAAAAAATATAATTGGTAAAGACTTGTATTATGAATCTGATACAAAACTTAAAGATGCAAGCCCTGTTATATGTATGTATACAAAAGTTATATTATCTAGACAATAACATTTTTCTGTTATTCACTGAAATCCATGTTATAAATATTTCATTTGTTTAGGCGAAGAAGACAATACAATTGTGCTAAATATCAGGCAAAATAAAAGTAATACAAATGAAATAGAATTTGAAGATGTTTCTAATTCTATTAACAATAAAAAATCCTTATCTGGAACAAGCCAAAACTTAAATTCTTATGAACATGAAACTGTAATATTTTTGTTAATTTCATTTGTTGTAATAGAATGAATAACAAAGATATTCTTTTTAATAGGAATGTCATAATTATATTATAAAACTGAATAAAAAAACTAGCAATGATAAAACAGAGAAAGAAATCATTGAATGTTTTGCACATTCTCCAATTAAACTTCATTCCCTTACTCAAAAGTTAAAATTCTATGCAGAAATTGAACGTCCTTTCATAACTAAGCTGATTTACTATTTTTGTGGAATTCTGAAGGATATCCAATCAGCTATTAATATTTCTCAAGGTGTTCTTAATTTATATTACTATAAATCTCTTATTAGTACCAATTACATTACTCTTTTCATTAGATATTTCATTGAGAAAGCAACAAATTTTTAAGTTATACAACCGACATAGAGAAGAACATATGAAGTGTAATTCTTCCAGTGAAGAATTACCTAATGATTTATTCAGGATACAAACTGAAATAAATGAATTTATTGAAGCCATTCTCTATCAATTATTAAATCAAACATTACGTATAGAAGAGGAAAATTTGTACAACAAGCAAATTAATTATGCACTTAAAATATATTTCAAATCTTGTATTGATAGAATAAGTACTGCCCTTGAAGGTATAATTTTATAATAATTTCATTACCTTGTGATGTATTACATTCTCACTATACTGATACTTTTTTCTTTGTTATGAATATCATTGCTAAGGTGCTGGAGATCAGCGCATACAAATAGTTAAAGAAATTGAAAAGCAACAGCAAGAATTGCAAAGGAAGGATACAGAGATAGCTCACTTAAGAAAAGAAGTGGCACAATATTTAGCAAGGAGAGGAGAAGGTGATTGTGTGAATCAACAGCAACTTGAAAAAAATATTGCAATTACACAACAACTATCAAGAATGAGCATAGAAGTTTGTAATAAAAATGAACTTATATTGAAACTGAAAGACCAGCTTCAAATATTTAGAAGCAAATTATTTACATACAAAAAGATTCATAATGTAATGAAGAGAAAAAACAAGATTTTTTGCAATATTAAGAATAAATTATTAAAAGAATCTCAACAGAATAAGAAACGTTTAGCCATGAAGAATAAAGAAATTGAGAATTTATCCCAACAACTTCACAACTTGTCTGAAGTAAAGAATTTAAATAATACTATGAAGAATGGACTTATGGAGATGGAAAAAAAGTAATATTTTCTTCACTTTTGTTACATAATAATAAGACTTAATATTCAATACTTTCGTTTTTGTAGATTGTTTGATCTACAGCATGAAAATAACAAATTACAAGAGAAAGTTGTAAAAACAAATATAATTATCTCTAAAAAGGATGAAGCTATAATTGACTTGAAAAATAGTATTGAAGGTAGTGAAACTACTTTATTAAAAAAAGTCACAGAATATGAAAGTGTAATAAAAGAGAAGAATTATGAAATTGTAAAACTAGAGAATGAAAATAAAGAATTAAATGAAAAATTCAAAGATATTGAAAATAAAGTCGTGAGAATGAACGAAACAATTACATCTCTAACCGAGCAAAATGATAAAATTAATATCATATACTTGATGCAAGAGGATCTGGTAAAATTAGGCAAAGACGAGAAGAAATTAAAAACTGATCTTAGCAATTTAAAAACGCAACTTATAAATGACCAAAATAATAACATGAAGCTTGATAAAAGTTTAGATCTGTGTATACAAGAAAATGAAAACTTGAAAAAAAGTGTAGAATATTGGAAAAATGAAAATTCTGAATTATCAGTTAAACTCTGCAATGAGATTATTGAAGAAAAACTAAAAAGTCAATTATATGCCCTCTCCAATAGAATACATGAAAGGTTATCAACCCTTAAGAAGAGATTTACTTCAGAAGAAGATTTACAGAATTCTCAACTTAATGAAAACCTGATAAATAAATATAAAGTTAATAAAATCATTTTTTTATGTAATTTTTTCTTCTGCGTTTTGGTTCAATACCATTAATATATTTAATTTATCAATAGATGCAACAAGATCAAACATCACCAATTAATCAAATGGATGAAGATTTAAAATTAAAATGTAAAGATCAGGAAAAAGAATTAAAGGAGAATGAGATAGAAGAAGTTGAGTTGCAAAAAGTATTAAGTACTGAAAATATAAAACTACATATGGATGCAATTAGTTGTATGCCATTTAAACAATTTGAATCTTCAGACCTTAAGTCTGAAATGAAACCCTTAGGAAATGAGCACCATGAGAACCAAAATAAAATTGAAAAATTACTAAATGAAATTGAACTTAGAAACTGCAAGATAAGAAATTATACGCAAATTATAAAACGTTTAACAGATGAGAACTCAGATCTTCGTGCTGTTATTAAAGTAGCTATTATTTATTGCTATTATTTCAAGTATACCATACTATATTTCATAATATATCATACAATATACTTTTTTATTTTCACGCTTTCAAAAGTCTCAAGCAGAGAAATATCAAAATAAATTAACATTACTAAAGAAGAATTATGACAGCAGTTTAAATGCAATTACTGAGAGGCATAAAGAAAGTGTTGAAATTTTACAAAAACAATTTGAAGACAATCTAAGGAGCGAAAGTGTTTTCGAATCCGAGAATTGGTTACAGGTACGTAAGTTATTTTATAAATAATTATAATACGATTGATAAACGCGATAAATAATTATTTCATTTCAGTCATTGAATATGAAGGAATTAATCGAGCTACACGAACGAATAAATATTATTTTAAGCAGTAATTCAAATTTGATATGTACGAAAAAGAAAAATCAGTATTTTTATCAGAATGACGCGCAAAAGGAATCTTATAATGAAGTAGAAGAGAAATTGCAAATGGCACAAAAAGATGTATACGAAAAAGGTAATAGAAACGACATTTATGTTACGTAATTAACATAAATATTTTACTTGAAAAATATTATACCAAATAAATCTACCTTTTTGAAAGAAGAAACGAATTCACACTTACAAAAGCAATGGCCACTTCCCGCTTCAGGCGATTCACAAAATTATCCAACATTACAAAAACAAGATGTCAAACACGGTGTGAAGCCTGATATTAGGTAAATGTAATTAATATTATCAGACCAGTCATTATAAACATTCTTATTATGAATTACGCATCACAGATATTCTTATTATGAAGAAAAACCCCCAGAACTAGAAATTAAATACAGAAAAGAAAAACAAGTAAAGAAAGATAATGCTGTAAGTATATCTGAATCATATATTTTAATATTAGATATTTATAGATATTTAATATAAATCTCTCTTTCAGTTTGATCAGCAGAGATGGAATTTTATAAATCAATGTAGTGCGTATCATAAATTGAGTAACACCAACGAATATTCACGAACTACGCACCCATTTTAATTTTACTATAAAAGCTTTTGTAAAATTTTGTAACAAATGTAACTATTTTTTGTTCGAGATTTTACTATCGTAATATTTTTGATACTTCATTTGTTCAATTACAAATTAGTACTTGAATAAAAAAAAATCAAGTTAAATTAAAATAAAGCTTATTGTTGATTAAGATACAAATACAGTGAAAAGAATATTATGTTAATAACTTTTAATAAAAATTTTATTTATTTACGAATAGCTTAAAAATATCGTTGCTCGAAAGTAATACTAGTCAAAGTTAGAATTCAGTACGTATAAAAAGATATAATGCAGTAAAAATTTGCAAATAATTACTAAATATATACAAAGTAAATTCATAATTACTAGTACCTTATTGTATTCTTGTCAAACCGGTATATCTCTTTTTCGTAGGAATACAACAGCATCCACTCATATTTACTTCGTTTGGTGCTTATAAATTACAACTATTAAATGTTTATATTTTTGCACATTTTTTTATAGAATATATTTCTCTTTTAAGTAGGTAACGATATACTCCGTCTATAAGTCATTGTACATTAAATTAACAATTTTATCACAATTTGTTACAAAATCAAAGGCACTGCTGTACGTCAAAATGTCATGTTTCAATTCTTTGAGCTTTATTATGCTGTTTTTATGAACTTTTAAGTTTCTTTTTCTATATCTAACTGCTGTGATCATTTTATCTAAAGTGTAGTGGAGCCATAAAATATTTGTATAAGGTTCAAATTTTTGCCAGTCATTCCTGAAATAATTTTCAAGTAAACATGTAATTTATTAAGAAACACAAAAAATATACAAAGATACTTACTTAACTTTATCTCGCATCAAGCGATATATTTCGAATTGGTATTCACCTTGGGCCGTGAAAAGTGTAGGGTCTAATGCAAGATCATTAAACACACTGCATCCTTGATATGTTACCCTTGAAAGAGTGAAATCTATAATAGACACCTGAAACACAATTTTTTTTAATTTCAATCACTTAAGAAAAAATTAATTTTATTATGAATTAGAAAAATAATTCGCTATGTAAGTATACCTTTACACCTTTACTAACTAATTTAATTTTTCTTCGTCCGAGCTTGTAATGAACATGAGAATCATTCGTTGGAGATATTAATATATTTCCCCAATGCAAATCTCTGTGTTCAAATTGAATAGCTTTTTCTGCAACCGCTAATGCCAAAGCTGCCTGTAAAATAAATCAGTTCTTTGTTAATTTAGAAAATACATTATAAAATTATCCAAATTAAATATTGTGATATGCAAAAGTAAAGATACCATTAATATTTAACTCTTTTAATGTTGTTACTGAATAAAAATTTTAGTATTACTATAAATATTTATATTTAGTTATCTGGCTGTTAAAAATTTGTAATATTTACTTATTATTAAATAAGGGTAAAATTATTGTATATTATAAAAATAAAATTATTACTTATTATATAAGGAAGTTAACTGAAAGGGTTAATAATATAACTGAATATAATGCGGATAAAAGTTTGATAAAGGTCAACCTGTATGAACAATATATGAGCCTCTTCTGCTGTATTAAATACAAATGCTTCTAAATCTTGACCGCCATGTCCGAGTTCCAGAACGATATATAACTGATCATCGTTAAAAATTGATGGGCAGTCATTATCCGAATGTTTTTCTTCATCGTAATTATTCCAAAGGGCTATAAGTTTTTCAGGATACTTTCCTTTAATACATTTGATATTTTTTACTTCTACAAATCCATCGGTATTGTACGTTGTATTGAATCTCAAATTATGTAATTCCCTGAAAATATTTATCTTGAAAATTAACGACAAAAATACGATTGATTAAAATCGATATTTCATAATTATAATTACATCGCAATTACAATTTCTGATAGTATTTCATGAAACTTTTTCTGTGGTTCACCATTTATACATTCGTTGCCTTCTATAGGAATAACTTTTACAACAGACCTCTTGTTTTCGTGTTCATGAAGAAATACTTCACCGTATACACCCTCTCCAATTTTGTGACAATATTCCAAGTACCTAAAAGCGTTATCATAAGATTATTACCTAATAATGTTTAACATTTGATTTTAGTATGCTTACGAATCGGAAAAGTATGTAGAAAATGGTATGTAATCATCTTGTAAACATCTTTGCAAAATAACTTCTTTTGCTGTTGAAGTAACATGTTCTTCGATACTTTGATCTTTGAAATCATCACTTTCAATACTGCATACGGAAGATTTTTTAGAATCTACATAAAGAATATAAATGTATGTAATATTCAATACAACTAACGTTATGATATTATTAAACGAAAAATTAGCTTACTATTTATTAATGTATATCTTTGACTTTTTACAGGAACAATACCATAAACTTCAAGAAATGGAGCATCTTCGATAGATTTAACTGTTTTATGAATTGGAACAACACGAACGGATATTCTTCGTGATAGACGTCCAAGGCTGGTAGAATCACTAGTTCTAGTTTTATTATCTGCCAATTTACATTCAAATTCCTCAATTTCTTCATTGCATGTTTCTAACTCTTTTTCACTACTATTCCTCTTTATGCAACTTTGTATAATTCCTACAAACAGTTTTTAATTAATACTTCATTGGTACCACTAAAGTTTATATTTTACTTATGAAACCCACCCATTTACCACGCTACTTAAATTAATGTTAATCATATAGTATATGTTTTATGCAATTTTATATATTTGTTATAAAAAAATAATTAGAAAACATAGACAGTTAAAAAAATAAAAGACAAGAAATTAAATGAAAAAATATATACATATTTTAATATAAAAAATAATGAAGTATCAATGTTTCAGGTTAATAAGTTTTAAAATAGAATTTTGTTTTATTAAATACAAAAAAACGAGATTCAAACGTTTATATATATACAGGGTGTCCCGCACAACTGGAACAGACTGTACCTTTTAAACAGTTGGGAATAGCAGATGTTAGAGGTAAAAGTTAAATGGTATCAGATGGTGCATAACATGCAATGAAATTTTATACACTTTTTTACACTGATGCATCAAAAAAATGCAACTGTACATTTTCTTTAATGGGAACCTATATACCCATATTTTCTTATATGGGAACCTATATCAATCAATGCAGTTTATTATACTCTGCATAAAAGTGTTAACATGCTTATGCCCTAAACTTATTCGTTTACAAGTTATTGAAGCTAAAACTTCTCTGAATTATTTCGGTCTTTCGATAAATGTCCTGGAGTACTTACGTTACAAATACGAACGTGGGGGGCTGATGCCGATTGGGATATGTCTCTCGATACAGCCTAGCAGTCTCAGTACCATTTTGATTGCACTTATTAAACAAAATGAACATATCAACTCGTTCACTATTCGTAAATGCCACGATTTCGAAACACTGAGTCGACAGACCATCGCGCACAGGAGGTGAATAACTACTGAAAGACATCTTAATCTTACAGGGACTGGTATTAGCGGCCGCTTCATGTTTACAAACATTGTGGTGAAACATAACGTAGATACTCCGGAATGCTTACCGAGAGACCAAATAATTCGATAACTTTCAAACGAATAAGTTTAGAGCATAAGAATGTTAGCACTTTTATGTAGAGTATAAGAAACTGCATTGATTGATGCAGCTAAAAATGTAGGTTCCCGTTAAAGAAAAAGCGCAGTTGTATTTTTCTGATGCACCAATGCACAGAAATGCTAAAATTTCATCGCATATTATGCATCATCTGATGACATTAACTTTTACTTTTAAGATTTTCTATTCCTAACCATTTAGGAGATACAGCCTGTTCCAGTTGCGTGGGACACCCTGTATATAAATATATATCACTTTAAACTTTTCTCACATTGCAATAAATTTAATTTGAAATTCAAATTTTATATAATTTTCAAATATGTAAAAAATATAATCATGTGATAGTTACCTTGCTTTTGCATATTTAAGACATCTTGAACACTATGCCTCCATTTTTGGCCTTTACCAATAGATAACTTATCCAAATTAGATTTGTTCTGTATATTGTTCAAAATTGTTAAAGACCTTGCCCAAGATTTACCTGGCTTTAAATATATAGGTTTATTTATCTCTACAGATGTATTAACTGACTCTTCCATTATATTTTCTAATCCTAATAATCTTTTATTCGAAAATTTCATTTTTCTGGGTTCCTCTTTTCTCTCTAAGCATATCAGTTCTGTACCATTATTACAATCTTTGGGGTAGTTATTTATATCAAAATTCCATTTACATGATTGCTTTTTTCTTTTTGTAACTCTAATGGGATCTTGTAACCGTTTTAAAATTACACAAGAATCATATATACTGCATCTTGTATCATTACTTTTAAAGGAATTGTTTATATTTGATGTATTATTTTTGTTAGACAAACTTTCAGTTTGTTCTATTACATTTTCTTTATTACTATCACTATTATCTATTTTTACTGTTTCTGATTTAAGCTGTACATTATTAGAGGATTCATCTAAGACTGTTGCTTTATAAGAATGTAGTAGTTGAAATGATTCTTCTTCTATTTTATCAGATATTATTTTTGTGTTAATATTATTTGTGTTTGAAATCTGTTTTTTACAGGACTGAATAGTATTTGTGTTATCTAACATTATATTATTAGGAGATGGTTTTATTGAATTATTTACTACAAGATCATTATGTGATTTGTTTTCAATCTTTTCATTGGTATCACCAAATAAGGATTCAGATTTATTAATATCAATAGAAAAGTTTAATTGATATTTCTGTCTTCCTGTATCTACAACTACACATTCTTGTTCTGATTTATTCGGTATATGATTTTGCACTAAATTAAGAGAATTTTCTAATGGTGTTATATTGCACTTACTAAGATTTGATGTATTTTTTAAACTAGAAGATAATAAATTAGTTTTTCTTTCAGACATACATTCTTTTGGGTCATCTGATTTTTCATACAGATTTGGTTGATTAGACCCATTAAGGATTAAGTCTTTATTACCTGTACTAGTTAAAATGTCATCTCTACATATTGTAGAATTAGTTAAGATATTAGAATGTCTATTAGGAATCGGTGATAAAGACATTGTATGAGTAGAAGATTTTACTGATCTAGTATTAGGTGTACTACTGAATATATTTTCATATTTTTTTTTTAAATTAAATGATTTTATGCTTAAATCTACATCATGTTGTTTAACCTGAACAGAACAGTACTTTATATTTATATTATTGGATTTTGAAGATTGTATATTTACTTCAGGAATTTTATAATCCGTTGTTTGTTGCTTTTCTAATGTATTTTCATGCACATCCACTGATAAATTATTTTCTATCAAATCTACTTTACTCCCCCATCTTGGGACACTGCATTTATTTAAAACTACAAAACATGACTTTACTTGTGCGTCGTCTTTAGGTTGTTTATTTAATTTCTTAGTATTGTTTTTTCTTTGTATTTTATTATGATTTTTAATCTGTGAGTCAGTCTTTGAATGTAAATTTGAAAGATCAATATTAACATCTGTAGATGTTGATCTATTATTGTTCCTTGTTTTATATACTTTACGTTTTTTGTTAATATCATCTTTTTTTACCTACTCAACAGCATATATTTATTAATAATTTCCTTATAGCTTAAAATATTTTAATAATAACATTTACCTTAAATTTTTTATTATTTTGAGACTCCGCTGATGTTTTTTTAATTATTTTCCTTATGCTTTGCATTTTTCGTTTTTTATAAACTACCTTATGTATCTTAGTAGGCATTCTAACACTAACATCATCCATTTCAAGAGGTTTATGTTCAAATTTATTAATATTCCAACTAGAACTGTCATCTGTACTATTGTATGAGACTTCATCGTTATTAGTTTTGGTTACTGGTGGAGGAATTCTGTAAAATAATATTAATGAAAGTTTATGTACATATTTAATTCATATCTATAAAATTTCATACCTTGCATTTTTGGCAAGCCTATCAAATGTTGTATCAAAAGGGTCATAATACATGGAGTTATTAACACCTTCTTTCCTTTCAACTTCATTTAACTTTTTACTAAATGAAATTCGATTTTTGTTTATATCATTTGCAGGTTGATTATGCAAATTTGAAAATGTTGATGTATCTTTACATTTCTTCCTTCCGTAAGTTCGAATTGGTTTGGAGAATTGACGGTTCATGTCGACTTTTTTGATAATACTCAATCGTTTCGCTTCTTTTTCATTCAATCAGAAAAAGCATTTCGTACTTATGAATGTCATTTACATAGCAAAGTTACATTCGTAAACATATTTTTAATCTTACAGCAATAAAGTAACAATTAGTATAACGAACACTTCTTTAAATTCTGCTACTATCGCAGTACAAGAAACTATGCCGTGACACTATAGTAAAAGGCGCGTTTTTCTTAAAAATTAAAAGATCGCATGTTAACGGTATAGCATGAATCATATAATACACAGTAGGCAGAAAAATCATTGAAAACAACGTCTACTTTATAGTTAATGAATAAATAATAATATTAATTTTCTACAATCACTTCTAATATTTATGATTTATATTTTACATTTTAAAAACAGTATTTACATTATATATAAACATGTATTTATATCAATGTAATTCAACCATATATAGAAAACATTATTCAGGGTATCGGCAAGTTTATGTTATAAAAATATAAGTTTCTAAATAAACTGTCATAATAATACTGCTATATTTGTCTTATTAAATCGTACTATAATAATTTGCAATCAATTAAAATATTATATGTTTCATTCTGTTCGTTTTATACATCTTTCATTGGTAGACGTATTTAAAATTCTATGATATCTCCAAAATTATACAAAAGAATGTCAACAGGCACAGTGAAAACCGTCGTAACATGACTAATCTTAAATAGCATTAAATTTTATAATGTTGATGCACATTATAATGTTCACTTAACCATTAAAATAAGCATCAAACATACAATAATTATTATTCAAAAATGTTTTTAGTGGGATTGACAGGTGGAATAGCTACTGGAAAAAGTAGTGTTGCTGCTATTTTCCGGGAATATGGAATACCTGTCATTGATGCTGATCAAATTGCAAGAAAAGGTTAGAAATGAAATTGAAATGTTTTATTAAACACTTTAGTTTAATAGTTATTCCATTAAAAAACTTATTTTGAGATGGTCTCAATATTTTCTGTTTTTAATACTTGTTATTTTATATCTGAAATTTTCAGATTGATTCTGCTGTATTTAAATACAAATATATTTATTTATCAATTATAAATAAATAGAAAAAGATGTGTATTTCATATGTTATAGTTGTGGAGCCAGGAAAACCAGCTTGGCACAAAATACAGAAAGAATTTGGTCCAGAAGTATTCTTAGATACAAATGAACTTGACAGAGTTAAACTTGGTGATCTAATATTTAATGATATAGAGAATAGAAAAAAATTAAATGCTATCACACATCCAGATATATACAGAGAGATATATTGGCAAACATTTAAGTACTTTCTACAAGGTCACCAGTTTATAGTCATGGATTTACCATTACTTTTTGAAACAGGACATATGTTAAACTATCTATATAAA
Source organism: Anthidium xuezhongi (assembly GCA_022405125.1). Lineage (NCBI taxonomy): Eukaryota > Metazoa > Arthropoda > Insecta > Hymenoptera > Megachilidae > Anthidium > Anthidium xuezhongi. The sequence continues at coordinate 4,009,446 of CM039641.1, read as the reverse complement.
ATAATTGTTGTAACTTGGTATGTTTCTTATTTTTTTGAAATCATAAAATTATACAGGACAAAATCCTGTGTAAAAATGAAAGATGTTTTGAAATTCTTCAATATCTCAAACTATATTTAATTTTAGTGAAGAAGATTTACAGCTACAACGACTGATGGAAAGAACAGGTTTCACAGAAGCTAAAGCAAAACTAAGAGTTGCTGCACAAATGTCATTAGAAAAAAAAGCAGAAATGGCAAACTTTGTTATTGAAAATTCTGGTAGTGAACGTGATACCAGAGAACAGACTATTAAAGTCATTAATGTCTTAAAAGCTTCCAAACACCATTGGAAGTTACGTTTTATAGTTGGATTTTGTTGTACTGTTTTATTAGCAGGTGTATACTGGATAAGAAACAAAAATTTTCGACTTTTGCCAATTACAACATAAAAATTTTGTATGTACAAATAATTATAAATATTAGTACTAAAGTCTGTTAGGGTCTCAATAATGCATTTATCAAATTTATAAATCAAATTATATACCAAACTGGAAATTACTTCAACATATATAGCCATTACAAAATATATAAACAAAAAAAAAAACACATTTTACATTCTTTTGCAAATAATCAGTTAATTTTTCTGTGATACACATATTTTGTCTTCCACTCCTTTTTTGTTATAAGATGAAATATATATATCAGTATCAGATGTAACATTATAATTAATTTCTGTTCTATGCTTGAATTTATAGAATAATATTGCCAGACACAACTATATTACATAAATATTGTACAAAAAAAGATTTTTTATCTAATAGAATACTTTTTATCTAATAAAATACTGAACACAGAGAGTAATTATATAAGTAATGGTGTTATCTAGAATATGTTCAAAAATTATAAATCAATGCCTTAATAAATATATGTTTATAAAAAATCATAAGTTCTCAAATATTCATTCTTTCAATTTGTAACTAAAGTTTCTACATGATTCCAAAACCCATTCATAATAAAACATAATTTAGTTTAACATTTTTCTTCAACCCTTTCAAAAAATGCTTATTCAATGTTTTGTACAGTTTTATTTAGTCCAATATATACTTAATCGTATTAAATAAGCACGGCAACGGACATCTGTATTAAATTACGCGTATATACCAAATTTATTTTGTCCAAAATGTGACCCCGTTTAATTAAATGTCCACGAGTAAACAATTAAATTTATATTGAAATCGTTCAGATCCGTACAAAAGCAGCGTAATTGATATCATTTAAATAACACATATATTTACAAAGCTAAATGTATTAAAAACATTATTTTTACGAAGAAAAAAATATTGAATAAATTAAATGACTAAAAATTATGTTATATATTTTTCAATCATTTTATTAAATGAAATTAAATATTTAAAAAAACAGACTTTTACCCTAATAAATACCTAAGACTTTAATTTAGAAGAATAAACACTGTTCTTGTTGAGGTTGAGACAAGAAGGGCATTTATCATTTTAATGAAGTGCTTATTAACATAAAGTTATACATAAAAGATTATACATTTGTATGCATATATAAAATACATGAGTACTTATTGCTCAATTTCTTATAATAATTATGCAAAATATATACAGTGGATCAAACTCATGATTATTAATCATGACTAATAACATGACTCAAAAACAGAGATACTATATTGTTTATTTGGTTTACAGGATGCACATTGATAAGTTTGTGTACCTGATTCTTCATTTATGGGTCAGGTTTAAAATTCATAGTCCTCTATTTTCCATCACCTGAACCCAAAGCCATTTAATATTAGAAAAACACAAAAGACCACAATAAGTACTTAATTTATTAAAGTATCATTACTTTATAAGAATAATTAACTTATCTATTAAAAATGGAAGTATAAAAATTCTTTCTGAAAAACGAGGAAGCAACAGAATACTATTTACAGCGTTGCGTACAGAACAGTCGCAAGGTTCACCACTATTTTCAAAGCAGCGGTAAACCTTAACTTTGAACTTTTTTTCTCATTATAATTCATTTACACAATTCATCCTATTTTGTACTTATCTTAATATATTAGCCTAAAAGATTTTGTTCTTATCTACGTTCATTTACAGTGTTATCCTGTTTTTTACTCGTATCTGGTTATCTTTTTAATAATACAAAAAGTTACCTACAAAATTATTTTTATCTCCTTGATATTAGGTTATTTAAAAAAGAATAGGAGAATATCATTTTTAACCATCTTGCATGGTTTTAGATTAACATCCTTATTAGTCTAAATCTATACACAATTTTGGACATGTATTGTGCTGCATACAATAGTATTAGTAATATTTATCTTTTTTTTTTTATAAGACAAATCACAAAAAAGGAACAGAAATGCTGGATTTAAAGAACTCCAATAAAGACATTTAATTTAAATCACGCTGCTGAAAAACAGTCATGATCGTTACGTTTGTCCTGTACGATATAGTCTCTACGAATTCCTACTTACAGATCTAAAATGTTGTGTTATTCATTGAATATTTTCCAACCTTGTATCTCTCTAAAGAATATATCTTTCCTGTATTTCTTAATATCGACCGTTCATATATTTCAAGAAATAATATAAATACGGTATTAGTTTGAAAGACTGAATGCAGAAGACAGCATTCTTGAGCTTTTATTAAATGTTTTTTTCGTTCTCATTTAATTTACTGTAACACGGGCCTAAGTTCTTGAGTCATTATAGGATAAGAAACTAATGGCGCGGTAGCACCAGATATCGAAAGAGGTAAACTGGCAGGTTGTTGCGTATTAGGTGGTTGTTGATTAGTTGCCTGTGGACCTGAACCGCTCATCGTGATCGTCTGTTGGGCCATCGTGACGATAGGTGGTGGTATGGACACCGGTGCCATTGAAACCGCTGCAATAGAAACAGGCGCAACTGTTGCGATACTTACAGGTACAGTGGCAACACTTGCGGTAACTGTACGAAGGGTACCAGCAGCCACTGCTGCGTTAACCATTTGCTGTGGTGTCGGTGCTTGCGACGGTGGAACAGTATTTGTAATTGTAACTGCAGGCACTGTAACAGCTGTTACATTCGCAGTTCGTTTACCAGACATTCTTAACTGAGCGTTTTGATCCAAAAGAAACTCGTTAGTCGCTGTTAAATCGCTAACCTATAAATAAACGAATAAATAAATAAATATAATGAACAAACGTGTGAAATGTAATAAGATAGAATATAACCAAGTTAAACTAACTTGCTTTTTTAATTCTTCTATTTTTTTTCTTAATAATACATTTTCATCTTCCAAGACGATTGCTCTAGCTTCGTTACGCGGTATAACCGGATAATAGTAACCTGGAGTAACTGGTTGCGCGGGATGCTGTCCTACAAGTGGCGAAGCTTCGAAATGAACAACAGTTTCGCCAGAAACTATTCGTCTCTTTGGTTCAGGGGGTCCTATATAATCAGGTGGATGCGAGGGTGCACTGTATCCATTGTTTGTGACTAAGTTATGTTGGTCTTCCATTTGCCAGTGAAAACTGTAAATACACGGAAGTAAGTTATTTAAAAAAACAAAAAAAGGGGTAACTTCTTAATAGAAACTTCTACTTAGATAAGATTCATTAATATAGTATAAAAGACTGAAGCCAGAAGAGCCAAGGTACTTACTTTCTATCCTCTTCGTATCTACGATTCTCATCATTACTGGCACCATTGAAATTGTGCTGTGGCCTAGGTACAGTATGATGAGAGGCTGCAATTAAATTATGCTGTTGTTCGTCATTGTTCCAATGTCTGAATTTGCAATTTGTTCTTTGGCAGCTGCCCTTGATGAAGTCTTTGCATAAAGGGTACTCTGACTTCTCGTTATTGTTCTTCAATCTGCTCAGTATATGAGCGGGAAGTTCCCCCGTCGCCCGGAATCTCTTCTCTTCGCTCTCCGTGCAATGAAGGAATTTGCATCCGGGCCAATTGCACATTCCATTTTGAAAATCATGGCAGAACGTGTACTCCTCCACGGGATCGTCATCGGACCGTTCGTGCAGATACTTGCAACGTTTCCCCCTGTGGCATACGTTTCGCAAGAAATCTCTGCAGACACGAATCGGTGATGCATCTCCGTTCGCATTGGGCGCACCTGTTGTCTTGTTTGTTTGCCCGCCTCTCGCGCTATCCGACTTTTTTTTCAGCTTCTTCATCGATGATGCATTGCGCTCATACCTCGTAAGTAATTCTTAATCGATCCTTATTATTCGCACGTTACACGTGCGTGCTGTAATTATAAAATGGCTTATTATAGCAGAGGCATTGATAGAAAAAGTAGCTACTTCGTATAAAGATAAAATCTGAACAAAGGAAACTCGATATCGCCGCTTCGCCCCGATCATAGACCGATGATAATAAGCTTTTTGATCGGTACATGATTTATCTAAAAACTTAACTGAAATAATCAAATTTAAAAAGTGTTACGAAAGGGCTATCACCTTCTTAACTTACAATTAAATTATCCTTATCGTGTGCGAGTAATTATTTAAAAAAATGTATAGGTTCTCTACTTCTCTCATCGTCGAGCTGCTGAAATGGCAACAATGAAACGAAATAATCACCTTCGTCGGAAAGTCTTTTTAAACTACAATAGTGATTCTCACGATTAACATCTTAAGGCAACCTTGACGTACACTCAAACTACTTTTATCTTTTCTTTTTTTTTTTTTTTTAATTAATTTATTTACATATGCGTTATCATAACACTGTATACATATAATTATTCAAGTATAAATCGCTTTATTTGGGTGTAAGAGAATTTTACGATTAAGATACTTATTAAAATTACAATAATTATTTTGCAATAAATATATATTTAATATGTTCATTACTGAAGATGACCACAATTATTTGTCAAAGTTTCACGTTAATTAACAACAATTATGGTTGAGCATATATTAATCAACGTTCTTTTCCAATCGTTTCATTCAATTTGTTCCTAATTACCATGACTTAGAATTAAAATATATTGTAATATACATATCAGGGCCAATATTAACCCTACACTTTTTTAATATATAATTAATACTGTTTCATAATTTTCATTCGTATTCTTTACATGAAAGAAACATGTGTACAATAGACACTCCTATCACACAGGTGATTTATATAACACGACGAAAAAACTGACAGTATTCCTATAACACGATAACTATGCGTGTCTTTCCATATACATACGTAAAGTATATTTGTATAACCCAAGTGACTTGTATAACACGAAAATATTCCTGTGTCGTAGGAGGGTACACTGCACGAATATCCGTCTTTAAGTAGAAAACTGTACATTTAATTTTGACCTTACCACCATGGTGCTCAAGGGTAAAAAGCATATATTTTTCTTGTTTTGTTTCTTTTGGTTCAGTTAGAAGTGTACAGCGACGACATATTAACGAGGAATTACGTCGTAATGAAAGGGTTAATCAACGTAATTGCTGCGAAATAAAAATTTTCTATACGACTGATGCGCAACGCGAACGTTGTGACAATTTACAATCTATAATAATAATAAAAAATTAATCGTATCAATTGCAAATATTAATAATTAATAATCTTTTATATCATTTCTCTAACATTTCACAATATTACAAGTATTTTCACGAATAACAAAGGTTTCTGGTAAAGGACAGTAAAGAACATGAGTTAAGTTAATTTTTATTTCTGCATTTTTTTTTTCTCGTTTTATGTATATAATATATACGACTATTACATGAATAGTAAGAATATATCAACAATGTTATGTACAATAATCATCATATTATTTATATATATAAACCTTCATGATCTTAATACAATTTCAATAAAGAGAGAAAAAAGTAACACTTATAAAGCGACAGCGAGAACCCAAAAAACGTTTCCTTTTTTGGGGGGGGGGCGGGGAAGAAGGGATCGAATACATTTCGTTATTTTCGATCGATCGCGTTATCGGTTAACAAGAAAAGAGACAGACTGAGGTAAATGGCACTGTGACTAATCTATTAGTGAATTAAGAAAATACAGTTATTTTTTTTAATTCGTAATCGTATAAAAAAAGAATCGATAGAAAAAGTATAACTATGAAATATCCTCGTTTTGTTTTAGAAAACAGACAACTAGGCCATGATGAATCCGTGAATCCTGTTTAATAATACAACGATTTTAATGAGAGTACACAGTGGAAATCTCACACTGAAGAATTCGTATTGTTTTCGAGTTTATTAGGTCGCCCGAATAGATATGACTATATTGTCAATGCTACTACTAATAACAAAAAAAAATAAAGTAGAAGAAGAATAGACATACAATGAAATGAGAAAGTACCATTCGAAACGAAAGCTTTCTATCAAATAACGATAATCGTTGCTTGTCAATAAATTATTGTTTCTATGGAAAACAATTAACAGGATGCATCAATAATCCCTGGACAATTTTTGCACAATTTTTTTCTATCAAATTTATATTTCTCGTTACTTTGTAATCTAGTTGTATGCATTTAAATTAGGTGGAATTTAGAACGCGCTGCCATTCGTAGAATTCAAGACTTGGCCAACGCCCACGTCAGATTCTTCACGCTTCCTGTCCCATAATTCAAGTAATCATTCGGTGATTATCTTTAACTATGAATTTGTTCAAGCTGACGAAGAAATTCGTTCAGGATTTTAATATAATCACCGAGATAAAAAAAAGGATAAATAAAATTGATAAAACAGTTAAATGAAAGTTTAACTTTCGCTGTTATCAAACCGGAAAGATATGTCAGAAAGTATCTTTCAAGAAGAAGCAATGATTATCCTTCGTATGATGGACCATCAGAGAGGGCTGACAATTTTAATTGTATTTTAAACTATTTTTCGCTTTTCAGTTTTTGAAGATTCTTTTGACCAATACACGGAAAGTTTTGCGTTTAAAAATTGAATTGCTTAGCAATCGAAAAAGCTGTGATATACGTTTTCAAGGTCTGGGTTATGTTTGAGCCGGCTTCGTCGGCTTAAAGGTTATAAATTGAAAAAGTCAAATAGCTTGAATTAATCAGATGCTCTTTATCTATAAATACATATTTTATAACGATAGAGTATTGACAAATAAAAATATTTCAAGAAACTATGAAAAAGAAATCAATGAAACGAAATTCTTTTCCCACAAGTATAGCATTTTGAACAAACGTATGAATTAGAAAACTGAGTTTCCTTCAATAGAATAAATAATATATTTTGAAATTAAGAGGAAACAGACCACTGAATTATAGTTCAGATCTAAATTTCATCAATTGCAATGTCTACAGTATTTTAGAACACGTTTCGTTTGTCGCTGTTATAATTATATAAGATATAAATAAATTTGTGTTATTTTGTACATGAGATTTGGCCACTCCTAAGAAAAATATCGAAATATTTTTGTCCACGAAACTTTTGACACATCTTTTATGTACGAAAAAGAAAAACAGCTACAATTTAAAATTGATCAATAGTAACATTAAATAAATTGTTTCACCAAATCAACAAATTTACAACTAAATCATAGACAAGTATGATCGCTGATCGAACAGCATAGTAATTCGATTTCTTTAATTTTGATATTTATTTATTTTTTATCTTTTTTTTTTCCGGATTTTGTAGGAATTTATATCGTTAAAAAAGAAAAGGAAACTTCAAAGAAATCGAATTAACTAGTGATTTATGCTTTGAAATAGAACATAATTTTTAATTTATGAAATAAATATCGAGCATTTTTTCAATCAGTACAAATTTAAATTCACTAATTCTAAGAAAAATATCAGAAGAAATTTGATCAAGTCATTAGATGTATTAAGGAGCTCTTATAAAAATCGATTTTTGCATATAAACGTTATTTATAATCTATGTAATAATATATTTTTAGTTTTTGGGCGTGCAGTGCTTGATATTTATAAATACAGATTAATACCATATTTAAAAAAGATATGATATTGAGATTGGCAGCATGTTGAACATTTTACCTGGTATTGTCTATACTTTTTCTAATATATTTCTCCTAGCCTAAAAATTTTGTTCTATATACATATTTATTGCTACAAATCTGTGTTAATTTGATTTTGGTTCCTCATTTGAAATGGTAACATGATGTATCTTTGCTTTATCTCTGTACTTTTTTTTCAACCATATCGAAAAAATATGTACAACTCTCAATATTTTGTTTATATAAAAAATTTTTTTTTTGTTGAAACTACACACCACTCAACTTCCTTATTCTGTTTATTCGAAAGCTTTTAACAAACTAGCAATAAACAAAGAAATACAATATCAATTAATCATAAAAGTTATGTACAAAAACAAGGAAAAAAACATTAAAATATTTTTTCTAGCAGCATCCATATTAACATAATGACAATAGGTGCTACATAATGTATTGGTACAGTATAAGTTGTATTTAACAAATCACCACATTGTGCTTTAAGAGTTGTATACTTTTTAGAGAGCTCAGTTTTGTCTTCAATAAGTACATTATACTTCTCTTTCAAAATAACCAATTCTTCATGGAGCTCCTGAATTCTTTGAGCTTCATTCTTAGCACGATAATAAAGTTCTTTTAATTTTTCAGTAACTTCTTCATTAGATTCACAGACAAACCAATCCTTGAGGCTTTCCAATTCCTTCTTGATAGCTTGTTGTGATTCTAAATTGTCTTCAGCTTTTAAGGAATCCAAGGATCCTATCAATGTTTGCAATATGTATTCTCTTGTATGTGTACATTGTTGGTTACCATCATTTTTAGACAATGGTTTTAATGTTTTAATATAATCTCCTTCTAAATGTTCTCCTTCACATTCTTCATCTAATTCATTATTATCTTTATCTGATTCATCCTTCTTCTCATATTGGTTGACTTTTGTAAAGATAGGTTCACTAGACATATTATTTGTATTTTCAACATTCGTGTCCACTTCCTCAGTTTCATTCAATTTTTGTACAGTTTGAGGACAATGAGAGGTTTCTGGTTGTTTATCAATTTCTTTGCGTGTTTCTTCACTTTTTTCAAATTTAACTTCTGCTTTATAAGGTATAGAAATTTCTTCAGCTTCTTCATATGCAGGTTCTTCTTTTTTAACTTCTATAACAGATTTTTCACTTATGTCATCACTGGTAATACTGCATGTGTCATCTGTTGCATCTGAAGTAGTATCAGATTCTAAATTGGTATCTGAATTATCTATATTTACATTTCCATTAACCAAAGTTTTTCGAGATGGTGGCAAAATATATTCTGTTATATTATCATTATTAGCCAATGAATTGTCTAATTGTTCTTTCGAAAAGGAAAAATCACTGAGTGGTGAGTTAAATTCCTCATCTTCCATATATTTTATTAGAAAAACATTAGTTGTTGCATAAGTACGTGTATTATTAATATTATCAATATGATCAGAGATTAAGTGGTTAAGAATATCCCTAATAATTTCAATGGGATTTTCTTCATCCTTCAACTCTATGATGTCACTTGTTACTAATTTTATATTCCTGTCTAGTAGAACTTGCAGGTAATTTCTGAGGGCAGTGAGTTGTTTATAAATATCAGAAAAACCACTTAACTTTGCCTGAAGATTTTGATGATCTCGAGATTGCTGTTGAGATTTTTTTAGAAGTTTTTCATTTTCATATTCCATACATTCTATCATCTTTAAAGTTTTGGCTTCAGTTTCTTTCAGTTTGTTTGTAGTTTCTTGAAGCTTCTTTTGTGTGTCTGTATATTTACCGCATAGTTCCTGAAGTTCAGTTCGAGTATATTTTACTACATTATGAAGACTTTGACACTCCTCTTCCGTTTCACTTAAACGTCCTTCTAACTGAACAAACCTTTGAGTTATTTCTAATTTTTCTTGTAATACTTTTTGCAATGCCTCTTTTGCTGCATTTTGGTACTGTGCTTTTTCTTCTTGAAGTTTCACTAATTCATTTTTAATCTTATCTTCTGTATAATTTTCAGAATAAACAGCCAACTGACTTTCAATAGTCTCCACCCAAGATAACAATCGATCTTCCGTTATTAGTGCTTTCCAAGATTGATTAGCAGCTTTTCGAGTATTTGATACAAGCTGTTGAAGATATCCTAACTTAGAATAAAGTGCCTTTTCACGTCTAGAAGCTTCTTGCATAATTTCATTTAACTTATATAAATCCTCGAGAGAAACATTACTAATTTGTGATGTGACTGACGTACTAAGACTAGCTTTAGCTTCTTTTCCATCTGGTAAATATAATTTTAATGTTGCAACTATACATCCATGTATAACTTTCTTTGTATTCTCCAGCACATCTACTCCAAATTGCACTATATCGCCCGAACATACCTCTTTAGGTGCTGATTCTAAACCAGCAGGGCTCAGTCTATGATTATTAACAAATGTTCCATTACTACTACGTGTATCTTGCAAAAAAAACTTTCCACCGGAATACCATAATAATGCATGATTTCTAGATAATACTTTACAATCAAAAATTGCATTATTTGGAGTGGCTCTGGCTCGGGCTACAGAACGACCAATTTTAACAGCTTGTTCTAATGATAGTGTACGTTCTTGAAAAGGATGAGAATTATCACGGCAGATTAAGATACCTTTTGCTGTCATTTTGTTATTTTGTGCAGTGTTTATATTTAGGTTGGAATTATTCTGATTGGCAGGAGAACTGGCATCTTGTACCCACCCACCACTGGCTACAACCATAGCCGATATAAAAATCCAAACAATAACAAATCTTTGCAAGCACAATTCAAATTATGTGTAAAAAAATTAATTATTAACACACACTGAAGAGAAGAGAGTTCGAAAAATGAAGATCACACGTTCTAATGTCATTGAATAAGTCCGATGTATCGGTTTATTGCGGAAGTTAGTATTCACACCCAATCTTAAAATTTGATCACGAGGGCGGTGCTTCAATCTTCTGCAACGTAAGATTTGTCAATTTGAAAAAATCATGACACACGAATTCACATGTTTCTGCGATAAAAAAAATTCCGTTGCTATTCCACTGGTCTTGTAGCGTTCCTTTTTTTTTTATTTATGTTTCATGAAATTCTTTGTACAAATGTTGAAGTTGTACCGTGTGTGTGTCAATCAATTACATCCAGAATATTCTTTGGAATCTTAATTAATCACATCAAGTTTTTCTTCAAAAAACAGTTTGACTACATCTTCCGAACGCACTGAGAGTAGCCAAAAGATATGTTTCTCTGCGCAAGTAGCGGTGAACGTACGCTTTCACACTTTCGTCCTTCGCACCAATTTCCTTGCACTTTGAAGTCTTCGATGTTGCATCCAAGGAAGTTTATTAAAAAAGTGTGTAACACGCGATACGTAATCAACAATACTCGACCGTGATGAAGCGTATAATATTGCAATCAACTTGATAAAGACCAAAAATATTGTTCTCGAAGTATAGCATTACAGTATTGAGATACAAGTAGTCCACGTTCCTTTAATACGATGCTTTTCAGTTCCGCGTTTCGCTGTTTATCGACCGGCGGCAGTAGAGTCATGTACGAATACAGCGGTGTAGCAAATTCAAAGTAGATACTACATCACAATAAATATTTCATAGACAAATATTATTCATTAAATGTTTTAAATGATTATATTCATTGTGACAAAGTTTCATAATAATCTCTTATAATATTGATCCATTTTAAAACGATTACGGAAAGTTACGATCAAAAGTTAACATGTCAATATAAAAAAATTAACGTTGTCAACATGAAGCTAATAATTATATTTTTATACTTTAATTATTAATTATTTTGATGTTATAAGAAAATTTTGTTATATTTCTGTTTTTAAAAATTCAAGATGTGTTATAAAAAATACATTTTCTTTTAGATATTAATGGATATTACTTTACACATCATTTACTTCAGATAATTTGCAAAAGAGGATAATAATATCGACATAAAAAGAATTATTTTTCAGAAATTACCCCATACTAAGGATATAAAACAAAGGGATACTTTGGTGTATCTATTTATTAAATGTTTAATATTCCTAATGCCAAATTAAATATTACTTGAGAAAGTACAGTTTCTAAATAAAGAAACAATAACAAGTTTTAGATATTACTAAGACTATAAAAATAATTTGAAATGGTAGACTGAGGTACTACATTAATTTTAAATATTTTCAATATTTTTAATAATCATTATTATATCGTACCGTAGTACATATGCTTGGGTTTATGGCGTAAATGTGTTAAATATATCTTTAAAATGAAGTAATTAAATTACAGTCAACTGTTTACGTTCACTTTGTTTTATATGTAGTATTTATTACTTTTATTAAATATCGATTAATCTAATCACTTTGAAAATAGTAATAAATGTATAAAATTTTTCCAAAATCAACAATTTAATAAAGTACCTTGCGTCTAACTTAGGTTTCCCATCGGTTAAAAGGGGAAATGTTAAAAGAAGGAGTTTCCCACCATTTAGCTGATTTACTCTTGTTCTTTACATGCGAGAAGAGAAGGGGCTAGCTATCCTGCCACCACACATCAAATTCCCGAAACTAAAAGCGAATGGTGGGAAGCTCTTTTTCTACGATTCCCCTTGGGGAAGCCTACGTTGCACGCAACCGTACATGATTCTATTCTTACGTGAAAACATACGAAGACCAATGTTTATCAAATGACTACTTCTTTACATAGTAATATTGTGCATATAACCTAAAAGGATATAGCTTACAGTTGATGAACTTTACATTTTATACGAAACGTAACTTTGTGCAACAATTTTATGAATATATAAATCTTCTAAAAATTAATCTATTATTGCATAAGTGATTGAATATAAACTAGAAGAATTTTAACAAATATATTTTAATGTGTAACTTATATATAAACATTCATATCATTCACGTTATATATTATTAAAAATAAATCACAATGTCAGATGAAGAAGATTATATGTCAGATAAATTTTTGCAAGGATCTGAGAAAGATACTTCATCAACTCTCATATATCGACATGCAGATAAAAGAAAGTTTGATCTTATGAAGAAGAAAACTGCAATTGAAGCAAAATTAAAAGAAAAAAATTCAGAAAAACACATAGAAGAGGAAAAGCGAGAAGCTGGTTTATCATCTGCAATTACTAGTACTAATAAAGGTATTTTTTCGCTGTTTATTACAATTTTTGTACATATATTAAAAATTGCGTAATATGTACTCATACATTTATATTGTTTCACTTTTAGGTTTTGAAATGCTTATGAAAATGGGATATAAACCTGGTCATGGCATAGGTAAAACAGAATCAGGAATGACTGAACCACTTGGTCTTGAAGTAAAACTAAACAGACATGGTTTGGGAAAAGAAATTAAAAAGAAAGAAATAAAAACTAAAGATAATCCAATTAATGATAAATTAGATACCAAAAATATGAAAGATTTTCGTAGCAGAATTGCACACAGAAAGGCGGAACAATTAATAAAAGCAGATTTATACAAAAGTCAAAAAACCTGTGAACAGTTAGATATGCAGTTAAACATAGAAAAACCTAGGGAAACATGGTTTTGGTTGCCTCAAGATAATGAAAGTGATACTGATTCTGAGGAAGACGAAGAACTTCTTCTCATTAGTGAAAAACTTATAATTCTTACAAAGTATTTAAGAGAAAAACATTTTTATTGTATTTGGTGCGGAACAACATTTCAAAGTGCAGATGACTTGAGAGATAATTGTCCAGGAAATACAAGAGATGATCACTAAATACAATAGGGTTGATTATCATTAATTTAATTGAAAAATCAAACATTAACAAAGAAAAAATAACAAATTAAATTCATATTTTTATTTACATTAAGGAAGTCACATTGTAAGAAAAACTGTTATTAAAAGAATAAATTCAAGATCTAAACAACATAAGTTATGCTTCTATGATATGAACACCCACAGTGTATTGAAACATAAAAAACCCATTAGAGTCATAATGCAAAATACTGAAAAAGTAATGTCCCTATACTAGAAAAAATCTAACAAGGCACAACATAGGGGCTGAGAAAACTTATCCTGATTCAGCTAAGCTATTATATCCTAGCAGGAGTTCAGCACCCCCAAGTTATTACATGCTGGAGGGGAAGTTACCTATAAAAGCATTTGTTTCATTTTCTGTTCTTTCATTTCAGTCAAGATCTTTGGCCATATCCTTACCATATTAAAACAATTTAACCAAAAAATTTAAATCCAGTAAACAATACTTTGCTATAATGTTTGTAACATTTTTATTTCTGAATGCACTTATTTTTACTAGCTGTATCATTGCTCAAGTAACAGATGATGAAAATTGTGAAACATTGCAATCAGAAGTACACATTACAAAAGGTACAACTGACTTTGTACTTTGGCACTGTTAGTTTATATACAGAGAAACAAATAAAAAATAAAGTATTTTATTTATTTCAGATGAATATGATGAAATAGGACGCTTAAAAAGAACATGTAGTGGAGATGTATCTGTTACAAAATGTGAAGGTTTTTGTAGTTCTCAAGTACAACCTAGTGTTGCAAGTACTACAGGTTTTTCAAAGGTAAACGTGTATTTATACCGCAGAATAAAGTTTTATAAAAATAATAAAACAAAAATTCTTATAGGAATGCTACTGCTGCAGAGAAAGTTATTTGAAAGAAAGACATATTACTTTACATCATTGTTATGATGCAGATGGTATAAAATTAATGAATGAAGAAACTGGAATAATGGAAATTAAAATACGAGAACCAGCCGAATGTCGATGTATTAAATGTGGTGATATATCCCGATAAATATAAAAATGAATGAAATAAATGGTATTTTGAACTGTCTTATGAAATTATGTAATAAAACTATTATGGAAAATAAAATGAGAAATACAAAATACATCATGTGCAGACAATTTGTTTCCTTACCCCACCTATTTTTTTATTGCTTCAGTAAATATAAATTATTAGATGTATTCAAAGAATTTTAAATATAATAATTTTGCAAATATTTTAAATATTTATAACAATTATAATTAAAATAAATCTATTTTATTTAACCTAGTAAGTAGACTAATGCAGTAAAATATAATGTAGCAGAAGTTAGCAGAAGTTAAAAGAATATTCATATAAAAGATTTAAATAGGACAGAATATTAATATGAAAATGTATCAATTTTTAAACATTACATCTGTTTTAAGGTTTTAAATGTATATATAATATTTAATAATAAATAGTATTAATATTTAATAATGCAATATTATGTGTTAAAAAAAAACAATAAACAAAAATCAATATATAAAAATAATTTATTATATGCATAGAATATTAACTTTTTTACTAGAAAAGCTAGGTAAATATAGAAAATTAACATTAAGGAAACAAAATTATAAAAGTAACATAGTCAGTAATATTAGATGGTAATATTGATGACGATAAAGTGTAATATTATGTACAGTGTACTATGTAAATATTTTGTTATTAATAGTAATAATAAAATGTCAGAATTTATGTACTATTTATGTGTTATTTACTTTGTTGTTATCCATAATGAAAAACACACAGACTGTTTCTTAATTATGATGTCCATAAATAAGAGCAATGATAATGAGTAAAATATTGATTGTAATATTTATAATAATAAAATATTCTTTCCGAAGATGTAATGCAAATATGTATGAATAAAATAGTTTACACAAATAGTTGCTCATTCATATTTTTTAAATTTTAATACTATTGCATTACTAAATACTATCCTTGAATGCATGCATATAAATGTTATAATGTGTACATAGATAAAAGGATCTACATTATGTATAAAATATGGTACAAGCATTAACCCATAAACTATATGACTTCTATAATTTTGTATTACAATTCTATTATAAAAATTTTGATAAATGTTAATAAATATATAGAGAAAATACTTCTCACTTATAATACATATCATTTTTAAAAGCATTTTTGTCCTTTAATAGTGTTTTTATATACTTAGTTCATTCCCTAATGCTGTTAACACAAATATCTGAAGGGAAGGGAGGGAACATGGACACCTACAGAGTATAAAAGGATACAACACGAAATCTTTAAGCACAGTATAGTATTAGATCTAGAAGAAAATGTTTCGTGCAGAAAGGGTGCTCTTGTACCATGTTGGTAAGTGCAATATTCAAATTTGAATCACAGATGTTTATATATGTACATATCATAAACATGTTATAATTTTCATATAATTCTGTTACTTACCGTATAGTTGGTGCTGGTTTATTACTATGTCTGCTGATTGGAACCTCAAAAGCAATTATAGGTGTTGATGAATGTCAAGCGACTCCAGTAATTCACTTTTTACAATATCCTGGATGTATTCCTAAACCAATTCCTAGTTATGCATGTAGGGGTCGTTGTAGCAGCTATCTACAGGTGAAGTAATAATAATAATACATAAATGTAATTAAAATGTGTTTAGATGCTTTAAAAATATCATTCAAGTTTCATAAATTTCTATTATTAGTGTTGAAATAATATACAAAATACTTAAAGAAATGTCTATAACAATGAATAAAGCAGGTTAATCTCAATATTTACATTAAAATATGTTAAATTAATAAAAAATGTAAGGATAAAATTTGCTTTTAAATATTTAATTTATAGAATTCTAATTTTACATACTATTGTATAATCTTGAGTAGTGAAACATAAATATAAGAATAAGATACATATAAATCATTAAAAATGCTGTCTACTGGTTGTTACTCTACTGCTTGTTATTCTCACAAACACAAAATTAAATATAAATTTCACAATTATAGTTATTAAATGCCATCACATTTTTTACACAATGATATTTTAGGAATATATTTCATATAAAATTTAAAAACTATAAGATACAAACATTTATTTATTTGTACCTGTTTCTACAGGTGTCTGGATCAAAAATTTGGCAAATGGAGAGGAGCTGCATGTGTTGTCAAGAAAGCGGCGAGAGGGAGGCCAGTGTATCCTTGTTTTGTCCGAGAGCCAAACCAGGCGAAAAAAAATTCCGAAAGGTTAGATTATTGTTTTAAGTTAATCATAGAATCTTGCAGATTTCAAACAAATATAAAAAAATTAACGAAGCGTTGTCTAATTAATCACTTGCACGATAAAATCGGGAGCAAAGCTTTCGGTACCACGAGTTTCCCACAGCCATATTGTTTTTATCTAACTGACCAATAGAAAGCGCGTAATAAAATGAATATCGCGCGCAATTCAAATTGAATTACTTCATAAATGTTACATCGAATACCCAATTGTCTTTAGATATTTCATATTTTATTTTTAACAATTAATAATTATTTTGCTTTTAATAGTAATATTTAAGTAAATGGATTTTATTTAATAAGTTTAAAAAATGAATACTATTTGCTGAATTGATTTATATATATAATTATTTATAGGTAATTACCAAAGCACCCTTAGAATGTATGTGTAGACCATGCACTAGTGTGGAAGAATATGCAATTATACCTCAAGAAATTGCTGGATTTGCTGATGAAGGTCCATTTACAACTTCTGCACATTTTAGAAGATCATCTGATTCACAGTAACTGTATTTTCTGATTTCACTATGAGCGTATTAAATCAAAGGAATTGTAAGCAAGTTTCTTAATCTGTAATATTGTAAAGACATAAATAAAGTAAGAATATAAAACATATTCAACAAGATATAGATATGACACTGAATATTATACATTATTTTGTAAATTGCTTTTTGCAAGTAATCCTGCTTGATAACACTACTTAACAAAAATATTCATTTGACACTTTTGAATTAGAAAAACTAAAAATAGTTTGAAAAGAAAAATGATGCAAATTAATTAACATTTTGATGGATGCATACCAGAGAAGCCTTATTTGTTTGTTATAAATAATTTCAGTTATATTACATACATATAAAATAACTACATTGTAAAGATATACAATATAGGATATTATGCGTTTAGTATTGCTAAAATGCGTATTTATGCAATACGTTACAGTATGAATATAATTATTGCATCTTGAAATTATGTTTATGGATTATTACATTTTTAAAGTATACATTATCTACAGTTTTTTTAATTTAACGTTAGATATTGACGGTCAAATTTGAGTAAGTTTCATTCGAAATTGTGTATATACAGGGTGTCCCAGAACTCCTGTAGGAGCCGGAAATGGGGGGGTAGCTGAGACTATTCTGAACAACAATTTCCTTTGCAAAAATATCGGATGTGGCTTCGTTTTTGAATTATTTAACAAAAACACTGACCAATCAGAGCGCGTCCCGGGCGCGCGCTCAGTACCGTCAATGTAACGTCGAGCCTAGTCGCCCCGGGACAAGCGCCTCGGTAGAACAGGAAGCATTAAACACAAGTAATATTGAACATAAAAGTAAAAAACAAATGGTAGAATGTTATGAGAGTAATCGTACCCTAGAATAAAGAGAATGACTGAATGGCTGGATATCCCAACAGAAGGAATAAGTATGCCGATCGGACCTCCCACTCCTTCCACAGCAATCTCGCAAAATTACAATTGTAAACGTTAGTTATAAATCATATAATAACTATTGTAAAGCTGAATATATGAATCATGTAGTTTATTGAATAAATGCAGCTTTTTAGTACCATGAATGTTTCTAATTATTTAACAATCGCGATAAAGCAAGAAAATAATAAATAAAGGCCCTGAAATGTAGTCTTCGAGTCTCGTAATCAAGCGCAGGTTTATATCGATTTATATACTTAAATGATGTTCTAGGATCACCAAATTTGAACTAAAGGAAGGGGAAACTTTATATTATCATAAAAGTATCAATTTGTCACCGTACAAGCTCTATTTTTTATTATTTTTACAATTTTTAAAATAATTATATTTTTTACCTCTAGCGCCATCTCTTCGAAAAGTGCTGAAACTGCTCAAAAATTGACAGGAATCTGCCGTACCTACAATGATTATTTTTTAAGAAAATAATTTTTTGCTGTTTTCGCGTGTTTGAAGCATCTAATCGCTTCTATTTTACACTAATTATCGATTCCAATTGTCCGATTAATCCTAGAAGCCCAAAATATTGAAATATTAAAGATTAAATCGCACATTGAGAGAGTGAGAGGTGAGATTGGCGGACTAGTGTTCACTCTCTCGCACATTGTGGGAGTGAGAGGTCCGAGCATCTAGTCTCTCACTCTCTCTACGCCAAACTCGCGCCTGCGCACAACACCAATGTGCGAGAGAGTGAACACTAGTCCGCCAATCTCACCTCTCACTCTCTCAATGTGCGATTAAATCTTTAATATTTCAATATTTCGGGCTTCTAGGATTAATCGGACAATTGGAATCGATAATTAGTGTAAAATAGAAGCGATTAGATGCTTCAAACACGCGAAAACAGCAAAAAATTATTTTCTTAAAAAATAATCATTGTAGGTACGGCAGATTCCTGTCAATTTTTGAGCAGTTTCAGCACTTTTCGAAGAGATGGCGCTAGAGGTAAAAATTAAAAATATTTTTTAATTTTTAATTATTTATGCAAAATACAACGATTTTAATGAAAAAAATCATTAAATATAAACAATTTAAGTATTTTTTATCATTTAGTTCTTGCAAAATGAAGAAAATACAACGGGGAGTATATATTTCTCTTAATATAACAGTGCTATAAAAATGGTATATTTAACATTTGTTTCAGTATTTTAATCTCAACAAATTTCAATTAATTATGGTCAATTATAATTCCTAATGGTAATTACAAGTTATATCCTTCCATTTCTTATTCTGTTAATGCTTGACGTGTTCGAGGGTTTGTGCCATTTCGATATTAATTTCACTGCAATTTCGATGCAGTCTCCTGTAATACACAAATTTTCTCAAAATTAGCATTAAAACCCCTAATCATTTAGGTGTTCTAACTGATGAATACCTCTACACTATAATTACAAAATTTTTATTTCAAAATTCGTACCTATCTCTTCTATTGGATAAAGTTTCCTCGACAATGTACCGTCCTCAGTTGCTCTTTAAAAAAATTGAAAAATAAAGCTTGAACGATATTAAATTCATTATTTTATAATAATACAATGTTTTATCTTTCTACTATTGAAATTAGATGACCCCAGGACTGTATTTATAATACCGAAAAATATTCTGCAATTTTTACTTATTCCTTCTGTTGGGATATCCAGCCATTCAGTCATTCCCTTTATTCTAAGGTACGATTACTCTCATAACATTCTACCATTTGTTTTTTACTTTTATGTCCAATATTACTTGTGCTTAACGCTTCTTGTTCTACCGAGGCGCTTGTCCCAGGGCGACTAGGCTCGACGCTACACTGACGGTACTGATTGGTCAGTGTTTTTGCTTAATAATTCAAAAACGAAGCCCCATCCGATATTTTTGCAAAGAAAATTGTTGTTCAGAATAGTCTCAGCTACCCTCCATTTCCGGCTCCTACAGGAGTTCTGGGACACCCTGTATATATATATGATTTGTTTATTATTATACGTATTTCATTTATGATTGTGAAGACAATATCAATAGTATTACACAAAAATATACAAATTACCGATTTAATTAGTTTTTCTTCGGTACTGAAAATCGACATATTTAGGCAGGCATATATTCGAAAAAATAACAACAGTTTGACATGGAGTTCTTTTTTATTTATTTTTTTTTAATTTTTTTTTCCTTTTTTCATATAGAATGATTTATTATAGAAGTGTATGTGTGTATCTGTGTATGGTGTATTGGAGCTTTCAGTGATATTTTATTTATATTATGTATATGTATATTAATGTATACGTAAGTACACGCAGATATATGTAAAATTAGCGATATACATGCGTGTTCATACGTGAACTATGAGCACAATGCGTCGCATGCATGTGCAACATTTCAAGGACAGCGTAACAAAGCTATCTCTCCTTTTTCTATCTTTGCAACCCGTCCAATTTTCACTTACAATATTTATTTATTAAATATTTACAGTGATACTCCTCTTACTAATCCCGTTATCGACATGTTTCCAACAATGTTTCTTTTAATTTTAATCATATATAAATTATTGTAATTTATTTACTGCGCTTTCGATAGATTATACGTTTCATCTCGTTGAATGACACATTCTGCTGTTAGAGTAGAATAGAATCTTTCAAAGAAGCAACTCTTCTAGGTCATTGTTTTCAATTCATTCACTTATCTTTTGTATCCTTTATGTATATTGTATTTTTACAGTGTGAAAAAAGCAATAGCAATGGTCACATATATATTTTTTTCTTCTTTGCTTTTCCTCCTTACTTCATTTCAGTTTTACTGTTTTCTAAAAAAAAAAAAAAGAAAAAAATATGCAGTTTTCCCTACTTTTCAATATTTCATTACACAATTGAGTAACAAATAAATTTACTGTAAAGACTTACTTTATAATCAGTTTTTTTAAACCAACTTTGGATTATCGAACATGCATTTGGAATGCAAGCAAGTTGTATGCTAGGAGTATATGATATAATAAAAAAAAAAAAGATAAGAAACATAATCAAGCTAAGAAACCGCGACAATGAAGGGTATGCAGTATGAAAATTTAAGAATGAAAATTTTTCTATTGTAAGCAAGGAGGTACAGTTTTATAATATGTATTATGTGCGTGCATGCGCGCGCGCGTGTACATGTGTATAAATGCATATGTACACGTACCATGTAAGTAGGTTTAACAGAGTCGAATTTAATGCATGGTAACCTTATAAACCCTTCAACAACGCATATCTCATAAAAATGAAAAATATGGCTTGTATATCTAATGTAATCAAATATAAATCTATATCTCAGTATCAATTAATAATTACAATTTTTTTTTTTTAAATAAAGAGAGTATATATTTAACATGAGAAACATTAGCCAAAAAATAATGTAGAATTGTGTCCTAAACTTAAATAAAAATAATCTTTCATAACTGCACTCAAATTTCCTATTTCCTTTTTTTTTATATATATTATATATAATAGTATATCCAAAAGAAATGTATTTTTCACACTGTACTTTAAATTAGTATAACAATTTTATACAATTTGCTACGGCACCTGCCACCTGAATACATGCAGACATTCCATTTCACGCACTATAATCTGTTCTCTCAATGTTTATAAATAACTAGTGTTAAAAAATAGTAGCGCCTTAATATGCACACCATTTGTATCCTTCCATTTTCTAAGTTCAACATGTCCTACACTACGAATCTTAGTTTCGTAATGTTGTTTCACTTTTCACTCGCATTCTTCCTTAATTACGAACATTTTTTTTTCCTTACAGTAGAATACATCATAAGTTCGCAAAGATATAAATTAGTAATTCTGTTATATTTGTTATAATAATAGGAAGAACCGTCGCCCTTCAATCAGACTTGGTTATTAATAGTTTTCTTTCTGCATATTTCTTCAAATTTATTTTACTTAAAATTGACCTACTTATACACATCTGCTGTCTGTAATTTGTTATCTAAGTCATACGGTAAACACCGGCTTTTTTTTTTTTTGCGATATCGCTGGGTGAAATGCAAAATAGCATTTACGATTTGCCAATATTAAGCACAAAAGAGAACTCATAAATTTCAATTTTATTTGGCGATTGACAAGCTGCAGTGACATTTCACAAGACATAAGAAATACGATAATGTTCTCGAGTTGGTTTTTTTTTTTTTGCTTTATTTAAACTTTAAACCATTTCAATGAATTATATATAATAATTATCTCGCATTTACTTTTGTATCATAATTAATAATTAATCTTTATCTTCATTATGTATAGCGGTCTCAGCCATTGTGTCCGTTTTTATATGACAACCTTCTTTTATTATCTTCCACTTCTTGTTCTTCGAAGTTCTAGACTATATTATACATACACCCGCGCACTACTATCACTCCATTGTTTTTCTTTTTTTTTTCAACATATCCGACGTTTTTCTTTTAAAAAAACTGCAATTTGATCTCACTTCGCGTATCTTTGTTTTTTTTTTCTTAACGAGGGAACATATATGCAAGTCTTTTTAATAGACGATAATGTATTCGGTCACGGTATCGTCAACAACGGTCTTGGTTCACGCCGGTCGATACATCTTCTACACTGGAAGCATCATCAACTTCTTCTAAACCAGTGAAAAACGATGTTAGCGCCATCGTTGCAACACCATGCCATTCGCGTTGGGCTGGTTCAGGGCTCGTTTTCCACGTCAGGAACGCGTCGCTTGAAATTATATTATAATCCGACAAGCTTGTCATGATATTACAGAAAATTCCTACAAAAAAGTTGGTTTATAGTTATAATCATCTTTTTTTTTTATTAGAAATACAATATAATTTATGTTTCTGTATCTTACGAAGTGGATATTGTAAATTATGGAAATGAAGTTGTATTGCATAAAGGCATTGCAATTCCAGAGATTCATTTGCATCAACAAACCGGCGAATTAGTTGTTGCAAATTAATGAAAACATCAGTTTTGAAATTCCACTTGTTGATAGCTGGTTCTGAAAATATAAAAAAAAAAGGTAAGTTGACAATTTCTAAAGTTTATTTCAAAATGTCACGTTATGATGATAGGATCTTACCCACGGTAACGGACGTCTCTAAAATGGCAGTCGTTAATACTCGGATAAATTCAGGCTCTTTGACTCGGTTTTCTACATTTGCCTGTAACAAATGATACATTGATAGTTATAAAATTTGACCATAAAATGTATACAACTGAATTTAAAATACTTACAATAATCCAATCACAAATCTCGTCGAAACTACTTTCCTTCAAGAGTTTCTTAAGTTCATTATGAATTTGATGCATTGTGAGTCGATTACTAGTTAAGCTTTTGGCACTATTATAATCACCAGTGCAGAACTCCAAGTTCTAAAAATAATCACGTTATTTTTATTAGTTTTCAATATGCAACTAGAATTTAATAAAGTAACGTTAATATGATCTTACGTAATCCTTAATAATTTTGTCAACTTTCTCAAGTTTTGGATCAATTAGATTGCCCAACTGAAGTCCACTTTGGTCCCATTTATCTGCAACCCATTTGGGTCCTTTATCTCGGGATATTTTCGATAGTAATTCCCCAAGAAATCTGCCTACGTAACCTCGACTTCTTAAACTATCAAATACAGGTTTCAACTCTGACAGAGGAAGTATATCATCTTCTATTGGATGTGCTGTAAGAAATAAAATCATGACACTGGTTTTCTTTGGTTCTGATTAAAGAACATAATTATGTCAATATATTCAGGCCTGTTGAGCAAAAAAATCCCGCACAGAAATTTACTATGGTAGAAAATGGTCATCACATAAGATAATTTTGTTTTAATTATAAAAGTAAAATGTTTATAGTAATGAATGAAATAAAAACTATCAATGATAATATTATTAACGGATATCGATTACCTACCTAATACTTCCGCCAAATATGACCAAACTTTTGGTATATCGAGTAAAAGATCATCAACTAATTCCAGTATCTCAATGAACCTAAAAAAAGTGATTGTGTTTAATTAATCTGCAGAAGGATATATTTTTAAAATGTCTATATTAAAATGATATTTCAGTATCCTTTTGGCTTAATATTCGATAATCAGCACGAAAATCTTTTTCTCTGAATAAATGATTCATCAGTTTGTTTTACAAAAATTATTTATTTAACAGACTTAAATTAACTTCAGAAATATGGCGAATTTAATGAATTATTTTATAACTGTATTAAATACCAAACAACTTACCCATTTCTCAAATGTTGGAAAGGCAAAATTTTCTGACGAATTAAATGCGACATAAGATGTGAAACGTGTTCTCTGTCAACCGGAGATTTTTCGAGAACGAAATTAATTAATTCACGCATAAATTTGGACAACGCAGTATCGAAGTTCTGTTGAATGGCTGATGCAGCTTTCTGCAAAATAAATTTTATTTACATAAAATAATTTATGAACGGATTTTAATTAATACAATATTACATAAATAAATATATATGTAAATATGAATTTATTTTAATAAAACAATGTCCTCTCGTTGGTCGTACGCATAGTAATTAATATAAATACAGTATAGCTACTAATATTTATAATACTAAATGTAAAGACCAACAAGAAGATATTACATAATATAGCACATCAATGACTCAAGCATCTCCTAATAAACAACAGAGATGGATCTAAGGAATGTGCAACCATTGCTAAATGCTTAATATAAACAACTATGAGTAATATTAAAGAAAGAAAACTAATGATTCATATAAACTCACCTCAATATTAAGATTTTTCAGGTAATCTTTTAATATCTTGTTTAACACTTTCATAAATTCATCGTCATTCATTGGAGGTTTGTGACTATTAGAGGTAGACTGTGATGATTTCAATGGTGGTGGCATGGAAACATTTTGACTCTGTGAACTATCTAATAATGAGCTCTCTCTACTCAACGATGAACTGCTGCTTAACTGGTGACTACTATTTCGTGAACCCCTACCATCTGCAACAATGAAAGTTTGCAATTTATATTAAAACAATGGAACCAAAATTTTTTAAATAATTTGTATTATTTAAAATATCAGAATCCTTTTGGCAAACAACATTAAGTTCTACTTTTCAAATATAATAAAAAGTTATCATCATACTTAGACAATGTAAAAAAACAAAAAGAACAGAAAAGGAATTAGAATATAACTCATACCATAGGAAGGTTTGTAGTCACGACCATACTCTCTTGGACCAGTGGATCTCGACCTGAAATAAATAAATTTATAATAAATAAAATTATATTTTCATAAAGTATATAACATGTATGTATTAAAAACAATCAGATTTTTTTTAAGATCATAATACAAAAGCATCAGAAACTCTAGCCTAGCAAAATAAATATCATCATATTCATTGTGCTGCTCACATAAATATAAAATAACATCTACCACACTTACCCAGAGAGTTGCGGAGATGGCATTCGTTTATCTTGATCTAAGGTTGACATATTTTCTAAACATGCAAACTTATTTGAATTCATTGTCTTTGAACTACAATTTGGGGCCATTGGCCACAACAAATACGTTTTTCTGTTTCCTAACAGTAAGTCGTCCATTGGAGGCTAGAATAAAAACATCGATTAAGTGTGTACTTATCTTGTACCATTAATGAAATCATTGTTTTGTGAGTTTAAAAACTTTTATAAAATACATATTAATTTACAACTGCTTACAGGTTTATTTTTCAGCTTGGAGGTTTCCACGGAGTATGGTTGTCTAGCTCTTATCGGCTGACTCCAACCACTTTCATCGGTTGGACCGACACCACCTGCATTATAAAAACATAAT
This sequence comes from Anthidium xuezhongi, assembly GCA_022405125.1. Lineage (NCBI taxonomy): Eukaryota > Metazoa > Arthropoda > Insecta > Hymenoptera > Megachilidae > Anthidium > Anthidium xuezhongi. The sequence continues at coordinate 3,983,103 of CM039641.1, read as the reverse complement.
TAAGTATTTGAAGCGTTCAATTGGAGAACATATACTAATGTAAAGTGAATATAACCTCAGTATATATTGTATAATCATTTTCCTCAGAAACTCTAGTCTGTTATATAATATCATCATAACCTGTCCGTAAGATTTGAAAAAATATCTAATTATACATTTATTCAGAAAAATACTTACGATTCCTTTTACGATCGTTAGTACGTTCATCTTTTCGAGGAGTGTTCAGAGGAGTATTACTCAATTGGCTATCTAATCTTTCCGACTCTGCTTCTTTTTGAATTTGATCAATCGTTTTGGGGTTGCTTTCATCTCTCCTTGGAACCCATTTATTTGCCCTTAAATCTATAACATCTTGCAGCATAAATCGAATCCTAGAACTAATTTTTCCTTGGTTCCGTCGAGAAACTATGTCTTGCATTTTATTGAAATGATCCTCCATTTCCTAATAAAATGAAACAATACAATATTATTTCTGAAAAAAAAAAGTGTATCTATGTGTAACAAACTTTTATACAATAAAATACACCTACTTCGGCAGGTCCTTTTGATTCTAGATCTTTTCCAATAGTAGTTAGCAACTTGCATAAACATTCAAGGCTGTCTTCGTCATTCTGATTCAGTAATTCTATTACACACCGGCGCATGATTTTAGTCGTTAACATTCCTTGTTTATAAAGTTCACCAATAAATCTATGAAATGAAATGACAAAAATTAAAATTATTGTATATATTTTAACTGTTCGAGTACCATAAAGCTCTACAAAATATCTGGTCGAAGAATGCCAAGTGATGCGGTTACGATTATTTTGTTTATTGAAAAATACCAAGGAGCAAAATCGCGCTATTTTTCTCATTATAAATGGTAAGTATGAATGGTATTTTAATTATAATGTAATGCTTTTTCTGTTATGAGACTGGAGCCCCGTAAGATCGATGCTGATAAAATGATTCGAATATACCGTAAGTGCCTCTAACGGAAAATCCTTGAACTATTCTTGGCATTAATATTCAATTTTATGCTTTTCAGGACCGATTAATTGGTAAAAATCGTATTTCGATGGTATGATTCGTGTGCTACTAGTTAAAGAAAGGATAGTCTGGTATGATATTGGTGAAAAATCACTAAATCATGTGATTTTTTTATAAAATGTAATTTTGGCAGCCATCTTGTTTGTCTGCATTAGCATGCTTCGAATCTACATTTCTTAAAATCCCAATTCTTTCAAGGGACAGTGTTCATTAGTATTTAAACGGACCAGATAAGCATGTGATAAAGTTTAACCATGAGTATTGTACTCGTAAAAAGTTAATTTGTGCAATTATCGGAACGAAAAATTGAATTGTACGAAATCGACAATCTCTTGCAGCACATCGTTCATATATATGATTCTTGAGCACACAACTTGTGGCTAAAGAATCTTTTAAGAAGCTGATATTTTTAGGCAATAAATGGAGAATTGTGATCGCATCATCTGACATTCAAACGTGTAATATTATGATAAAAATAAACTCAGAGTGGGATTTTTAAACGCTTACCGTATATTTCCTACGGATTTTATACGTATGCGACGTTCTTCGTCTTCAAGCGCCAACTGCAAATCTTTTTTCTTTTCCTAATTTTCAAACATGTATTTCATTAACAAACTGCATACTATTAAAATCGAAAACGAACATACGAACAACTTGTTACAAGTAACTTACAGGATCTGTACATTCTTCGATTTCTTTAAGTCTAGCAGCTCTTGCCACTTCATTCACTGGATTCTTTTCGAATTCATTTTGACAACGAGTAATAATGAGCTTTTTGAAACTAAATGAATCTTGTTTATCAGAATTTTTGTCTCCATCACCCGGGACTTCCATCAGAGCAAGTTCTTTACACATTAATGCATATGCTACAGAGAAACTTGGTTCATCAACGGCCTAAAAAACGATACAATCGCGTATGTATACATATGAATCTATAACATGGTAAATGGTTGGTAAAAGCTAATGAAACGAAGAAATATACCTTTTCGAAAACTAAATTGATAACACCTTGCAAACGCTCTGGTGTATCAATATTTAGCGCGCGTACTTGATCGACTAAAGTATTAAATTTCTGAGGAGTGAGTTTGTTCAGTACACTTCTGACTCTCTTATACAAAGCCTCTGTTTTCGTTTCCTCCTCGCTCATAGCAGTAGGTTTCAATCTCGTTGGTTTCCATGCATTTTCTGTTTCCCTCAATTTCACATCTTCCCTGAGAGATAACGAAACATGAATAACGTTCGGTTTCGTTGGCTTTTTTGAATTTCCTGGATTGCTCCTACGATTCGCTGGTGGCTGAACAAATACAAATACATCTTATTAACACGCAAACGTTCATGATCTAACATAACATTGAAAAGTCCAACTATCATCAGAAAATAAGATTCTCTGTCAACAAATTTCAGTCCACTACTTTCATATTTTTTTAACAAAATCATCATCATACTTTAATCCTTCGAACAAGTATATATACTTATACTTTTTGAATCTTTTGATTTTGAACTTACCACTCGTGTGTTAAGCAGTGGCTTTGTGAATACAGGGTATAGATTATCGTGTCTGTTCATATTTGCATCTTTAAATGGTCTAAGGTCAGAAGTGGTACGTGCCTATAAAAATCGTAATCAAACGGTAATGTTATATATATCTATCGTTATGTACATTAATGTATATTAAATACAAGAGAATTCGATACAATACCCTTGAGCTGTCTTTCAAAACAACATCTAAATCTGGTAAATTCGCCGGTTTGATTTTGCTACTTGGATCGTCCTGCAGTTTCATTAAAAAATCGCGGTCGTAAACTTTTTTACCGGTTTTATTAATTGGGCTCCATTGATGATCATTGTATTTGTATTTCAGCGTTATCTGATTCGTAACCGGAGTTGTAGCTTCTGTTTGAGCCGGGGATTCGTTCTCGGCTGTCTTTTCGATAACAGGAGACGCCTGCGGTGGCTTTTCCTCGGTGCTGGGTACACGAGCTGCCGAAACCTTTGAATTCTCCTCATTCTTTTGTGCAACTATTGCTTCCACGTCAGACTCCTCTTTAACTATTGCATGGTCAACAACATCGTTAGGAACTGATTTTGTTTGCACGTTACACACATTTGATTTATTAGTGTCCTCTATTTTTGGCGAAGGTTCCTTCACAGTTTCCTTGTTACTTGACAATTTCTCGATAACAGGTGTCTGTACAGGGGTAGTGGTACTTTCTTTAGGGATTTCTGGTATCGAAGGCGTCATGTGCTTCTCCGATTTCGCGTGAACCGAAGAAGAGATTTCCTTCTCCTTTTTCGTTTCATAATTATCCTTCTCCTTAGTCTCTTTCGTGGTCTCACGACTCGCCTCCTTATTGCTGTCCTTTGCGGTCATCGGTTCCTTAACGTCTTGTTTCGCGTCGGTCTTCGCCGGAGGTATTGTGTTCACGAAAGCATCCATATCTGTACCTTCTTTCTCCGCTCCTTTGCGATTAAGTTCACGAGGTTTAAGTTTATGTTTACTCTTCTGTTTCTGCATGACTTTACCTTTAACATAAAAAAAGAAACAAAAAAATGATCAAATGTTTCAAAAAAATGTTTCAAATGGTACCTAAATTATAGATGGTGATGAACATTAAGAAAAAAAAAATCTGTTAATCTGTAGAGTAACAATTGATGAACACATATTAGAAACATTATTACGTTGATATCACTACAGAGAGATGCAAGCTGTAAAGAAAAGTGAGTATTTTGGCTACAAGCCAAGGATAATTATAGTCTCAGATCACAGTACATTTCGTACTGTGACATTTCATCTTATTTTTTATTAATGTATAAACAAATTCGTAAAAACTCGTAACGATCGAATATCTGTATCAACATGCAGAAAAAGGATAATTTATCCTCGTCGCAACGAAATTACAATAATCTTCTTCCGTTACAACCGAATATATTTAACGATACCTCGAACGTACCCGAATATCTGCTTAAATAAATTTCAAAAACAGTTTAAACACGATGAAAACGAAATAGCGTTATATAAGGTGTTTCCCTGCCGCTATTCGATCAAAGAGATAAGTATACTCGAGTCATCGAGAAAATATATTTGTTTTAAGCAGCACACTTCTTGTATGCGTGTCAACCCATCTTATACGCGAAGACATTAGAGCAAAAGGATAATCCACGCGTTTAATACGGATGTGTGTTAAGTATATAATTAGCACTTCGAAACAAAAGCAGAAAAATCAAAGTGTATGGAATATCTTTGTATTTTCTCCTGTTAAACGTGTATTACCAAGCATTGTTTGACGTTTTACAAGAGATATTATAATGGTATATATACCATGGTCTCTGGAGCCCCGTCGGTTACGACTTCTTGATCGGGAGCTACCGCTGACACGACCGCTACCATTAACCTTACGGTCACCCATCTTTTTCCGACTGTTTCAATAATTGTGTGCCTGCACACTGTTATTCACACGTGTTCGAGCCACGGTATGCCTGTCCTTCTCGTATCAGAAGCATATCGTATATTACAAGTCACATTCTCGCTACACAAAACTTTGTGCGGCTCGAGTTTCAACGATCTGTACTACTACCACTGCTGCTGCTGCTGCTGCTGCTGCTGCTGATGTTGATGATGATGCTGCAGCACTGAATCAGTATTTATTTATAAAGCTGCCAAAAGCTTGCCAAAGCTGGGATAGATGAATCCGCGTTTACACACGCAACAATGTGCAACAGTGAAGTTTGCATTTTAAACTCTTTTTCCTTTCACGAGAGAGAGATAATCGAGGAAAAATCAGAACGAGGAGAGCAACGGTCGTGTAGGTTCAGCGACGGAAGCATACAAATTCGAACGAACGCGTCCCTTTTCTCGGGGAATACTTCTCTCTGACTCAGTTTATCGAAAAAAAAGATGAAAAATCCTTGTGGCGACACTTAGAAAAATCCCTCTGAAGCTTCTGTTACACGACTTTCACGCATCTATTTTAACCTGTGAACTGGTGCAAACCAACAGGCACGACACAGGATTTCTTAAATTAGTTCTGTTCGCCGGTTGCGCGCCGGAGCACGCGCATTACTAACTTTTCTGATAACCTAACCTAATACGAACTGCTTCAATAGAAATGTATCTAAAAAGTACCGAAATTTATATGTCTCTTTCTAATTTCGATTACTGAGTCTGTACAGTAGGAAAAATAATAGAAAATGAATATTCAAAAATGAAATCCAACATAGACACCTAATTAAAAATATGTAAACTCGAAAAGTGCATATTTTAAACAAAAGATAATATCATATAACAGCTTGGATTAAAATTGTAACCTCTTTCGACAAATTATATACGAAGGTAGCAAATAAGAATTTTATAAGAACTAATTAAAATAAAGTCTACATTCTAATTTTTAACGGAAATGTCTAGAATAAAATATTTTGCTTCGAGACAGTGGTTAATTTGATGCATGAAAGTAGTTCGAGTAGGGTTTTATAAAAGCAGGTCGAGGTAACAATCTAAAAAGAACATTGAACGATCGCTAAATGTATATGCAATATTTCCTTCGATTTTACCGTTATTTCGACTTGATCAAAATCGATAAATACGAACAATACCAATAACTCTGCATACGTGTACTTATTTGCATATGTAAAACAATGAACGATAAAACTGAACAAAAACTAGTCATATATACTTTGTAATTAAAAATCGAAGTCACCTATTTCCTTATAATTCCAAAAATCGACAATGAAAAAAGTGAATAAATAAAAATTAAGCGCATCTCTAATTCCGGTTAGCATGACTTGCATCATTACATATAAAAATGTATGCGACAATGAAATCGAAAGAAATTTCTAGTTCGCAAGAAACCAAATTATCATTCTATTTATTAATAAAATTAAACAAAGCGTAAGTAATTTATAGCTTTTTATCAAAAAATATATCCCCATATGGAAAGCGTATATAATTCGTACAATCATTTTTCCATCCAGCAAGAACCTTTCACCCGATTGGTAAGCGCTCAAGGTTGCCACTGACGCCGAAAGTCTTAAGATATTTTTTGCACACGCACGACGTGTGTTCTTGTGAAACAGCATTAGCAAGCAGACATCCCAACTATGTTCACGCGTGTGTATGGTAGGCTTTTTCTGATTAAGGGGAAGAGTAGAGGAAGGAGCCTCCCGCTTATGCTTAGTCCCCTTGGAGTTCGGTACTTGGTGGCAACAGTCAATCACCCCTCCTTTCTGCGCAAATAAGGAACAAGAGTGGGCCAAGACGAGTGGTGGGAAACTCCTTCCTGTACATTTCCCCTCAACGGAGAGAAGCCTACTATACACGCATGTGTATATAGCTCACCATCATGTCGGCCGTGACCCCATATGTTTTAGTAAAGTGCGTATGGTACAATTCCGATGACCATATGCATGATGTTTCACAGTCTATATCTATGGTACTTCAAACTGTGAACGCAGGAAATTTATTTTTCATAAAAAAAAAAAGAAAAGTAACAGTAAATTAGTAGACGACGACACGCCCATTAAACCCCCATATGGCCACGCTTCTATTTTCAGACAACTAAATTTGCTTTCCTTTTCTTAATTCACTTCTATCGATAATTCAATGAACAATCTGATACAATTAAAAAACATTAAAAATAACAAGGAATAAAGAGAAAAAAGATGTTTTACTTATCACGCGTAAAAACTGATGCTCAAATATGGAGTATTTCTCTTTTCTGGCCGCTCACAAAATGGCTACACGTTTCCATGTGGCAAATATAAAATTAAAATTAAATAACGGTGGTAAAATATTATTAAATATTTTGTTGTAAAATAAAAAGTAAATTAGAAACATAAGCTTTATTTTTAAGTAATAAAATACATTTTTTAACGTTAAACCGTTCTATTGCACACACGTGGTTGAAGCATGAAGAACAATATTTAATTGGAAACAATAAAAAATGAAAATAATTGTATACTAAATTGGAAAATTTTAATTGTATTACTTAAAAATTCTTATTAACTTTTAGTTTAAATATATATTAATACTTTAAACAGAAAAACGGAATAAGTATCGAATTTACTGTGAAGCAGCCATCTTTGAACACACTCGTGGCTCAATCTTTGAAATACATTTAATAATTTATAAGTTACCTTTTTTCAACAATAAATAAAAAATTTGAAACAAAAATATGTTAAATATTAATTCATCGTAAAAATTATGTTCAATGTCTAATAGAAGTATTGGTATTATAATAAATCTTACACGTGAACAATGTGAATACAAAATGTCGGAATCAGGATGAGCAAAGTAGATATATTTCCAGTTTCACTCATCGCAGGCAAGCCAGTTTAAGATCAATAATATAATTTTATACATACATTTCGAATTAATATTGTTTCCAATCGTCTTCGTTGCATCCGCTTGATCACTTTGTCACAGTAATAATAATTTTTAAAAATGCCGGAGGTGGAATAAAATCTTGATTTGTTTCAAGGCAATACTTTAAAACTTTATACTCCGATAAAGACGTATTTTACAAAAACGAGAAGAACAAAAAAAATAATAGTAATAAACGATGCGTGTAAAGGGCGCTCGCTATGATTAAATAAAGGGATATATGTACAAATCTTCGAAATAAAGCAAAATAAAAATCTTATAGGAACGGGGTACAGTAAGACGCGATTTAATAAGCGTATTCGTTACGTATAGTGTAAAAAAAAGTTAAAAATGAGTGACTTTTTAAATAATACAAGTCTATATATATATTTATGTATAATTACGAATATACAATTCTTGTAAAAAAATTATAAAAGGAAAAGGGAAATAGGGAAAAACGGAGTAAAAATATACGCCCGGCTAGCACAGCACGTGCTGGCTACTGCAGGAACTCCGTTGTTCGATGGGAAAAGAAGCCGGGAACCTCCCTCCAGTAATACAATCACCAACGTTCGTGCACTTTCGGGACATTTCGTGTCTCTCCGTCGAATGATGATGTCACCGTTTAGCATGAAGCTCCTTTCAAAGTTCTATGTCTCATGTTTCGATTATTGGTTAAAGGCTCGTTCACATTGAAAATATATATATGCGTAGAAAATTATACGAAATTTACTTTTTGTTTTCTATTTACTATTTTGTTCAATAATACGCAAAATAAAACGAACAGTTATAACCTTTGCAAAGTGATCCAACGGAAAGCACGAAATGATATTGAGAAAGAAAAACTTTTAATTCTATTATATGAAATATTAAAAACATATTTCTCTCCCGCAATTAAAAAACAGTTTATACGTACAATTTTATTCCACAACTTAATTACTTTTTATATAAATAAACTTACCTTTCTTTTTGTTCCCCATTTTGTGAAATATATAAATTAGATTTAATGAAACCTGCACTCTTATTTAACTTTAATGTATGATTTCAAGGTTTTTTCACTTTTATCACTATCACAATTGAAATACCTTTGTTTTTGTCTTTGAAAAATCTTAGTTCGCCAAGAAACAAAAGAATGTTTAAACATTTCAAATTAAAAATTTGAAAGCCACACTACACTTACTTAAACATCTATATGTTTATCAATATTCATAACGTCCACATTTAAACATGCTATATAAATTTCACAAAAATACGTTACTTTGAATACTATTTATAGAAACGTTTAAAGTACTTTTTATATAAGCATACAACTATTTATGATTACACGATTGTAATTTAATATGAGTCGAAATGAAAATGAAATAGAGAATTACAAACCAAAGAATCTAGAAACTTCACAACACGAAACTGTAAAAAAAATGTAGAAGCTACAGAACTTTTAGGTTAGAATTGCAACGAATATTATTGCAACACCACAATAATATACAATATCTCTTGTCATCGATAATATTTTAAGCCAGATAATCACACGAAGTTTCGTGCACGAATGATTTGTATAATATAAAAAAAACCGTTCAAAAATATTCCAATCTATTTGCACGTGCGTAACGCAGAGGTACGTCTTCTTTTATGCGTTCGTACACACGTGCCTATATAAAGGCACCTTCGCGGGTGAGCACTCTGTATATCGTGATTTCCAACGATTTCAAAACTTACGTAAATACTTGAAATATACATAAAAAATATAACAACTAAATTAGCTGTATATAATTATTTATGCAGAATTATGGATAATGGTGACTATTGAAGATAAGATGAAAGCAAAGTTCAAGTTACAGTGATATAAGTGAAAGAGAAGGGAATCTATCAAAGTCCTAACCTATAATACAGTTTTTCATGCGTAAGAACGCCGTCTATTCTGTTCTTGTAAAAATAATTAGTATCAAAATAAACAGAAAGATACCAAATACTAATAAAAATAACGAATAATTAATTATTGATAGCAAAACTATTGAACATTGCATATTTTTAAAATTGCACTATATAATTCAAATAAATATTGCATACAGATTCATAGAACAGTGTATGCGAAAAATAGAAAGGGTTAAGCAATATCATACTAATTGCAATATTAGCAGTTTTCCAAATTAATTATTTTAGTATTATTAATACTAAATAATGCGTCTAATAAATGTTTAATTACATATGAAGCATATACTTTATACTTACAAGAATACATACAAATTTTAAATTGTAGCAAGTTATGTACGTATTGCATAGTTTGTAACATTAATGTAGCAACAATTATCATACATAAGAAATTGTTTAAAAATTTACACATATTATCTACATTTTTATATTATAATTTACATTATGTATGTATTTGAAATATATAATGCAATTATGGTAAATTTTGATTAGTTTTTTTTTTTTTATTATTAATATTATTATCAATATAAAAATAATTCTGCATAAAATATGTACTAGATTTAACAAAAACATAAAAATATTATTCATTGACTACTGTATATTGACTATCCAATATATAATATTATATAACTGTATATGCAATAAAATTATTATTGAAATATTTTTCATTACTGTGTTTATATCAGTAGAAATTATACAATAGTCAATACGTAGAATAAAATATAAAATATGTGAAGAATATATGATTGTAAAACTGTGTTAAGACTTACCATCAGATGATTTTTGTTGTTGCACCTCAGTCCGCGGAGCTTCAGGTTCTGGTTTATCGGCAGTTGCGTCTCCGTTCGTTTTCACATGATGATCCGTCTGATTGCTAGCAGGTGTAGGGGTAGTGCCTCTAGAACTAACACTTTTTTCCCTTGTTTTTTTCTCTTTCTGCTCTTTAGCACTAGAAGGCGGTTCAGTTGCAGTCACGGATTGATTATGAGTGTAAGTCTGAGATTTTCTCCTAGGTGGTGAACTCGATGAATTTTTGTTGGATAAATTAGGGAACAATTCTCTGGCAGGAACGGGATTAGCACTTGGGGCTGTGGCGGACGGTTTTGGGATCTCCGGAACATTCGTACTTGGTACAGCAGCCATAAGGGGAACTGACGTCTGTGTTGCAGTAGATGGGATACTCGTACTCTTCACCTCAACTTCGGTCACAGTTGTGGGAAGTAACTGCGGAGAAATATCATCCTTGTTTACATTGCGTGATGCAGGCGGCGGTGGTTCCTCAATCACCACACTTTTTATTTCGCCACGAGGTTGAAATTCCTTTACAGGAATTTGCAATGGTTTAGACTCTGTTTTCACTGTACAAGAGTTTACTTGAGCCACGTTATTAGTAGTACCCAACGATTGATTACATAATGTGGTTACGTTAGATACATTCTGCGATGCAGGTGAACTGGTACTACACTGGCTGTTCACATCATTATTAGAATTTGTTTGAGAATTCGACAAACTTTGTGTTACATTTTGAGTTGTGGATGTGTTTGGTACACAGGTCGGTACCGTAGAGTCAGAACTAGACTCTTCGGTCGCGACTTTTGCAAGAGTTTTTGCAACCCGGGCTGCAAAGTCGGCTTGCACCTCAGCATCATTATTCTGTAACAATCACCAATTCTGCGTGATAGACAATGATACATAGTAATCAACATAAAGATTATGCTTGATAACTAAAAACTGGCTCCAAACTCAAATCATAGGACGAAAAATAAAACTAAATATACTAAGAGAAATAAAATAAATATTCAATATAGCTTGTATCTCTGTTACCCTTTAGCCATGGTTTTAAATATACAAAAAACGTTATAAAACATTCATTTAAAAAATGTGCTCGATTTGTTGATTCTATCTTTGTAACGTTTACTTTCCATAAAAAATTTATACAATGAATTGATAATCACTTTAGTTACAATAATATCAAAATTGTAATATGAATTAAAAATAAGAAGAAATTTACACCTCTGCTGAGACTAGAAGTATTATTTTAAAACAAAATTAAAATTAAGAATGTTTTAATATCCATGGCTTTTGGGTACAGATATCATTAATATAAACAATTGACTAGAAGAGATGCATACCATTGTACGTATGTTTATTACTTTATTCGTATCTAATTTAAAATAAAAATTTTTTTTAAGATTAATTTTTCATTTAATGTTTCTTCAAATATAAAACTCTTATAGTCAATTGTTAATAATTATTATTCCAATATTACTCACTTGTAACTGAGGAGTTTCACGATTGCTAGATTCACCACTTTGAATTGTTTCGTTATCCTTATAAATTTCGTGACTTATATTTTTACCAGTTGATGGATCTACGATATCGGTAATAGCATTTTGTCCTCTTGGTTTCCGAGATTTTGTCATACTATTCGTCGTGCCTGCACCACCGTTATGGCCCGAGTACACATCTTTAAATACACATAAATTCATTTTTTGAATGATATAGTTGCACAGGAAGGAAATATTTAATAAATGTTATGTATTTATTGTGACGTTTTCGCTTACTCACCACCATACAATTTATATATATTATTTACAACGTACATTGCTCGAAAGTTAATAATTAATAAATTTAATAAACAACTACTAATAAATTTTCATTTACGAAGGAGGACAGCGATTACTTCACTTGTTTCGGACAAACTGACGGAGCATACTGACGAAGGATACTGCCAAGGCACGAATTCAGGTAATTTTCCTTCACCTTTTACCTGAATGCAGGTGCAAACCCCTTTGGACAGATCAAACAGTTCAACAGATTCCAAGACCTTAGAGACTTCTATTGTCACATGAACTTTAGGTCATAAATAATGCTTCTTACAGCCTTTACAATTTCAAGGAAAAGGTTGAAAGCAAGATTTATGTCCCCGCCCCACTAAAACGTTTATTCTCCAAAAAGTTAAAAGTCTCGAATCTATCAAATTATAGAATTATTAAATGTTCAAGAAATGTTCGTTTTAACAAAAAATAGGATTTTCCCCCGACTGTTTTTGCGCTTTTTTTCACCTGACGCTTCTGCGTCTGCATTTGAATATCGATTACTTAGATTTATTCTATCTTTTTTTTTAACTTACTTATTTTTAATTATAGATTATATAACTAAATATTCTGAGTGAAATTCTTAAGATAATATATGTTATAAATTATTTATAACTTACCCGTCTGAGAAAGTGATATACCTATTGGAGGTAAAGGCTGAGCCTGTTGTGTAGGTTGTTGAAGGGTACCCTGAGGTACTACTGGGGCTCCTTGGGCACCGGCCAGCGGGCCTGCAACATGTTGTGCCCCACCAGTGACAGCATTTGCACCTGCCCTACTTAAATTTAGTGGCGTATTTGCTGGTTGCCCCGTGGGCCAAAAGTCTATAAAATAAAGTACAGTATTAATTATTGGTATTAATGGTGTTGATTTTAAATCATTTAAAAAAGAATTGTAAGCTACTTACAAGGTTGAGGAGTTGGTGCAGGGGCACCATATCCAAACATATTTTGTGCCGTTATAATGGCAGAGTGTTGAAGCGGTGGAAAGTATGTGTGATTTTGATGAGTTTGATGTCTTTGGGGTGGGCCACCAAACTAGAATTACAAAATATTTATTACACTTACAACCAACCGTTACCCTGTTTCAAATATTTTATAACTGAATATTTTATTCACAAAAAAGATGAATAAAGTTAAAGGAAGTTTGTATGCAACCAACATTATAGAATACTAAGCTTTTCTGATAGACATTCATCTTTTATTAAATATATAAAATCAACAGTACTTAACTACTACCTGAAGGGGTATTTGACTGTTCATTGCGTATACGGACTGCTGATGAAGATTCGGGACTTGATACATTGCTCCAGTTTGAACTGGTAAACCACCTGGATGATAAATTGCAGTTGGTTGACCTCCACCTCCACCAACTGCAGACATCCCCACTACCTGTGCACTGGTACCTCCTTGACCCCCTCTGTGACTAAGACCTCTTGGTTGTTGTGGTCTTGGACCTGGGTAATAACCCTAAAATGCATAAACAAGTTAATTAACAAAGTTAATTATAAGATAATCGACTTACAAATACACGTTTTAAATGCGATTTTTCTTCAATATATATATATATATATTTTTTGTACTTACTTGTGACGTCGGCCTTGTTTGTGTCGGCGGCCCATACACTTGTGACAGTTGAGGTTGAGGTTGTAGATGAGCTTGTTTTCCCATTTCCTGTGGTGAGGGGGTATGTACAGGGGGCGTAGTAGTAGGTGCCGGACCTTGAGGTTGTTGTGACTGTACCCCCGGTGCCGGAGTTTGCGGCGGTGCTTGCCCTCCAGCAGGACCTCCTGGCGGTATTCCTGCTGCCGATTGTCCTATGGACTGTAAACCGCTGAGTGGTGGAGGTCCTCTGCCTCCAGGTACTCCTACACTACCCCCTCCCCCGCCCACCTGGCCCCCTGGTTGGGTGCCGTAATTCTGTCCAGATACATGAAAATCTGATCCTGTAATTAGAAAAAATACCAACAATTTAAATATCACGTTCTGAATAAATTTTAACTAACAAAAAAATAATCATTTGTTGATTATGATTTACATTTACTGTTCCATTTTTATCTCCTTACATATATTATATTATTTTAAAAATTAGAACTTAGATTATTTATTGTCTTTATATTTAAACAACCATAAATTAATAGTTTATTAAGTATTTATTTATAAAAAAAAAAACATTTTACCCGCATTTTCAAAAAATCCATTTTACAAATATATTTTCAATAATGAAATTAAGAATAAAAAAATAATAATAAATTACATAATTATATAATTCGTTACAAAAATTATTATACTAAAGTAACGAAATATTCATTTTCAAATATTAATTTAATGCTTCTTTCGCATGCACATATTTAAATAATCAGCATTAAATAGAATAATCATATAAACAGTATTATCAAATATCTAAGAAGAATAAATCCCCGCCCCATATTTATCATTATTAATTATCAACCGTATCTTTGTTCATTAATATATCAAATTTTATAATCAAAAAGAAACCAGGAAAACATATTTTTTCAAATATTTAAACTCGCATATGCGCGATGTTGTCCTGTTGTACTGTGCTCGCCATTCTGTCGTTAAACGAATTACTCGTGAAAGCGATTATGCGTGGAATTGCATGACATCGCTTGACACGTCGTCGTCGTCGTCGTCGTCGTCGTCGTCGTCGTCGTTGTCTAAAAAAAATGTAGTGCATTCGGATACATGTATTATTCCAAACAATCTATAAATTAAAATTGCCTTCGGAACAAGCTGAAAACTTGAAAGAATAATAATGCGCAAGGAACGTGAAATTTTCATAAAAAGTGAAAAATGTTTTCCACCACATGCTACGAACTTATCATGACAAAATACATTAAGGATACAGATAGTGGAATAAAAAAATATAGATACTCGTTTCTCACCGTTAAAGATCAGTGCTAACCTGGATATAGTGTTTCGTCAAGTTAAGAACTATACGTTTGCACGAATATATGTTTACAACGAAAGAACAATGAGCTGACAGCACGGCTCAAACGTGAGCAAAGAAACCGAGAAGACGGCCTCGCAAACGGCCATCTTTGCACATGTGGGCAGGGGCCGGAGCAGTGCTGCTATCTGTGATCCTGTGAGTGCATTGATTGCTACGAAAGGGGGGCGAGGCCGAACTCCATCGTCAGGATCGTATTAAGTGCCATAAAAACACGTCAAGTATGTGTATATGTCTATACTTCTAAATGTATTCAAACATTTTACTTTTATACACAGTAATTACTTATGTCAAAAATAAGTAATACAAGAAAAAAATACTAAAGAAAAATAAATGTACCATGGTTTCACGACTTGAAAATTAACTCAATTTTGTTCCCATTTTCAATGATTATATTATTTTATTTCTGATTAATAATGACATATTTTAAATTATACCGTCACTTCATTCCATTCATGCTTGTACTATCCAGAAATGTTCATACTATTATTTCAATTTATTTACTGATTGTACATTACTACTTAAACATATTGTAATCGACGATTTAAGCCACATATGCTTATATTAATAGAGTGAAAGAACGCGGCCTGCAAAATATAATCCAGAATGCAACACGTCATTTCCGGTGTCAATTCCCTCCTTTTATCCTTTTCTCTCCCCTACTTCCACTAATAAATTGCATGTAACATATAGATATGGTTAGAATTATATCTACTGAATTAATTTCGAGCTTAATTGATCAACAAAAGTCAATATGATTTGAAAATAATTCAATGAACTTATATGTAAGGGGAAACTAGCATACATGTAAAGAAGATAATACGCATGAAAGTAGAAGTGAGGTTAGAACGATCACACTTCAGCCACGTGGCTGACCAATACTAGAACAATGAATGCTGAAGCGATAAAACTGGGCAATATGAGCTTTTGATGTGGTAGTAAATATAATTAGAAGATAAATCTTTATCGTAATGAGTTTTTTGACTTTTAGTTACTGCTTACACTTGTAACTTTATTTTTTAAACTTATGAACAAGTAGATTAAGAACGATAATCAAAGAGTTTTTAGTAATTCATATCACGTAAGAAAGGAATGCACGTTGCATTCTTAAAGCTGATATTCATGCATTACCGATACTATTATCACAGTTATATCTTGTATTCGCAATTATTTTTATTCACTCAAATTTTTTATCTAATCCCAAATACTTCACCAGTATGCGATAATTATAGCACTGAAAGTGAATGTATTTTGTTAATGCATTAAACGGAATCCGGTTCTTAACTTCATAGAATTCAATTTTTAAAATAACCATAATACAAGATTCTTTGAATCAATGAATTCTTTAAATACCAGAACGTAGGGAATGATGGCGTCATCGTGGCGAGACATATCATGTAAAAGGAAAGAATCGAACGTACCTTTGCGACTGTACAAGGTAGAAAGCATTTTATCGATTGACCTATATCATGAATTGTCTACAATGCCCGCCCAGGGGCGCTAAGGACTAACCTAAATACTAAGCCATCCAATATATCTATCGATACGGGTAACCAAATGTAGATTACCACTACTTATTAACCAAGACTTATTTATCACTGAAATTTATTTGTAAAATTCATCTGAAATCTACACAAATTTTTCTGTAGATCGTACGAAGATGGTAAATATTTCCTTTTTTTTACCCCCAAATTTTAAGAATGTATTAATAAAGTAACAGCCTGCACAATGTTACTATAAGCAGAATATATCATGAAATTTATTTTTGCTAAAATTATTTGGTACAATCCGAGCTTGGCCGTGTATCTGCAAATAGACGCAAACGATTCAACTTCTGACAGATAGGGCACCAGGTCAAATTAACTACCTCCAGTGTGCTCAAAAATAACGGGCTTCGTGTGTATACGTAATATCTTCCCTATGAGTACAGGTGTGCTACATGTACACATATGCAATTACATTTTGCACTGTCGCGTTTAATAATTGCCATTAGAACGAGAAGTTCCGTACGCTAGCGTACTACTAAAAATCGTACCGTATAGGTTATGTTTCAGGTAAGTCAGGAAATTACAATACGAATTTACACTGATCCTGGGAAATTATAGAAACTTAATTGAATGTGTTGAACAACGCAGAACGTAATTATTAAAAAAAAGATAAGGAAAAGGGAGAGAGATGATGTTTGAGCAAATGAAATTTAAATTCGAAACGATGCTTCCATTGGTCACGAAATGTATGTCCATGATGGAGCAAATGAAAACTGAATACATGCAACAGCAATTGTATCGCAGGGTTTTCTTCAGATTTATTTTACAAGGTTACTACTACTACTTCAATGAACTGTATATGACTAAAGAATGTTAAGTAAGTATTCACTAATCAATATTATGTATTATATTTTCAAAAACTGAATTATAGAATTTAACGATTATGAACATTAAATTAAAATAAAATGAAGTCTGTTATAGTAAAATTTGAGCAATTTAGTGAAATGTGAATGTAGCTAAATAAATATTTAAAATTTTCCACATAATGAATATATACTGTAAAATATATTAAATGTATAATAACAAATGTAGTTTTGCTGTTTTAAAATAAAAATGACATGGCATAGTAGTATTTATCTATGTACACGCTGAAATTCTATTGACATGTATTGTAATATATTTAAAACGTATTTACATACTAATATTCACTATTTTAAGCTATATAGAATAAATTAATATATAACTCAAACGTCAGTGTTAAATAATTAAAGAAGAAAAAACATTATAGCGAATCGAATTTAAGTTTCAATATTCTTGTGAAATTGAAAATATATGATTTATGAAAAGTGAGGTTATGCGTTCAGTAATTACAACATAATCGGTTCTATAACCTCTCCAACCAGTAACAAGTGTTTTATTTGAGAAGTCGTGTGATGAGAAAAAGAAAAAAAATATTCGTTATTAAAATCTTGAATGTAATAGTCGTGGTCATCGTTTTTTTTTTCTGTTGCACTCCATCGATTCTCTTTTACTTACTGGCGTTTGCAGTGACGACTCGATACTGCGGCGGTGCTTGCTGATGCTGAGTTTGTTGCTGTTGTTGCTGTTGATGACTCAGGTGGTTTATATTGACAGTCAATTGATGATGGCTCAGCTGATGATTCAAGTGGGGACTCAGCGAGGGTGATGGCTGATGGGCCGGATGCACGTGGTGATTGTGACCTGGCTGCGGATTTTGGGGATGAAGGGCCGAAAGGTGGTGATGGTGATGGTGATGGGGCCCTCCACAATGTGGTAGGGGACAGTGCGTGCCTACACCTATGGCAACACTCATTGTTGCGCCCTCCTTTGAGACGCTATATCTCGAAACCATTCTTCCCGATGTACGTTTTTCTTCTTTTTTCAACGTTACCGACACGCCTTAGCCGAAACGGTTAGTTAAAAGACAAAAAAAATGCCAATCAAAAAAATGCGTCTTCGATAGTTTCGAGGATTATTTCAAATGACGGACGCATCGGGTTTCCACGAGTCGCTATTCGTAAATGCGATCATTAAAAATGAATGGTTGTGTAAGTATCGAAAGAATTTTGGTACCAGCTTAACGTGATCGAAAGAATTTATATCCTTCCACGTGTTCGCTCGTTCATATTTTTGAACGAACGCGCGCGACTGCTTTCTGTAAGCACGCTGTTATTTTGTAAAAATAAATATTCGTTCTTATTTGTTTTTTTCGTTTTTAATTCGCTCAAAAGCTATTGACAGTTTTGATGCGTTGAAAAATTGGGCAACAGTGTCAACTGCAAAGGGCTCATCGATGTATAACCAACAGTAGTTTCGTTGCCCATAGGTCTCTCAATCGGCAATGCTGTACCATGATGTCGTCATCGACTATTTGATCGACAATGTAACAAAGGGCTTTAAAAACGGAGCTCATCTATTATAATAGTTAAGTTATGCCCTCTAAATTCAAGTCGTGGGAGACTTCTCTTAAATTATTGGCAGTTTCGGTTTTTTGTCTTTTTTAATGCATCCTTAAAAGTTGTAATATCGTATATAAGGTTGTATTCAACCTTTATTTCGTTCAAATAATGACGTTATTCTCTTTTCCTAATTGGTTATTAATCGTTTCACACATTACACGTTAAAATGTAAAATATAAGAAGTGTTGAAGCACATTCTTTTCTCTGAGAGCAGAAATTCTTTGAACGTCTAGAAAAATTCAGATCAAACTCTTGATAAAATTTTAGGATCGACGAAATCTGCATCGGAACAATACTAGAACGAAAGAAATAAAATGTCTTGGCAAACATTAATGAGATGATCAATCGATAGTCACGGAATTTTGTTGCCTGAGTCGTGTTTTATAAACGGAATGTCTGTACACGTGATGATCTGAAAACAACATTTTCATTCGACACTTTCAAAGAATACAAATTGATTCACACATGCACTTTCATTATTTGAGAAGAAATTCACTGTGCATTTAATTTTCGTATGGAATATACCGCACCACCATATTGTTTTTGTTTTGTGACGATGCATACGATTCCTCTTGATGTGTTAGTCCTACACTCAACTGTCAAAACTTATCAACGTGGAGGTGCACAATGGTAGGAGACACGCTGAAACGGACGGACTATCGTACTTCTTCCATGCCAAAATCGATATTTAAGGCTCGACCGGCGTCTCCCTCTTCGCACCGCCCACTCCTGCCACGGGAAACTTCCTGTTCACGAAACACATACAGGTTATGTCTACCAAAGATCAATCACTAAACGAATTCAACGGCACACGAGTCCATTTCACGGCAGACTCCAAATTTTCTTCTTCACACGTTCCTTGTTCATTATTGAATCACTAGGGGAAGTCTCGAGTCTGATGATCGGAGGTATTCGGCCGCGTGCCGAAAAGTACCGAGTCGCGTTCTATGTAGTTCCCTCCGTATCGAGATTTATAAACGCGATAAAAAGGGCCGTAGGTAAAAGAGTAAAGTTTTTTCGCGACACAATGCACACAAGATGAAGAGTACTAGAAAAATGTAATAACACGCACGTCACATATCCAGAAAAAATGCGTATGATGTAAATTAAATTCAGCAGAAACTTGAACGGCGTCAAGTCGTTCCTAGGTTGCGTGAGTTTCTTTTTTTAAACACCATGAGGTTATCTATAATTTACTGTTCTTTTCCAAAGAATTTTACTATTTAATATCACGATCGACGTGTGTGTATTTAAAGTACGCGTTTGTAACAGTATAACGTGTTAACCCGAAGAGGGGAGAGGTAAATCAACGAAGACCTGAAGACGAGCGTACCCTTTTGCAAGGGACGCGACGTAGACTGATGCAGGCTAGTCCTTCTCGCATAACCTACGAATCGCGATCCGTGGCCCCCTACCCGTTTCGCTCTGCAACTAAGAAGCGACAGGGCCGTACGTTGACCTTAAAAGTGCCCATCGTTATATTACGATTTTAAAGAAATTTCATAAAATAATCCTTTCAATTTTCATAAATATTATACCTAAGTATTAACCTAGATTAAAAATTATTTTAATTAACAAGAAATCATTTGTTTTATTATAAAAATCTAATATTAATCAATATCAATCACATTTTTTTCGGAGCAACAATTTTACAAATGTAATATTTTTTTATTACATCTTACATATATATTGCTTATTTACGAGAAAAGAAAATACATTTTTCTTATTTAAATAATATATAACCAATTCTGGTATGTATACATCTTATTTTAATTCTGGATTTCGAATGCAAATATTTGAGATACCATTTATTCTATAAATAAATTTGAATTCGATCAATGAATTTACGTAAAGCTCTTATTTTGTTTCAAATAATTTAAAGAATTACGTATAAATATTAAATAAATGTATTATAAGACGGCCCTGAGAAGTAGTCAAACGCCAAACCCACACCATGTCGAAGGTACGAGCCGCGTGCGCAGGACCAGTGGACAGAGTGTAAAGCCCTGCGCATGCGTAATGGACGACGGACACGGCAGACCCTTCAACTCGCATGAATGCAGTAGGCGCAGCCCCATGGCACTCGAGGGTAAAGTGACGTGCAGCCTTATGCATGCGCATGTATAGCGCATTCGCCTTAACTTTACACAACATGTCACAGCCGTTAGTTTGTACTTTATACTACCATGAGAGTATTACCCTTCCACACGTGATAAATACTTTATTAAATACTATAATACATGTGTTGAAGTATTTCTAAATATCAACTTTTATTACATTTTCAAGTAATGCAACTAGCATTCGAATATTCAACATTTCTTTTAATATTCAACAACAGTACTGGAGAGCCAAATTGCTACATCCTCAATTTGGCGCCAGTGAAATTCACGTGAATGAGAACAGTAGCGTAGTATTGATACTATTTTTTACAAAAATTTTGTAAAATTTAGCAATGGAAATTAGTTTACACGAACTAATTATTATTATTATACTTTTAGTTATTTAACATTTGTTTATTTAAAATTCACATATTGCAGAAAAAAATTATATTCGTGAATTACAATTTTTACCATTCGTATGCATTTTATATTCCAAGTAAACTACATTATCATTATTACTAACAATTCTGTAATGTAATTCTTAGGATCCTGTGTAAATTCGTATCTTTTTCCTGAAATATTAACTTCTCGATGTTTTACATATTTAACAGCAATGACCATTCGTTTGTAAAAATTAATAACAATAATCAATCAAAATAGTCACTAGCAAGAAAAGGGAAGAACGATAAGCTGTATTTCTTAACAGCCATCAGGACTATGAACAAACTGAGGAAATAGCAAGAAAAGAGCAGCGAGTCACGAAGATGCACGAACGTATGTATGCGTGGGCGAAAATGCACGAGCGCGTGGGTACAGAAACACGAGAGGCGTGCTTGACTTCGTTCAGACGAGGAACAAGATCCGCGGAATCGTGTGTATAGGTTAGGTAGGTAACCCAGTTTCGCCGGTGCACCAGGCCAAGCTGCAGCAACGCCGTTCAGCAATCGATACCTATATGCAGCCGGTACTACCCACAGCCTAGATTCGCTTGTCTAGGATAGATGCAAGAAGGGGATTGCGTGACCTACATCTCAAGAAGAAGTGTAACAAAAATATGATTTAGGGTGCCAAAATCAAAGATTTATTCATCTGCAAAAGACAGAAGGAAACGGATATTGCGCCATTATGATATACCGCGTTAATTATGTATGGAATTGTAACTTTCGAAGTTACTGAACACCATTCCAAAACGAAAATCATTTTGCAACATTTAAAACTAATTTTCATTAACTACCATAAATTACCACTAAATGCTACACATTTGGAAAAGTCATATTTCGTTTAAGACTATAAACGAAATGTCTTCAGAGTAGAACAGATTTTTTTAACAAAAAGATCTCAAACGAAAAACGTTTTAACTACGAATAACAAGAAGTGTACAACGTATTTGTCCTTGACTTTGTGAAGATCCTCTGCAACGCATTCAGCGAAAGAAAAACGAACGTACGTTTCATTTCTACTCCGTGACGTGTATATGCGCAACGTGTACATCGCATACTTTCGAGGGTGGGCTGAAGTCGAAAC
Source organism: Anthidium xuezhongi (assembly GCA_022405125.1). Taxonomy (NCBI): domain Eukaryota; kingdom Metazoa; phylum Arthropoda; class Insecta; order Hymenoptera; family Megachilidae; genus Anthidium; species Anthidium xuezhongi. Next base: position 3,960,633 of record CM039641.1, on the reverse strand, counting down.
GAACGGTTATAAGGGAGGGGGAAGAACGTCTGGGTCATTTAGGTTGAATAAAACCCGAAGATTTTGGGGATGAGAGGTAAACTGTTCGTCATAGACTAACGAAATGTGTATAGAGAGGTCGAGATAAGGGGGAAGAGGAGTTAGACCTGTAACCTCTGGCAACCTTCGGTTGTCTCGGTTCAACCATTTCGCCCAGACGAGACGCAGTAGTTCAAACTCCTCTGGTGAAAACATAGCCACTGACTCATGCTTGCCAAAAGAATTCAAGGAAACCAGGCATGGTTGTAAACTTTTCCAATGTACACAATGATTCACTGATAATTATGCTTTCAAATGAAAATCGCACTTCTCTTACGTTCAAAACAAAACGAAAATAAATCATCGCAGTAATCCAAACGAAAGATACCTTTAAAAGCTATCCGACGAATAAAAAAACTAAATTCGATTAAATTTTTATCATTTTTCACCCTATAAAGGAATGCATCTTAGAAATTCCAGATAATGATTAGATAGACGAGAAAGAAAGTAGACAGAAGGAGCATAGAACCATAGAAAACGGACCATAGAAGTCAGTTTCCAGGGGTCTTTGAGCCCTCGAGCCGTTGACCTTGGGAAGGTAGCATGGAGATCTTGTGGTGTGAGAGCAGTAGTACTCTGCTCTCTACGTGGGCGTTCGGTAGGAGGTTACAAGCCTGTGGGAGGAAAAAGGCCGGTCACAACGTCAGAGAAAAGAGTAACGTGGAGCAACGAATGTCTGGACGAGGACAGAGAACCACTGTGAAGGGAGGGTCGATATTTACCGGCCTTCCCCTTTCCCCCAACCGGGCAACGACCTACCACCCCTGCGTATCTCTCAAACTCGCTCCTCCACCCTCTATCGCTTTCTCTCTTACGATCAAATTCCTCCGTCCTTGCCTCCTTCCAGACGTTCCCCTCCCCCTTGTCTTAGCCTCCCTCTCATGCTATTGCCGCCCTTAGTGTCGCTATGCTGTACGTTTATTGCATTCTAACCCTGAAACGACCCAAGTTGCGTCCCTTGAGACGTCCAACTACCAAGAAAGATATCGTGGTCAAGAGCGGGGACTCGACCGTGGTTCATCGAATAGCCGTGAGCATGAAATGGAAAACTTGTTACATTGTTAATTATACAATAGTTTTTTCAATATTTTATTGTAGCTTTTAAACATATTACAATTTCTTTAAAAAAGAAAAGAAAAAGCAACGTGATGTCGTTCGTATTACTTTTACATTTGTATGATAAGTAGTTATAAATTTTGAATAAATTGATTTTTCATGAATAGTGAAAGTACAGTAAATATTAATTTTCCTTTTTTATGATATAAATGAATTAGAATAAAAGTAATTTTCAAAATACACGAAATAAAATTCAATTAGAAACAATTAAGTGCATGTATACTAAATTCACTACATCACTGTTTAAACTCTAGGAATACACCCACGCTGCCACCTGTAGGTAAATAGTTTCAACGAGTACGAATCAACTCGGTCGGTAAAAAGAACTTACAGTTTTAAAGCGTTCGTTACAGAGCAAATATTAAAAGTTACGAAAAGCATAGTACGCGTTAGTAACTTTAGTACAAATAAAATTTATTTTAAAAAGAACTTTAGAAATACATAAATTATAAAGTTACCCACACGTGCTATGCTTACAAAGGGAACTACATTTCTATATTTAATCCTCAACAATCCGTTATTATTCAATTGAAATAAACTTTCAAATCAGAACTTCTAGTAACTTCTTAGTGGTCGATATCCAAGACAAAATACAAACAATTCGTATGATAATAAGATGACAAACATTGTTGCGGCATAACATTAATATTGCTTATGCATTCCAACATCCCAACTCGTCTGATCAGGACCGTACATAAGCACGTCCTACTACATAGAATGAAGCTCAACCGGAAGTAACATCCCTACTAGCCGATCCAATAACATTTGTTTTTCTCTAGTACTTCCCACGGCCTACAAACGATATTCAAAAATAACGATAATAAAAAATACTAACAAGATCAGGCAAACAATAATAAAATCCTATTATCGATAGTAGAACAAAACAAGAAATTACTTTTGTTTTTCAAAGTGATTTGTTAACTCGGTACACGAAGTATCTATTATATTTGCATGTAACGATAAGAAACGTAACGAACGTGATAACTTCGCGAAGAAAGTGTTATAGTTTAAAACTAATTGCCATTTCACGCTTTATCTGTGAATTTTCCTGACAGATCAGCTGGAATATTCGCGTATTATTCGAAACGAATAGAACAATGATCAATCGGTGCCGCGAAAAGGGGGTGTGTTTTTCACGGTTTCGAATGCTTCTCAATCGTACACATATTTTTCTTACAACTTCATCGTAGAAAAATATCGTCGGATTGTTTACGGCTCGGCTTGGAAAAATACGTGCCGCCGTCTACCCAAATTTAAAACCGACTATCTTATCCCGCGCGTAACCGCAAAATACTGGCTCGGGCATTAAAGTGAAACCGTTTTCACCGCCATTATAACGAAGCGTCAGCGTTTTTCATGCGTAAATGCTTTCAAAACTTTAGTACTCGGTCAAAGAGACAATATGGAAATCATATCAAGGAGGAAGGGACCCTTTTATTGCACAGGTATTCGATACGGTACATTGTATTTCGGACAAAAATACAGGAAAGGTTCTGAGATTCGATCTCTTTTGTTTCAATTCCTAAACTCCGTAATGAAAGGTCGTTACCAGGGAATTAAATCCTCGAACAATAAAAATATGTCGTTCAACGAATTTTAAGGAATCCGTCTTTTACGATCCTTAATAGTACAATTTAAATAGATTTTATTGAAAGTGTTTTTAAAATTGCCAAACAGCTTGGCTCAAATATCACTTTATTCGAAATTTTTCTTTTATTTTAAATCTTTGGTACATTACCAAGAATTTTACGATATTGGAATCATAAAGTAAATGAACTGTTGGTAAAAGTATAAAGATGTATACATTATAGTTTGTGAAAGCAATTATGTACCATTAATACTGTGACTGGTGACACTTGAATTTCCAATAAAAATCATGGCCTATATTGTTAGGAATTTCTTCGTTTATTTGGTTGAAAATATTCCTAGTAGATATTTAAAGTTATAGATAATGGAAATACCAGAATATTGTGGAAACAGAGTATAAAGTTTGTCAAAAATAGAATTATTATCGAATGAAATTTTTAGTGGTTGCAGCGTGGCAGTGAAAGTGTTAAAGGTTTACTTTGCGAACCAACGCAATCACAGCATAACCATAATCCATATTATTTAGAATTCTTTATTTACAATTTAGAATTTAATAAAAATTTATATTAATAATTTAGAATTTATATAAGTAAAAATACTTGTAATAAATATTTGAAATTATGAACAATAGAAATAATAAAGTGTTGAGAAAACAATATAAATGGCGGAGATGAGTAATTGAAAACATGCGTTGTCATATTTGAGATCTATTCATATTTGTTATCTATTCATCCGGTAGATGCCTATTCGCGTCTTGTAGAAAATTAATATCAGATAAGACGAGATCGTATAGAAATAAAATAACAGAAGAAAAATGTATATTTCGTCTATTACAATAACCAGGTAAAAAGAAACAAATTCCACGGATTATTTCCTTTTATTAGTTTGAAATTCGAAACTTTCACTGGCCAATTTTATTATGCCCCTAACGATCAGTTTACGAGCAAGGATCTTGAACAACACCGAGCCAGGTAACACCGAAACCTAACGGTGAGCAATTAGGGATGATAGAGGAGTGTTGACTCACTTTAAAGTTGTATTAACGAACGAATACACGGCACTGTAATAAAAGCAGGAATTTAACAGCTATGTTAACAAAGCACACGACACCCGATCACGATTTTAAGGAGAAAGTTCATGAATCAACTGTTACAGAGCTCGAAATCTGTCGCTCTGCTTGAATAGCAGATAATCGAATGTAAGAAATAGAAAAATAACATTTGTCGAGTGTGTCATGTTTGATTTTGTGTTTAAAAATATGATAATACTTATTCAAATTATTTTGTAGAATTTTTCAAGAAATTACACTTTGAACTAATAACACGTATCGAGTATAATCTATCGAAAATATCGAATCGTATACGTTGATTCAAGTTACAGCCATGGAAAAGTAAATAAGATCAAACGGATAAAGCACGAAAGTAATTTATCCAGTACCAACTGTTCCTTATTAAACCAGGGTGATATCTTTCAAAAATTAGACAAATTTTAAATAAACTTTAGCGTAAAATCGACTGCGTTTGAAACGCTTATTTTTAAAATACTAATTACTTCGTTAAACTATCAATTGCTTCAAAAATACAGTAATATTTGGTACGATAATTGATGAAAAAAAATATATTTGTTTTAAATAAACATTCCATAAAATTGTTATGGTAAAACAAACAACTGGTAAAATCGATATAATAACATTCAAAACATTAGAACAGGTAATACGTGACCGTATATTTATAAATTAAAGGTAAAAAATTATTCGACCATGCGTGAACGTGCACTTTCTATCAGGAACTGTTTAGAATCTGGTTTACCAACCTATAGCACAGCCATGCACGTGGTTAAATGTCACAATTCTAAGGCGCTATAAATTTAATCCGAATATATAATTATGTAACTTGTAATAACCCGTCAGTGCCACGAAATGATATTTTAACGCTACGACACTTCGGGCAAAGAAGCTGTAAGGAAATATTGTATCAAAATTCGCTGTACGTACAAAAACGAAATATTATATAATTAAAAAAAAAAGGAGAATTAAAACTTCGTAAGTGAAAGTAACTCGAAGAAACTTTAACGTGAAATATTAAATAAATGTACTCAGATTTTCTGCCGTTTGAAATGATTTTAACAATACTGAAAATAAAAATTCTACTTTATTGGTAGAAAATTAACTTTTTGCACTCGGGTGGTGCCTCGAGGTCACCATATGCAATTAACTAGATGATTAATATTTGTAACTCTTTTATCCCAAAATAAGGCTTTTAAATTTTCAAACTTTCATTGGAAAAGATATCCAGACTTAATTATATCCAAAAATGCTTCGAATGCTAAGGGTCAAAGAATCCCCCCTTACAACAAGGAATTCTCCCTTATAACACGGAATTCCCCCTTGCAATACGGAATTCTCACTTTTAACACGGAATTCCCCCTTATAACACGGAATTCGCCTTTGTAACACGACAAAAATTCCTTATAACGCGACATTCCTGCAACACGCGATTTCTTTTTATGGGTAGAGAACTGGAAACCCCCTTTATACCAGGACGTTCTTAAACCATGATTTCATAGGTAAAGAATTCGGAAAAACCCTCTTATAACACGGTATCCCTTTAATATAGTTTTATTTTGATACGTGTAGAAGACTGGGGAAATCCCCCTATAATACGACGTTCTTACGACACGATTGCAACCCAACACCATTGAAAAATGAAAAAAAACAGAATTTAACAATAACAAGTAATCGGGTCTGATACGTTATCCAGCCTTTATAAAACGTTTTTGCGTTCTTTATCATCTAATAATAAATAAAAATTAGAAAAAGTAATTAGTATTATCAGTTTCTTCTTATTCACAGTGTACTTCAATTTCAATACAACGATTAAATAGTAAATTAATCATCATTAATCACAATCCGATCGACTGATTTTTAAAAATACTTATGATGATTCAAAACTTTGAAATATCGATAAAAGTACACGTATCATTGATGGACGTAAAAGGTTTTCAACTCGGACGTAAGGAACTGTTAATCAACGCGAATTAACGTTCTGATCTGAAAACAATGCGAAGGAAAATGTATATTCATCGGACTTATATTCGAGGCGGTCGATGATTAAAACTCTGTTACAAATAAACGGAAGCGAATTCCTCGCGAATTTCAACGTAACGGATTCCACGCATTTACAGAAACTTTCTACACCGAATATCATTTCTTCGAGGATTGTTATTTAAAATGCTCGAAGCGTTACTAACCGACAGAATTTGTCCGCGAATCCTTTTTTTTTCTCTCTCTTAACGGGCATAATACCGTGAATCATTCTTAAAATCTTCCGTTTATAAACCAAAATCACAGACCTTGAGGATCCCATAGTTACGCGATTCAAGATGTACAAATAATTATCTTGTTAATTCTAAAATATTAGCATTGAATATGCAAAATTAGTTTTTAACCAAATAAAAATCAAATGGAGCAGAGTATAAATTAAACCTGATTTCAAATTAAAGTAAAAAAATAAGTAATTACACGTTATTCTTGAAGAAAAATGATGTAGAGGAAATTTATACTTCAAAGTTACTAGACGCGAGGTTAACCTGACCCATTATCCATTCTATCTTATTATTAAATTAACCAACTCGTTCTAAAATAATTATTACGTTTGCTACCTTTAACCTAATTCAGGCTTAACCTAGACATAATTCGTGGTAAATTTCTGGTATTATAACCTGTAGTAGGGGGGTTCCCTTCTTCTCCGTTCCCATTGTCCCTAGGGAAACTATCATACCTGACAGAGTACGTGCATTTTCTCCTATGAGTAAAATACTGTTAAAAATCCCTGTATAACACAATCGTAACAAAGCTAGTAAACCATTGCAACAAATTTAATTTATTGTTAGTTAAATGTTTGACAAAATGACGATCAGAAGTGGCGGAAATAAAACTTAATTTGTACAAAATAAGATGACATTTTATGAGAAATGAAAAATTAAATGGTGGATCACTGTGTTCCAGTTAATTCGAACGCAGAAGTTTTCGATAATTTAATGAAATTATCATTACATAAAATTGCCATTACTACTCCCAGTATGTAATATAGTACCCTTTAGATGAAATTACGGCTTTGATTTTACTAACTTTCCTGTAAAGCTCGGTGATATTTTTCCCCATTCCATTATAAATCGTTTTTTTAATTCATCGTGATTTATTTACGACGATTAATGAACACTTCTGCCTCAAAAACACAAAATATTGGACTCGACGGTGAATATAATACTTCCAAAAATCTTTTAATTTCGGAACGTAATTTTTAACAAACTTTAATCTCTTTTTACTATTCGGTGCAGTTATTAATGGTTTCTTGCAATTAACGCAGCTGTTCAAATTGATTCTATGGAATACCCGTTGAATTGCGCCACGTCTTACAGTTTTTCTCAAAGGAGACAGAATTTTTTCTTGTATTTCAGGCGTTGAAATGCGAGGATCCTGCTTAATTATTCTAAGTACTCTACTTTCATCACGATTCGTCAGCAGGTTTGGTTCCCCTTGTCGCGGCTTATTTAGAATTGTTTCATCTTTTTAAACATATACAGATCGTGATACAAGGATTAACTTTGGAATTTCCCTTTCACAATTTGAAAAGATAATGTTTCACGTCTCTTGCGATGTTTTCTTTTTGGATGTTTGAGACCGACTGTTGCCGATTGCAAACGTTTAAGAAAACACAGATGATCGCGATATATTCAATTGTTTTACGGTTTAGTCCATTACCAAGCGTCTGGTTTAACCCATTACCTGCCGCAATTCAAAAATACAATAAGAAAATTAACTGTGTAATGATATTCATACTACTGGAACTATTTTTGCCATAATTGTTATTGCTTTTATTTAAATATAAAACTTAAGTTTGCAATGATTTAAAACAAAATAGCCGGGATATTTTATTTAGAAGTTGTAGTTATTAAAAGAAACAAATTTGAAAATCGGACATTGGTGGATAATGGGTTACCTCATTTCATTTTTCATTATGTATAACAATGATGAATTTCACAAAATGTCATCTTATTCTGTATAAATGATTAAATTGTTAAATTTTTCACCTGCATATTTTCCTACTTCTTGCTACACACATAGTGTGATAGATGAACAAACACACGACCGACTGTATATGTAAAATGAAACACTTTGATGGTCACTATCATTATTCGTTAGCTAAGAAATAGAAATGGAGGGTGTTGTTGAAGATGAAAGTAGCAATTCTGATTATAGAAGTCGAATCCCCAAAACAAGAGTTAGATTTTAGAGGAATATTTATAGTATCCGAAGTGGCTTTATGCATTCAGCATTTCAAATACTATCATACTGCACAAAATTACTAATAAATCACATACTGACAATTTATTTTAATAAATAAAGAGCAGAAATCGAAGAATCGCAGAAATCGTATAAAAGTAAAAGACATATCAGTTCCCGAAGATGTTGTAATAAGACCCTAGATCTCGATCCTGCGTTAACGAATCCAAAATAGGGAGCAGCAATTAAATGCAACATGGCTGTAAAGGCACGGTCGTTCGAAAAGCGAGGAGATCGGTAAGAAGCGAGCGAAGTACGGTTAGTTTCTCCCCGGATGTCTGATGGCCTCTTTCTCGTACTAGCGGCCTTGCCAGGAATGCACATTTTCTGCCGGTATACACCGTTTACTTTGGCTTCGATTCGAATCGATGCATAGACACCACCTTTCACCTATCGTCTCCTTAATCACGTGACCGTACCTGTTATCGTTCAACATCATCATGATATACCCTTGTTGTCGCACGAAATCATCTCAAGTACGTTCGGTTTCAACTCACAACCTTGTAACCGGCTACCAGGGCCGGACAGAACATCGGGAGTTTGGGAATATTCGCGGTGGGTGTAGAATTTAACTTTTGTATAAATTTTTGTTGCACGTACAACAAAAGTTGATTGTTTAAAAGCTCATGCGAGTTATAATTTACTCCTTTGAAAAACTATATAATGTTTTTCTTGTTAATTAAATTGATTCGTTACAAGAAGGCTAGTTATTAATTTCCTAGTAAAAGTTTAGATCCTTATCCGCCCCTACCAACCACTCTACTTCCTCGCGTTTACACGATTTTTTTAATTTAACTTGTATCCTTCATGGAATTTTATCGCGTTCACGGTATCCACCTGACCCGTAATCTTAATCAGCAGATCGATTGATATGGGAGTCATCGATGACCAATATTATACATTTAATTTAATCAGTTAATAGAATGACGAAAAATAAAAAATTATTATATCTGCAATTTAATCCTTAGACGTCGGATTGTTTAGATAGCGATAATTTAAATTTAATTTTATACTGTTAAATTATAAAATTCAAAATTTCGACTGAAAAGTTATAAAATTCAAAATTCTCACGCCTAACTTTAATTGAAATATTATTTTACGCGTTCTAGAAGTCAGGGGTGCAATTAATCCAGCCTCGTCATTCGAAAATTTAAATAGCAAACTGAGAACTAAATTCCTAGAAAATAATTATATTCTTTGGTCTTTGATCATAACGCGCTACAATAAAATAATTCATTTTGAAGCAAAACAGGAAAAGTGCAAAATCTATACGCAGAGAATGTTTTAAGATAACATTCAAGATTATTAATTTTGGTTTCTTTCGAATGTAAAAGAATCTCAAGTATTGTTTTTATCTTTCAATCTGTTTTTCCTCAAAAGTATAATTAGCCTGATAAAAAATTGATAGTAGATTAAAATAATTAACGTTCTTCTCAATGAACTATCTGTACACTGCCGAGTAGCATAAGTTTCCATGCATAAAATGGCGTCGTAGGGGAAGAATATTTTACAACTCGACTCAATACTCGAAAATTATTACTAATTATGTATTTGGTAAATTATCGTATCATGGTATAATTTCTGGTAACTTTCAAGTACGAAAACAATTTGAAAAATTATAATTTTGATTCAAAAGAAAAACAAATATTTATTACAATGAATGAAAACAGTTATCCACTTAGGTGTAAAATTTAATTCGAATAGAAAAATTATGTTATAACCCAAAACTAAAGAAATCATTTTTTTCTTTTAAATTTAATTGAAATTTAATTGAAACGTCAGGTTTATACAAAAAATTAAATTGTACAACGTGTAAGAGGTCCACGAGACGAATCAGTGACCCAAAATCCGCGTAAAATTCAGTCCAAAGCTGGGTTTCCAGGTTACATTGCAAAATCGACGCGATTACACGATCCAAAATTCATATCATGATACGTTAAAAGCAATAAACATCGTTTAACGAATAAACATTCGAAATTTTATACTTGTAACACTTAAACAATTAAAATGATCAAAATAACGAGAGAAAGTAAAATTCAGACATACCAATCAAAAATATGGAAACTAAATTAATTACAAAGTTAAAAATTGAACGATAATCAACAAAGTTGTAAAGAATCTAAATATTACTCTTATTGTTATATTTAGACTCGATGTTCCAGAGTTAAACAAAATTTGTATCAATGTTGTTACGGTATTATATTTTCACTAATATATTAACTACATTCGATGCAATTAAAGCAAAGAATCAAAATATGAGAAAGGGGGACGGGGGCGTAATTTTAAAACATACGTATAGGAATTAATTACCGGGCGCAACCCGGTACCGAGCTCAATTTTATTGGTTGTCCTGAGCATTATGCAATTCTGTTCGTGATGGCCTTTACAATGAACAGACATTACCCAACAAGACGAGACAAAGGACCTTGACAACCTCGATAGAATCTTAACCTAACAGCTAACAATTTCTTTCACTGCACACCATATTGCAATAAAACACAATTACACCGTACGTTCGTGACAATCATGACTCCCAAAATTATTCTCTCGTAAATGAATAATAAAGGTTAAAAAAAGAATTAACTTTGGAAAGTTGTATATTTTTAAATCAGACTTAAAATTCTTTAATTTCTTTAAATCAGACTTAATAATGTAGAAATTATACAAATTAATTCATACACCTATGCACTTACTACTGAACTGAGATTTGTATCTTAAAATTTCTATACAAATTTGCAAATAAATAAAAGGGAAATTGGTCACAAAAACGAGCATAATTATCGGTATAAAATACTGTCGCATTTCAGTGTTTGATACATATACGTATTGTGCATCTTTGAATTTAATATTGGCCGTATGAAAAATATCAGTATCAGGAATTCTACGCTTATGACACACGTGATACATCAACTGGTAGGACAATATTCAGCTAACCAGCGATTACCGACTCATGCGACATCTCCCGAAATTCATCGAAAGTTTTCGTTCCATTAGATACTTGTTCGTTTCACGTAAACTTTGTTTATCATAAGCAACTATAAATTATTTTCACATATGACATAGTATAATTAAGTACGAACAAAAATATATCGACTATTTAGACAAAGCTTGATACAAACTAACCTCTGTTTTATAACAGTGGTATACTGTAAAACACAAATCATGAAACATATTACTCTGTATGAAGGGTACAACGGTATATATATATTCTTGAAAATATACGAACAATGTAAAAACATTCGTTTATTCGAATAGACGATTGCCGTGAATACGGCGTGACATTCAACTTACCTATCACCGTGGACATTTTCGCCTTGTGTGCCGTTCTACCGTCTGGTCCAACTTTTCCTACGACCGTTTATGTTAGTGATGGTAAGAAATAGTGATGATTGAGCGCATGTTTAGCGGCGTGATTGCCCACTGGCGATCCTATCCACTCTCGATCTCAACATACGAGGTAATACACGGCAGTTTTCCTGGTTGAAGTATATACGCCTTGTATGGCGCGAATACTTGAAAGAACAATGATGGCTATTTGAATCGACGAACACCTTCTCGTGCTTTGCAAACGAAAAGACCGCTCGTCGAAATTATATAACCTCCGCAGCAGCAAAGACGATATGATACTAGCAAGACGATGTTTTCGCGCGAGTTAGTAACCGCAAGGCCCGGCAATACCCACTGCTACTACTGTTACTACTATCGTTAACTCACTCGGGTGGCAAAGCACTTTCTTTTGAAAGACTATTTCGGTTGTCACGTATCAACTAATATTTTCTCTCATTCTATTCTTAAATATGATATTCACATTACACGACGGTTTCGATAAACATATTCTATCATTTAAATTCACACACTTAATATGCATTCTAACAACCATATGCTGCTTGCGAAGATAATTTTGTAGCCTAATACACAAATAACACGATCTGTTTGATCTTAGAAATCAACATGAACGATGTACAAATTCAAAAAGATTTAGTAAAAATATGAATTTACTTTGATAAAATACTGTTAGAAAGGGAAAAGAAACTTTTGTCTTGATATTTCGAACCATAGAATTACAAAACAGCCTTGAAAATATTACGCCGTGAAAAAAGAGAAAAATAATCTTTTATTTATACTACGCACTATTCTACTGCGTTGTCGTGAACTTGTTTTATGCTTTTAGTAAAATTGCACTCGATTCTTTTCACTACAAGCCAAATAATAAGATAGAAAAAAGAGAACGAGAAACGTGTGTACCGTGTGGCTTGATTGCCACATGTACACAGACTACGCGCGACATACAGCCGAACTCGACACTCGGATGTTTTCGTAAGTCTTCGGCAAGTTAGCTATGTCGCCTCATTTCATCCTATTCGCCTTCTTTCTTCCTTTCGTGGTTTCTTTCTCTGTTTTCTCCTTAGATACTTCTTCGTATATCCTTTCACACGACCCATATGTCTATTATTCTTATTTCAGCTTTAATTTGTCAATTAAACGATCTTAATTTACTTGAAGAAAACTTTCAATAAGATTCAACAGATTGCTTCCCCACTCCCTCTCTCTCTCGTTTGTTTTTATTTATACACGTACCAAGTGTATTTTCTACTTTGATTTTTCGCAATAAAGTTTCCGACTATTCGAGTAAAACTTGAGATTAAAACACAGAGATAAGATGATAAATTATTAATCATAAGAAAATTGTAATCGATACCAGAAAATCGATCGATTACATTGACGTGATTTGATGACAGTGTTAAATGTCTTCAATAAGGTCGTTCTATTGCCATTCGTTTACTTCGTAATGTTGATATTTCAGGAAAATCAAAGAGATAAGTATTTTTCTTATAATATGATTAGAACTCAATTAACTATTTGTTACTCCAAAACAATGTGTTCAAGAACTAATAAAACAACTTGTCAAATTATTAATCGCATAGAATATGAAAAGAAAATTAATAACTACGCAAATTCGATATATTGGGCAATAGTAGAACTGGCATAATTACAACGCATCTTCCACGGCTTCCATAATTTCATTAAGTTAGTTTCGTTGTAAGCATTTAGTATTTAATAGATTTGGATGTATAATAAAATATTATAAATTAACATTTTTCAATATCAAAGATAAATAATTAATTAAACAGAAACCCAATCATTATTTAAAAAAGTAATAATCAGATTCACGTTAAGAACTTTCGAAAATACTGTATTTAAAACAAATAAAAATAATAATGAAAATTAATACACAAATATTATGTTAACTAAATAATCAAAGCAATAATGTATCAATATATCGCTTTTGAATAAATAATTGTATCAAAAATAAATTAATTTATACATATATATTTTTTGTTCAATCAATTTATGATCACTTCTCCATTGAGATATTTATTAAACGTAAAGAAAACAATTAATTGATGCAAAATAATCATAAAGATAACAGCAACAAAAATAAATGCGTCATTGTAGTAGATATTTTTACAAAAACTCCCTAATGGACAACCGCATGGACCGCATGGTTATCTTAACCTCAAAACATAACCTCTACGTATTTTAAATATACATTTAACTTCAACTACATAAAAAAATATACGTACAACAAACGTCAAAGGATAAAATTGAAACCTATAAACGATTGAGGCAAATAAAAAAAAATTAAATTAATAACAGGTACTCACCAGCATTCGGTACAAAGCGCGGTGTATTAGACGTAACCACGGTGTTGTAAGCTTGGGACGAATGGACACTTGGTTGATTAACGTTCACTATTAGCTGAGGTTGATGTTGTGACGGGTTATGATGAGGTTGAGAATGATGTTGTTGATGATGAGGCAGATGGTGATGCTTCCCTTTCGTCGGCATACTCATCGCAAACGTAGGCCTCCTTTCTTTAAACTCTCCACTACCTTCAAAGCTTGTTGCCTTATGTGGCTCGCTGAGGTCCTCATAGGTACGTTATTTTCGCACGCACGTAGTTAAGCGTAATGTTTGTCGAAAGACCTCTTTGCTCAAGCAAATTTTACTAAACAATTCAATGTACGCAAAATGATGGTTAGCGTTCGGTCACTCGTAGGAAACTGATGGCACGTTTACACGCGCGCGCACTTTAACCACAGTCAGTGTTCATGTACAAAATTTTGTATTCACTTTTTCCACGATTTTTGCTTTAATAAATACTGTTATTTTTTTTATCTGTTGACAAATTGTATACTTCTTCTGCACACAGCCTTTGTCCGTAATGTATTCGATCAAAAGTGTTTACGCTCTTATCACTTTTTTTTCTGAGATTCGCGCGCGGTATTATAGTAATCAACTGCCCACAGTCACTTACTTCTTCTTGTAAAATTAACTGATTATTATCGTCAATAACCGTACCTACGTTGCTCTACCTGCCTAAAATGTCGTATAAACCGTTTGACAAACAGTGAATAACTTGTTTTCTTGTAAGAAAAAAGGAGCGACGCGCACCATACATTGAGCACAACCACAGCACGCCTTTCTTCCCATTTCCTCTTATCTAACGTTCTTTCATGGTAATACAAAAATATTAACTTCTCACACGTTTGTCAAACAAATAAAGTCTAATATAAAGAAAAAAAAATTCGTTAATAATCAATATTTATCAAACTATTTAATTACAAATCACAACTATTTTTGCGTTAATTAATTTATCCGAGAGGTACTATTTTTTCGAAACGGCACAAATGGATTTGCGGTAACATAGCGAAACAAAATTGTACGGCAACCAATCAAATATTTGGCATGAACTATATAATGAACATAGAGTAGATATTTAATTAATTATTTATGATATAATAATAATTGTTGAATAACAAATAACACATTTAATTATATTAAATAAAATTTGAAAAGCTTTTAAAAAAATGTTTAAACACATTTTCATCCTACAACATTATTTTACTGTTATGTATAAATACTATATGTAATTTTAAGTAATTGAAAATTAGAGCAGAAATATAATTTTATTGTTAAATAAATTTTACTATATATTTATTTTTTAAATATTTTATCTCAATAAACGTATAAAATATACATATTGTAAACAATTATTTTATAAATTATATTATTTATGTAAACACCACATGTATGCCCACTATGTACTATAAATACATATATTTAATTATATGTATATTATTACTAATAATTTATAAAATGAATTAAAATCATACTTTTTTATAAACTAATTATAAGTATATAACGTAAATACTATTTCACAAAACAATATTATATCTACAGATTTTAAAAGCAAACAGTTAAACTTTTCATTAAATTAATATAATATTTAATTTCATAAACAGAAAAGTCATATACTTTAAAAGTGGTTCATATATATAAAATATATAAAATTTGGAACCCTTTTATAAAATTATATGTCAAAAATATTTATAACGATATCATTAGATTCATTTTTACTCTAACCTTATCTTATCCGCTAGTTAAAGTCTTCTTCCATTTCTACTTTAGGTTTTTATAGTTGCTTTAATTCTTCATCTAAAAATGAATTCTCGAGGTAAATTAGAAACAGAGAAATTAAGAAAAAATCTAGAAGCACAATTGGACAGACTTGTACAACAATTAGAAGATATAGAAGAAAATCGGTATATTTAAAAAGTTATTTTTCTTAGAATATTGTGTTACATTCTTAAGAATCATTTTTCAAAATTAATATGAATCTAGTAATACGCACTTCATTAAAAATATAATGTTTAATAGGAATTTGTTGGATTCAGTTGCTTATGAAGAAGCAATGCAACTTACAAAAGAAGATTTACAAGACTTTAATGAAAGTTTACAGCGAATGATATCAGGAGATACAACATTAGTTGATGAATTAAGTTCAATACAATTGGTACGTTATATACATATTTTTATAAAACAATTAATTTTGGAAGTATTATGGAATGTAGTTATATAGATATTGTTAAGTAAAGTAATTACAATATGTATTTCAATTCCTAAACAAATAGGCAACTCAATCAGCAATCAGTGAAGCGTTTAAAACACCTGCTGTTATTAGAATGTTTGGTAAAAGAGAAACTACTCAACTTAGAGCACGTTTAGCTCAAATTGATTGTGATATGAAACTTGGGAAATTGAGTAAAGATGCTAGTGATCGTCAACGTGGAGAGGTATTGATTGCATTAAGACAACTTGGAGAAAAATTAGAACCTCAAGAATTACAATTATTAGAAAAATTAAGATTGAATAGCTTTGATACAGCAAGTTATGTACAAGTAACTGAAAATGCAGAAAAAGGTCAAATGGCCATTGCAGTAGTTGGTGATGAAGTTAGAATTCAAAATAGTTAAATTTTTATAGCCATCTAAGCTCTTTATAGGATATATGTATAATTAATAATTCACGTATTTAGTAATTATGGTATGACATGTAAAGCAACAATTTTATAAAAATAAGGTATTTATAACAATAATGTCGTTTTTTATATATTAACATGTATGTTTTAATAATTATTAATTAGTAGTTATTTTGTTAGGTTAAATTATCAGAGCTTTCGTTCTTAATAGATAAATTAAATGCTTTAATTCAGGATAATTTTTCATATAAATTTTATAAATAATATTTAAACTATTCAAATAAAAGTATAACACATTATTTTATATTGATACGTTATTTGTTTATAAAGTATGAACTGCATTCACATTTATTTCTAGTCATATTATGCTGCTACTGCATATTGTATATAAAATATGTGTAGTTTATTTCACTGTCACATTTATAATCTATGTACAAGTTTAAACAAACATATATTTATGTTATAATATATTAGAATATATTATTCTTGTAAATATGTATACATACACATGTGATATGAACATATTATGAAGGATATGTTACAAGTATTTGGTTTTAATACTGAAAATTAATGTTACATATTATCCGAACATAATATTTAAAAATAATAAGTATACTTTTAATCTTGTGAATTTCATATTTACATTAAATGTGAAATTAGGAAGTAGAGAATTTGAAATTTTCAGGAAGATGTTTATTATAAAAAATGTAGAATTTTCAAGTCAATTCATATATAATAACTTCGTACAAAATGCACGTATAATTACGTTACATACTCCTTTACTTTTTTAAATTCTCGAAAATAAAAAAATAGTGTTTACAAATAACAACAGCCTAAACATTTGTTTGTATACATGTTACAAATGCTTCCATTTAAGGAGAAAGTTTACAAAAGGCATATCATTTTACTGTCAAGAATATATTAATGTGCTTCTACAAAGTATCTTCTTTTTACAAACACAATAGCTTTAAGTGTATTCTTACAGATTCATTACTGTATTAGTATATTTATTGCAATTAACGTTTACGTCGGCAAACTCTTTTATGTTCACGCTGCCAGTGAACTTGTTGACAGTCGGTACTACAATATGCAGTGTTCCAACAGCAATGGTATATTGCTTCAGCTTCACAATTGTAACACTGAAATTGGAATATATATCAGAACATGTATGAAGATGTTATTTGTAAAGTATATGTACACAAAAGAAATATTTAAAAAATGATTACCCATTGTTTCTTTTTTATTTCTGATATAATTTGCTGATGTCTGTCTGTTAATTGTCGTACCTCCTTAGCATGTTCAGCTTGTAACTTTTCCAGTTCTTTACATTTTTCGAGCTCTAATTCACGACGTAGTTTTTCTACCGCTGTTGTAGTTGGTTGTTCGGATGTTCTGCGTTCTCTTTTTATCTATAAAATAATCCGTATAAATATATGCGACAAATGTAATCAATCAGTACAATTGTTTCATTTTGTACCTTTGCAGGTAATGGTTCTGTTTGTATTTGCTCCGTTTGTACAAGAACACATTTAGTTCTTGGTTCTTGAGAACTGGATGTAACCATATCCTCTTGAGAACCTTCTTTTTTTAAACCTTGAGGGCAGGTACTGGATAACGTTCCTCTTGCAGGCTCATCTTCAGCCACTGGTAAACAGGGTACTTGTCGTTCTTCACTTTTGGCTTTGGTTGTAGACCGGTCATTATTGGCCGTTCCTTCTTGATTCGATAACGTATCATTGTGACCATCCGAACTGAGACGTTCGACTTTCACTCTTAAATCTTTAAAGAGATGTTTCGTCGAGTTCGAATTGTTCGTCGAGTTCTTTGAACTTGATTCAATGTTTCGAATTTTGGTCGGCTTTGGACCCTCGTTATCGTCGCCGACGTCCAAATCCTTGATGCTCTTGCCCAACTTTTGCAGCAAATTCTGATGATTCTTCAGTTCTTCGAATGCTCTGTTCCAAGCAGTGGATCTTTTTATCTATGGAAGGTAAATTGTGCAAGTTTTAAAAAAAAAAGAGGTCGAGCTTCTTCCGATTGCACAATGAAAACGGAGTGATGAGAAATTAGTTGTACACTTTAGGCCACTGTATTGTGCATACCTTCATTTCTTTCCACTTTCCTTTATCCGAAGGCTATGCAAGAATTCGTTGTTAAGATAATAATATACCTAAGTGCAACAACAATTTCTAAATTGCTTTCTCTCGACAGTTCTCTTCTATTTGTGTTCAGTGATATGATACACTGTAAATGGCGTGTAACCTAAACCGAGAATTTCACAGTGTTCGCGTGACAATTTCGCGTAGAACGCCGGAAATTTTTAACATATCTTTACCTGTAAACTCCGCAGACTGGAAGTTATTGGACGAATGAACACTTTCTCGATGTTGGCACGCATGTGATGTCCCCCGAAAAAACGAACATCATAGATGTTCCCGTTAACTTGCATCACCTTAGCCGGCCAGTACGGGTACCCCTTTTGCTTTGCATAAACTAACTGATGCGGTGGATTGCACGGTATGCAAAACCACATTTTCTCTGATTTTTCGTTCGATATTCTGTAACAATCAGCACAACGACGAATTTCTTGAAGATCGTAGCAGCAATCTTGATACATTATCAGACCCATTTCTCCAACTATGCTATGAGCTAAATAAACATTGAAATTAAAATTGTTATTTTATACAAATTACGTACAAGGAAAATTCTGTTCTGATTATTTACCTCCGTGATAGATAATAATATTATGCAAAATGTTATGTGCATCTGCTTGAAACTCAGCAAGGTTGTTATATTCATTCTTTTTAATTTTTGAATCCATTATCGCCAAGTCCATATGATGTTTTATGAGGACACTTGGACGCCATGCATCTTCGCCTTCACTGATCCAGGTTGGACCCGAATATTTATTATTTGGTGTAACAATGGGATCATGATTAAAAACAATAGTACGATTTGTAATTTCTGGTGGTAATTTTGCTTTCAGATGTCCACAGGTGAAGCTTAAAATGTGATTGAGATCACTCTTGTCTGAGTATGTGTCGTTATTTATACTCTGTAACAAATTAATTATATATATTCATATAAATTTAACAGTGATATGTAATTGTAATACAGTATACTTACTTCACAGAAACTACATATTTTTAATTTAACATTACTAGGCACATAACATTCTGGATGATAAACCCTATGACATTGTTGACAACATTCTACTAATCCTGCTTTTTGGCATTTACAACAATACCAGTCATGATCATCGTTGTTTACAGTATCTGCTGGTAATCTATAACTTTCTTGTTCTATACCATTCCTTGTTGGTACTTTTTTTAAATAAACAAGCCCATCCTCAACAGCTTTGTTTAATTCTTCTTGTGCTTCTTGCTCTGTAATTCCATATACCCTAGCTAGGTGTCGTACCATACGATCATTACTGGGTAAACTTCTTTGATGTACAGTTATTTTGATAGCATCCCATATTCGTTGTGTCATAAATGGATCAGTTCTTCGACGAATAGACATGATGATAAAGGAGAACTAAAACAAATGTAAAACAGATATACTTCAAATAATATTTGTAAATAAATTATTTTATTTTTCACTATTTCAAAAAGTGTTACAGATTATTTGATCAACATAAACGTTCCATATATGCTACAGAATATAAAAATATTTTACTCTACAAATATACTATCAATACCAGCATTTGTTACTGTATAGACAATCAGCAAATATACCCGCATAGTGATTGTATTTAAAATATGTAACAGTTGTTGAGATACCCCCATATTTAACATAGCTTATCAAAATATAATACATATACTTAATAATTTTTCAAGCAGTTTCTTGTTAAACAGCACAGGGTATACAAGCTATACATTTATTCAAAAAAATTAAATACTTGGAAGTTTAAAAAAATTTGAATATAATATGTATTTTATAATACTAAGTGTGGTGGAAGCATCTGCATTATTAGTCTCCAGTGTTATTACAATTGTGTTGTTATTAAGAAAGCAGTTTAAACAATGGATAAATACACCATTACACATTTTATCAATATCTGATGTACTGTTTTCTATATTTACATCAAGTGTATTACTTATAAATTACATAGAAAAGTCTCCTTATATAAATTTTCACAAGGGGAATAGTACTTCTTTTCTCATTAGTCATACGTGGAATGAAGATTTTAAAACTCAAAAAATTGGATTTGAAAGATTTAGTGCAGATTCTAATAATATTCCTGATGACAATAACCTTAATATGATTCCAGAATGCGATATTATAAACATTATATTGAAATATGGAATATTATTTTTTCCATTTACAAATTCATTTGTATCTTTATTGATGTTTTCCATACAATGTAATTTAAATGTAATCAACCTCAAGAATCATTGTTCTGAATTTTTACAGTTTCAAGAAGAAATATACACAAATGAGATTGGTACAAATCAATCTGAGTCATATGATATGGAAAACAGTGAAATACCAGTGATAAATAAAGTCTTTAAAATACAATTTGATCTAATATCAAAGTTAATGAAATCCAAAAAGTTTCAAATGATTACACAGAAGTTTATGCAAACTTTTAAATTTAATGATACAAAAAAGGGCAAAAAAGTTACCAGCATACTTCTATTAAGCCAATGGATTATACCTATCTGTATTATAGGAATTCTATATTTAGCTGAATATGATAACAGCAATTATATCAAGGATGTAGAAAATATACAATGTTTTACAGAAAGTAATTTCTTCTTTGATGAATGTAACAATAATATCACACCCATAAATACTACACAAAGAATTAATTCTAGTACATATCCAACTACTTTGTACAAAGATTATATTAGTAATGAAGATTTAATAAGATCATCAAATTTAAGTAATACAGAAATGAATGAAATAATATACAAAGTACAAAGTATTGTTAATACTGCATTAAATGAAACATTTATTTCTCCATATAACATGACTTCTTATGATTCTTTGGAATTCTTAAACATGACAAAATACTTGAAGCCTAATGTACAAACAGAGATTATTGATCATAATGTTACTATGAAAAGTAAAATTATTTCTAGTCAAAATACATCATTAACAGGACATGAAAATCCTTACAGTTTAAGAAGTTCAGAAAGCAACATAAATTTACAGAATAGTAGTATACCATTTGAAAATACTATAAATAATTATAACAAAGAATTAATGATGTTCAAATATTTGATAACAAATTCTTCAACAAGCATGCCAATAAAAGAAGACAATTTAAATAAAATAACTACTAATAATACTACAAATTTACAATTTGAAAAATTACAGACAGATAAAGACAATCAAAATGTTGTGAATGAAGAACAATATAACATTTCACTTACATCAGATGATCAAACATATGCAGAAATATTTGAACATACAAATGATAACATAAAGAATTTGTATGAAAATAACTCTCAATATGAAGAAAAATTGAAACAAAATATATCAGAAGATTTACAATATAATTCTATTTCAGATAATCAAAATGTATTATCAGTTATCAAAGTCATTATCAACCAAAATGATAATATATCAAAAATAACACACACATATGTAACTAATAAATGTTATATACCAATTAAGTTTTTAAAACTACATCTTCTTGTATTCATATTTCTAATATACTTCTTGCCAATTTTGCTTTCTTCAATTTTGCATCAATGTGGTAAACTAAATTGTCAAATCTTATTAGAGAAATTGAAAGCAAAACATGAAATGCTATTAAATAAAATTAATTTTAATTTTATGAATGAAATTATTTACACAGATTTTAAAGAAGCTGTTACCTCAAATGAGGACTTTAAATGTGTAAAAGCAGATTTTGAAGAATTAATAAATGATTGTATTTCATCAAACAAAACAGAAGTACCTCGTGAAATGTATAATAAAACAAGTAGTAGACAGCATAGACATAATATTTCATTTGATGAAAAAAAGTTATATTTAAACATGATAAACCAAGTAAAAAGTATATTAAAACTGTTTGATATTATTAAGATGTCTATATTATGTGGAATATTATTATGGACACCTATACTTTTAGAACTTTTATTGAAAGTATTTATGCTTTTTAATATACCTGAATGGTTGATGAATATTACGTACTTAAGTGCTACTATGTTTGGCATATTAAGGAATATTTTTAATCTTAAAATGATTAAACTCCAAGGAATTAATACAAGTATTACAAAAACAAACATTATACATCCTGCTGTATAATTTATAATTAAACTTTACATTTAATTGCACCTGTACTTGAAGACTGTGTTTTTATATAAAGATATTTAATTATAACTTCATGTTGAAAAGAAAACCTATATAGTATGCACTTGTGTTTTATATATAAATGGCGTTATAATTGTACAAGTACTATCATTAACTTTGTTAGTAAAATTACCTAAATTTAATTTAAACTTTATGTCACTGAATTTCATTTTTCTATTAAATCATAACATAAAAATAAACAATTTTACTTTAGTGTTACAATTCATTATTATCTGATAATTTTAATTACGATTATAAATATCCAAATATCCTTACCGAAGCGTTTAGATTGTAAACAAAAATTTTAAGTTAGCATCACGGTTGATTATCAATTCATATTTTCAAAGCTTTTAATGAAATATATTTAAGTAAAAGTAAAATTTTCGCCGACGCCCGTAGGCAATAATAAGACAATAATTAATGTTAGAGACGCGCAGTTACATTGCACATATCGTGCACGTCACAAGCTTAACCTCACTCACGCAATGCGCGCGCATTTATATACACTTAAAAATTTTTTATAATAGTTACACTAGTAGTTATTTGTAAAACACAATGATCCATATAAATAAAATATTTCTCCATTACAGGTGATATTTTTTTTACTGAAATTAAATATTCAGTTGTAAGTGTAAAACATACACAATAAAGCACTATTATAAATAAAATTCTAAAATACACGTAACCATTTCATTTAAACTATTTAAACATAATTTAATTTCAGTTTATCGTTTTTGTAATAATTTATTTATATTTGTCATTATGTTTAACATTTTCTATTTGTCAAACATAGTTTGATCGGGGGAATTACATATAACAGTATAGTACTTTGTGATTATAGCTATTATAACTCATTTCTAGCAATTATGATTAACCGAAAATACATAACAAAAATTATATTTTATTTTCTTTTATAATCTGCTAAAATTATATTGAAGATTGTAAAAGACCAATTTCTTGCTCTAATTTATTCAAAATTTGAATGCCATTGCTCCATGGAAATACACCGGCTTGTATTTTCGGAATTTCGGAATTTTCGGTATCGTTTAATATTTTTATAAGCATATAATCTTTCCGTGGAAATGCTAAATCGCGTTCAGAAAGACGTAATATTGGGCACAAATCATTTTTTCCATCTCCGACATATACCACTCTATCAAAATATATCCCTTCGTCATTTCTTTTTTTAATATAGTCTTCTAAAATTTGTCCCTTACATAAATTTACAGTGCTTAATTTACAAGCATTTTGAACATGATACATATCTACAGTTATCATACCATCATCAGAGATTTTCGCGGGATTTGTAAATGTTCCAGTGATAACATGATTTAAATTTTTACTTTGCAACCATTCACTAATAAACAATGTATTTGAATCGCTAATAATAATAATTTCACATCCACGAGAGTATAATTCTTTTAATAGTTCATCGATACCCGGCACAGGTGGTATATCTGTGATAGCATTTTTTATTTGTTTTATATCGATGGAATTGCTATGTAGTAATTCAAATATCTTCCCCATATATGGGATCCAACCACTAGAACGATATAAATCCTTAACGCTGTCTGGTAATTTTTCCTTGGGCAACAGCTTTCGAGCCACGACATCAGTATTATCATCGGCAATCGTATGATCAAAGTCGAAAGCGACGAGTACGGACCGATGCATCTATTAAAATGCAAATATAATTACAAATTCAAGCGGTTTCAATTGTTATCAATTCTCGTACGCGTTTAAATTCAAATAATTTCGTTTAGATGTTCCCGCAAATATCCTGTGAATAGCCCTGTACACATACTTTTGCTATAATTTCTGTTTATATATATTTTGTTGTACTATTTTTAATGTTGGCGAAAGGTGAAATTGGTAATTTTAACATTAACAATATATAAGATTATATAACGTTAAATATAGTTATTTAAATATGCAAATGAATTATTTTAATTATAAAAAATTACATTAATACATTATGTAGATTATTTGTAAATAATATGTATTACTTACTGTTGTCGAAGTTTCAAGCATAAATGAAACTATAATTTTATCAATTTCAAATATAAAAGAAGAAATTTATAGGACCGGATCGTTAGACAGGTGTCCAGTGACTGCCACTTGTAGGTTAAGTATATTAGATGCCGCGATAAATTAACGCATACAATCTTCTTTCTCCCTCCATGTATTTATATATTTATTTATACATAAGTACATACACTAATATGTCAATGCATAATTATATTTTTACTTCTTATATTCAAATTGTACATGTATACTGTTGTTTCCATTCTTGTATAATGTTTGTTAAACGATGAAACAGATCTTATAATTGCTTTGTATAATATTATTGTACAAGGGTAATTATTTATGTATGAAATTGTTTAATTTAACTACATACATATATTTTTATGTTTTAGAATGAATAAACTTATATAAATTTTTTCAAATAAGGAGCGTTATTGATGAAAGTTTGATTCCATCTTATGTGTATATATATACACATTGTGTATACATACGCACGTAAGGCAATAGTACGATAGAAATATATTTTGAAAATTTATTTTTCTTTTAGATAGTATGTATTGATTTGACTTATCAATAGCACTTTAAAATTTATATAAATACGAGGTTTGTAGCAATATTAATAATGACAGCTGTTTCCTTTAAAAAATGCCTTAAAAGAAATTTATGTATGTGCGTAACCTGTAACTTGGTACCGGCGTTCTATTATATTGCTATAATTATAACTAAATCTGAAAAGAATATTTAAAAAATATTATATTAAAAAGTATTATTTTTGTAACTATAAACATTTATATTGAAATATACTTTCTGTATCGAAGGTTAAAATTTTATGTACATATACATTCTAGGATATGAAAATAAGCAATTATTGTATACAAAACGAATAAATACTAAAAACTATTGATACATTTGATCAGTACAAAAATATGGATATCAATGAAGAACACATGTTTGAATCTTGCATGATAAATGCATGTATGACAGGGAATTTGGACTTCATTGATGAATATCTTGAGTGTAATTATATTTGTAGTAATTATAATGTTATTAATAATGTATAATGTAAAGTTTTAATTGTTTTCTATAATTGCATATAGCTTATGACATAAATGACTTTTTATATACTGGGTGGACTCCACTTTTATATGCTGCATCAGGTGCACAAGTAAATGTCATTGCTCATCTTATAAAAAATGGAGCTGATGTTAATAAACATAAAGGTATTATAATCTTTTTGCATTTTTTATTCTGCATAAAAGTATTCATAGTTTTATATACATAATATTATATTGTAGATGGATATACACCATTAATGATATTATGTAGTTCCGTTACAAACACAATGGAAAACCGTATAACATGTTTAAAATTATTAATAGAAGCAGGAAGTAATGTAAATGCAACTAATAAACAAAAGTAATAATACTTTAATATATTTTATAAGATATTATACCAATATTTTTAATATACTAATAATTGAAAATTAATATTTTTATAGACAAACACCTTTAATGTTTGCCTGTATGTCACAAGAAGCAGAATTTGTAATAGAACTGATAAAATATGTAAAAAATATTAATGAATATGACAACAGAAAAAAAACAGTAAGTATTTTTTTTTTTGTAGTAATGGTATAATAACAATGTATAAGATTGCAAACTTTTTTAGGCCTTAATGTATGCAACAATAGCTAACAAACCAGAAATAATTAAAATATTATTGGAAAATGCAGTTGATGTTACATTAACGGATTATAATAATTTAACTGCTAGAGAGATAGCTTCTATAAAAGGATATGATAAAGTAAGCTAAAATGAGAGCTGTACATTAATATAAAACATAAAATAATATTCCTGCAATTGTTATAGATTCTGCTCCTATTAAATTGTGATGAAGAAGAACTTATCACTACTTATGATATAACTAAAGTGTACAATTGGATGGATATGTTTTCATCACTGACTAATATAAATAATAATACTATAGATTTTGATGTATTTACAATTTTACATGGAATGAACTTAGAAAAATATTGTCATATCTTTCAAGGAATAAGTCTTAAAAATTTCTTAAAGCTAACAGAAACTGACCTGTGCCGTTTGGGAATGGAAATTAATGTACATAGAATTCAATTTATAGAATATCTTTATAAATTTCATAGGAAAAAATGGAGTATAAAGAGTATTGGTGAACTTAATAAATCTTTACCTTATACGTATGTTTATTCTGTAGTTTTATAAATCTTACAAAGTGAAATGAAAATTTTATCATTTATTTCTTTTCCAGACTGTACGATGGTATAATTTCTTTAAGCACAGTGGCCAAACAGACTGCAGTTATTGGTGCTAGTTTTCAATATATTAATAACAATTTGCTGAACGCACATAATAACAATATACGTTTAACCAAAGAGCAAGTATCTAGTTATGAACAAGAACTTAAAAAAGCACAAAAAACTCTAGCGACGCTCGAGAAAGAACTTATACTAATGAAAGCACTCTCTAAGAAGGTAAATATAGACGGTATATTTTGTATTTACATATTATAGTTCGTGCAAAATACTTTAATTTTTTGTATGCAGATTCAAAAGGAAAATGATCTTGGTACACCAGCAACGTACATTGCTCCAAAAAGATATAAGAGTAATTGGTCTATATATTTAAGTATTACACTGATTGTAGGAATATGCTTTTCTAAAACGGTACACATTCAGAGATTAATGACAATGAAATTGTGATTTTATCTACCTCTCACCTTCATACAATATGTTCTTCCATTAAATTTATTTATTGACATTATGAATAAATTATTTATATAGAATTTAATACTATTTGTATAAATCTGAAAAGTACTTAATAAAATACATATATTTTAAATAACAAACGTACCAAAATGTTAATGTTCATTTAGATTAGCTAATTTTTTCATTAATGGAAACAATGGATGGAACGATGGTAGATTCTGCTGTCTGACAGTCAATTGATATCGTTCCAAAGGTCCACTGCAAAGAGTTAATCTGTCTCTTTCATTTGGATGTTTGTCCATCCATTGAGATAACCGTCCCACCGACCAACCTGCACTCTAAATTAACAACAAACAGAAATTTATAAATTTAGACATTGCAGTCTTATTGTAAATTACAATTTGAATTTATATTATCATACCTGATGTGGAGATACTAATTCAGGTGGTGCTGTAGAAAATAAATGCAACAGAACGAGAGAACGAGGTACACCGCAGTCTCCGTCTCCTTCTAAAACTTTTTGAACAATTTCATCAGGGCTAAGCGGAAGCAATGCTTTCAATGCCCTCAGCGTTCTGTACTGCTGTTGTTTCAATGATCCTAGTTGTCCACTTCTACATAACGGAGCAACAGCTACTTCTATCTAAATAAAATTACATTGGAATCTGATTCTTATTTTAATAATGCATCTCTGACATACCTGGTTGAAATCAGCGATAAGTTTTACTTTTCCAAAATCAGTTAATGGTCTCAATAAGCAGGCATGCCTTATAAAAAGTTCGATGCATCGTGAAGCAACACTTTTACAGCTTAAAGAACACATTTTTGCATTTTAATTATCAGTAAAATACGAAATATTATTATTAATATTGCACGTGTTTTACCATTCTGAAACGACCACTTGGTTCTTGTATGGCACAAGAAATGTATTCACAGACCGTAAAATAAATCCTTGTAATTCACGCATGTATAGTGAACAATTTATCTCTTTTCCCAAAGGACTGCTTGGACTGAATGGAAAATAATACAAATACATGTATAATGTCAGAATATGCGTTAAATATAAAAAATGTAATACTTACTCTCGAAACTCTAAATCGTCGTGCATAGTTAAAATAATACTTTCAATGGCATCGTTGATAGAAGCCAACAATGGTGACAATATGTTTTTCGTTAATACATCAGTTTCTTTAAGAGCCACAGAAACTACTGTGCTTCCCTCGGATGGTAAGCCAGTGGATAAATTTGCTATTACACGACTTATTTGACTAGAAAGATAATAAAGCAGGTTTGCAAGTGACACGTTTGTCTGTTGTACAGTGGTAGGAGAATCAATTACTTGACTAGCTTCTCCTCCTACAAGCAATCCTTGTTCGCATTTTAAACAAAAAAGTCTTATAGCCTTGCCTACGTTCCGAGCAACCACTATCGAGAGACCATCGTCAACTAATGATACACTCAATTCGCTGTAAATAAAATATTATATTATATTTAATATTTAATAGAAATAAATTTACACGTAACATAAATTTTTCAATTTACTTTGTTACTGTGCGTATGAGACCGTCGATTTCATCCTGAGTTGGTAATCCTTCTCCAGAAAACATAGTGTGGACAGGGTCCAATAAACGTGATACAGAACGTGATAAATATGCATTTTCAAATGGTAATAATACATTGCGACTGTGAACAGAAAAAAGTAATTTTAAACTGAACAAATTAAGGTTTCTCATTTAAGTATTTATACTCTTACTTGATATGATAAATGCCAATACTTTGTGATCTTTCCTTTAATCGTTTACTCAGATCTAAAAATATTCTTAAAAATTTTGGATATTCTCCTTCCAATGCTTGTTTTACAAATGATGACCCTGAAAATACAAAGAAATATTTAAAATTTAAAAAAGAAGTAGATTATAATTAATATTTACCTTGAGCACGTTCAACCAGCACTTTAGAAAGTAGACAATTTACTTTATCCCAAAATTTTTGTGATAATTCATTTAAACCTTTTATATGATGCTCTAATAATATTCTTTGTAGCAGTTCAATCTAACATTAACAAATATAAGCACCTATTATTTTGCACATAATCATAGATAAGAATAATCTTAAAGAAATATTATTTAATTACTTGCAAACAATGTGTATAAAGTGTATCTTGAAAAAGTTTTTCAAGATTTTCCCAGATTCGTGTACGTAAATTTCCAGAAGAACCTGGAGAAGGAATGGCAGCCCTCCCAGGTGCTCCCCTTTTTCCAAAATCTTGATTCGATGCCAAAGTTACATCTAAAGATTCTGTAGCAATTTTTTCAATTTCAGTTAAAGCAGAATCCATAACATTATCAATGGCACCATTTACAATTCCTAAATTTTGGAATACTTGTACTGCTGTACTAATCTGTTTATTATAATTTTATAATTAATAATTGCATGCAACAATATCATTAAAAACAATAACAAGTATTTATATACTTTCGCTCTATCCATTGTTTGTAAACCTTGAGTTAAAGTATGAGTTGCTAGTCTCTGTACTGTCATTCTGTGAGCTTTTACAGCTTGCTGATCATCAGCTATTACATCTAAACCATTTAAATCTGTATCCATCATTAACTGTTCTAAAAGTTAAAGTTGTTTATATTGTAAGTAAAATATAAAATGCCAAATTATCAACAGTATCAAACTAACATACCAAGTTCATGAAGACTGCTGGCAGCTTTTATAATATCAGGTCCTTGTACATTGTTTGTCATTTGAGAATATAAACGTTTTGATAAATGTTGCATTCTGGCAACTCTCCTTAACAAATCAGAAGTCTCATGAAGTCTTGCTAAAACGATAGTCTGAGTCTCAATTCTATTAAAAGGATCAACAATTTTTCCACGTAAACGTTCTACAGCTGACAATAAGCTCTGAAACATAGAGTTGCTGTGATTTTGGAAAAAATATGTTTATTCATAATGATACACAATAATATACTTATGTGTACCTGTACATGAGATTGCATTATTGAAAGTACACCTTCCAATTTTTCAACCCATGTTGCTTGTGATAATAAATCTTCGTGATTAGCCAACACTTGTTTTTGCAATTCATTATTTAATATTTCGATAGCTACACAGAATAAATAAAAATACATAATGTATTTGATAGATTAATATTATCCAATTTATATTTAAAATTTTGTATTTACCTTGACCTAACTTATTTATTTGTTGAGCTACTGACAGTACTTGACTGACATCAGTTTTTTTAGATTCACCATCAAGAAATTGTTTTAAAAATTCTGAAAAATATGCGTTTAGTGTGATATCAGTTATAAATAATTTAAAAAATAATTTAAACAAAATTACCATTATTTTCAATTTCTTCCCAACTTGTAATTTCATCCATTATCAAATTAATAATGTTGAAAGTACAAACTGAAAGTGGAAAATACGTAATACCACGTATACAGTACGATTGAGGTTGGTTATCGCTTTATTTCTAACAATTAGTGAGAATGGTTTTCCTTATTATCTGTTATATTGATATGAAAGGGAATATTATTTATGTCATATTTATTTATACATGTACATGTATAACTGGATACAGTCAGGCCCTACGGATTCTGATTTTTTCATTGAGTTCAATGAATTTTAAAAATTTGCCATCTTTGAAAATAAATCGTTTCGTTACCTAACTAAAGACACCGGTACTAAAGTTTCTCTATTCAAGCGCCTCGGTAGAACAAGAAGCGTTAAGCACAAGTAATATTGGACATAAAAGTAAAAAACAAATGGTAGAATGTTATGAGAGTAATCGTACCTTAGAATAAAGGGCATGACTGAATGGCTGGATATCCCAACAGAAGGAATAAGTAAAAATTGCAGAATATTTTTCGGTATTATAAATACAGTCCTGGGGTCATCTAATTTGAATAGTAGAAAGATAAAACATTGTATTATTATAAGATAATGAATTTAATATCGTTCAAGCTTTATTTTTCAATTTTTTTAAAGAGCAACTGAGGACGGTACATGGGGTGTTACCGACGAAATTAGCGAAACAGAAAATTGTGTTTTTTCAAAAACCAGGACACTTTTCGGATAAACTAAAGTTATAGAGACATTTATAACAACAAAATATTTTATGTAATGGTGTTAAAAAGCCGATTTTTAATAAAATAATTTTTACCGACTTTTTATTTTTACCTCTGGCGCCACCTGCGAACAAAGTGCTGAAACTACTCAATAATTACCGACTGAGAATTCCGAAACATCGTTAAAAATGGCGGGCTTTTCAAAATGAGTAATGTACTATTTTGATATTTCTTAATTAAATTCCTTATAAAGGTTTATTAATTAAACTTCTGCTTTAATTATTAAACTAGAAGAACTGGTGTATAATTTCTGATTGTTTCAATAAGAGAAAAACCTACATTTATGTCTTTTCTTCATTAATATAACTTTTAAAGTTGTATAATAAACGATTCAAAGCTATTAACATGGATATCGTTCTAATTTTATCATTTTCAATGCTTTCAGTACGATTGTGTACAGCATTTTATTAATTTAAGATGTTTTTTAAGCTGTAAAAAATTAATAACTTCGTGGAATACTCTGCTACTATTATAAGTGCTCAAAAATCACTTCTGTAGTTCTTAAATGAAGGTTTTTCGTTTATCTAAACTATCAGAAATTATACACGAGTTCTCCCAGTCTCATAATCAAGTAGGAATTGAATAAATAAACCTTTTTAAGGAATTTAATTAAGAAAATTTCAAAATGTCACATTTCTCATTTAAAAAGCCCGCCATTTTTAACGATGTTTCGGATTTCTCAGTCGATAATTGTTGATCAGTTTCAGCACTTTGTTCGGAGATGGCGCCAGGGGTAAAAAAAATATAATTATTTAAAAAATTGTAAAAATAATAAAAAATAGAGCTTGTACTTTTTAAGCTTGTACTTTTTTTTTGAGATTATACTTGTCCTTTTCTGTTCTTCTCATTTTTTTTCCATGAAATACTGTTTTACAAGATATTTTATAAACATTTTATAACTATGTTATGTAAGGTAGGAGTTTGATATAAAAAATACATACATGTATAAATATAACGATAAGTGAAAACATAGATTTATAGGTACATTATATTTAGTATATATGATTTATTAATTAATTATTTAGTTTAGAAGGTGAAGTTTTATACATAAGGAATGTATATAAATATACACGTATACGAAATATGCACAAAATCTGAATATTCGAAAATTCGAAAAAACCTTAGTATCAGTGTCTCTAGTCAGATGGCAAAGCAGTTTATTCTTGATGATGGCGATTTTAAAAAATCACACATCATATCCATAGCTGAAATATATTATACTGAATGCCAGTTGTAGATAATTGCAGTTGCATGCCTATATTAATTTATTTACAGCTGTAAAATGTATGGGTTACGTTCGCATGAGTGGTGATAAATTTGTAAATACATAAGCGCAAGAGAAACGAATGTAAATTATCCAATTAAAGTTAACACATAATTTTGAGTAAAGAGCTGTAAAATAATTCATAATAGAAAATGATACATAGTCTTTTTATTATTAACTCCTCAGGGTAAGTTTCAAGTTTTAAAAATGTAAACAAATATAGACATTTGACAAGTAGTTGGTTAACAATATACATATGTTTCGTTACAATACATAACATACATGTAGTATATTATTTTAAAGATAAAAATTTAAATTGTAATTATAAAACTGTGATAAATCAGGATATTTCTGTTTCAAAAAGTTAACATGTATTTTGTAGAGATGTATTTATGGAGAAACATTGGAAAAGTGCTGTTGCACGATCATTGTGCGATTATTTCTTTGATCAGCAGAGAAGAGTTCTGTCCCCTGAAGATACACCACCAGTGATAGCAACACCTCATCATTATCTTATAAGTATTTATAGATGTAACATGTTTTTTGTTGCAGTATGCATGACAGAAGGTACTTGTTAAATTTCAAGCATCAACATGCTTCAACTATAAAATCGTCTTCAAATAACAATTGTACATTGCAGTTCCACCATTGTTTGTAATAGAATTTTTACACAGAGTAGTGGATACATTTGAAGATTATTTTAGCGAATGTACAGAAACAATTATAAAAGAAAATTATGTGGTTGTATATGAATTACTGGATGAGATGTTGGACAATGGTTTCCCATTAGCTACAGAATCTAATATTTTAAAAGAACTTATTAAACCTCCAAATATTTTAAGAACTATTGCAAATACTGTTACAGGAAAATCTAAGTAAAGAATTTAATTATTTGTCAATATTAAAGCAAAAATTATTACATATACATAATATTAATTATAATTTATAAATTACAGTGTTAGTGCAATATTACCAAGTGGACAACTGTCTAATGTTCCTTGGAGACGTACGGGTGTTAAGTATACAAATAATGAAGCATACTTTGATGTTGTTGAAGAAGTGGATGCTATTATTGACAGAACCGGTGCAACAGTATTTGCTGAAATACAAGGCTATGTGTGTATTGTTTATATATAATTACTAATATTAATTTAATATTGAAAAGGATATTTGAAATTACTATTTAAATTATAGATTGACTGTTGTATAAAGCTAAGTGGAATGCCAGACTTAACACTTTCATTTATGAATCCCAGATTATTTGATGATGTCAGTTTTCATCCTTGTGTTAGATTCAAAAGATGGGAGGTAAGGATAAATAAGAGCTTGAATTTATTAATTACATGGTAAATAAAATATTTTTTTTTTTCAGTCAGAACGAATATTGTCTTTTATTCCACCAGATGGTAATTTTCGTCTTCTTTCATATCACATAGGATCACAAAGTATTGTAGCAATTCCAATATATGTAAGACATAACATTAGTCTCAAAGAACCAGGAGGTGGTAGATTAGATATAACTGTGGGACCAAAACAAACTATTGGCAGAACTGTATGCATTTTCATCTTGTGTAAAAGTATAAAGATTAATGTAATATTAAAGTACTGTATATATTTTAGGTGGAAAATGTTACACTAGAAATTCCTATGCCAAAAATAGTATTAAATTGTACATTGACTCCTAATCAAGGAAAATATTCGTTTGATCCCGTTAGTAAGATCTTGTTATGGGATATTGGAAGAATAGATGTTTCCAAATTACCAAATTTAAGAGGCTCGGTATGATAATGATAACAGTAAAATAGTTTATAGTATTAAAATGTATATTCAAAAACTAAAAAAAAAAACACTTCATTTTTCAGATTAGTATCCAAAATTCGGCAAGTGTAATGGAGTCAAATCCTGCAATTAATGTACGTATACATATGATATATAAAGTCGTTATACAGAATAATTCAAGTATTTTATTTTAGGTTCATTTTACAATAAATCAGTTGGCAGTTTCTGGTTTGAAAGTTAATCGGTTGGATATGTATGGAGAAAAATATAAACCATTTAAAGGTGTTAAATACATAACAAAAGCTGGTAAATTCCAAATAAGAATGTAAATACAAAACACAAGTCAAAGTATGAAACACTTTTCATATCAATTATGAGATTAAATATGTATTTTATAATTTATAAAGATGCGAATAAGCAAATATTATAAACGTTAATAAAGTGCGTTTACTTTGTTTTTACTCATAATACAGTGATTTCTTGAAAGGCGACTGGCGCTGTCTCCGTTCATTTTTAGCATATAATAAACCATGATAAGCTTTCAAGAGATTGCTGTGCATGAATAAAAACAATAAAAACGAAAGAAAATTTATTCATTGCGAGTATGGACGGAGTATAATGAAACACGTTAAGTATTTTATAAATTAGTTTTATTAACAAAGTATCTCGTAAAAAATCTTATATAACATGTAACTCGTAATATACAATTTATGGATCACTGATTTTCAGATGTTACTTATTTACACGAATAAATAGTTATGTTGCAGATTGATAGCATAATAATTTTTTAGCTTCAAGATCTTCCCACGTCGGATGCGTAGCATACGTAAATAAACGTTCCATGTTAGTAGCATAAATAGTATGGCTATTGACAAGATTTTTGTATATCTGTTTGAAATAAAATAATATTAAAATTTCAAAATATTAAATTATTTAATACATATGATACATCATTTTTTCTTACCTTTAGTGTATATTGTAAATCAGCAGTATTTACAGGTTTTAATGGAGGAGGAATAGTTTGGGAAGAACATGCATAAGCAAAAGCTGTAGCTTGTTCTGCCTCTTCAAAATTTGGCTTTATTGTAGGTACTTGACCATAAGGATCTACCATTTCTGTCACATTATGATCTGATGGTCGTGATATATGAATAGAGTTCCTTTTCCATGAACTAGGTACTGGTTCCCCGATATTATAAATAAAAGAACCATCCCTTACAGCATATCCTTTTCTTCTAGTGAATATTGCTGTAAGTATATTTTTTAAAAAGATTTGTGTAGCAGCTATAACTATGTGTGCAGTATTCTCTTCTGCTCCATCCATATTATTTTCCCATGCTGCAAGCATTAATCTTGCTAAAACAAAAGTTCTATCTGGCAATACAAGTTCTTGGGCACTAGAGCGATTTGCTCCAATAGGTTCATCCCCAACAGGTGATGATGTTTGGCTCAAGACTTCAACATACATATCTGCAGGCTGTACATGAAATATAAAAACTTTTATTCGATGTACATAATTTCATTGCACAACACAAATAAAGTAATTGAAACTAATTGCTTTTATACCTCAAAATTTGATTTATCTGTTTTGTATTTACGTTTTAATCTTAGTCTTTTTTCTTTTATAGCTTTGTCCCTGTCTATTTTACGAATAGGTGCAGCAGCAGCTAAACCTCTCACTTTATTAAACAAACAGAGAAGAAATTCATTATGAAGATGGACTTGATCTTCTGTCATAATATTTCTTGCCTCACAATCAAATTCTTCTTTTGTTGTCTAAAATAATATTTTACAGACAATAATTTTAACAATTATAATCAACTTTAAGATACTTGATTATAAAGTAATATTAAGTACCTTCATTTGAAACCATAGTTTCATTTTTTCAAAGTATCTGTCAACAACATAAATTTTTGAATATATAAGAAGTCAATCAGTATATTCAATAAGAAGTAATTATAAAATAGAAACGATAAATAAAGATAAAATTTAAAAATAATCATAAACTTTGCATTATTAAATTTGACATATAACAGAAAATATAAATAAGTAACCTTTCTTTCTGTATATGAAATTTAAAATATAACTTTCATACACTTTTTAAATATTATCACTTACACTTTTGCATTTTCACCAAGTGATGCTACAAGACTCTTTCTAGCTTGATTTAGTTCCCTTGATGTTGTCATTTTTTAATTATTTATTTTACATTTAGTAACCTATCATATCAACTTCAATCTGTTGTAAATATTTTTAAATTTTATTTTTAAGTATACTGTGTATTGTTAGCACGATTGTCCTATTGTTTCTATACTATTTTCATAAGGATTCACGTTAATTGGACATAATCTTGTTAAATTTCTTCTTTTAATTAAGAACGTTATTCAAACAGACCAAATTTGATGGACCTCTCGGACGAAGTTTTCATTTATTCTGCGCATGTCGGTTATAATTATTCATAAATTTATTTTAATAATAAGGATAAGAGTAAAAATATGAATTATTTTTTGGAGGGTGAACATAGTACAAAGAAATTTCAGTAGTATATGTTTATTACAATACATATTATTCATCTTATTTTTTGATCTCATTTGAGTGTAATTTTTTTGCTCATGGATTGATATATTAAGATCTAGTACCTGGAAGCTTCTTTATCAGAGTATTTTTAAACAAACATGTACTATATAAGTGTAATATCATTAATGTTATATGAAAAAATGTACCTTTATAGTTTACTATAAACTTATGAATGATCTTTGATGGTTTTAAGTATAAAAGTCATTTAAATTATTTAATGATGTGTTAAGGATTATTTAATGATGTGAAATAAATGTGTAAGTGTATATTTATAAAATAATACATAAAAAACATGTATAAAAATTTTCAATAATACAACTGTAATTTTTCCTACATTATATAATTAATTTTTTAATTACATTGTCATATTTTATTTTATTCTTAAAATAGAAAATATTACAAAAGTAATGTAAAGATTAAAACTCTTGAAATAACCTGTCTTGTATCACAAATGTTTCTTAAAATCTATGAGTTTAATTCCTTTTAGAATAATATCATTTTAGAACAACTGAATTTTTAATTGCTTATTTACATTGACCTTATTCTGTGTCACCTAATTTCTTTTGAAAGAATTTTAGAGCGTACTAAATCCCATGATATGAAACTTGTATCTGATTTAGTACACAAGTCCATTATTACTTGACCACCTTTTACTGCTTGTATTACTCCTAAGCATGTACCAGCTGCCATATTATATATAGGTGTACCTTTCTGGATTGAAAAAATTATTTTTTTTTAGTAAACAACATTTACATAGCTAAATCATTAAACACTTACAGAACTTTTGGTTCTCCATTCTTGATTGCTTCCCATTTCATGACATTTTCCAAGTTTCACAAATCTCTCTGCTGCTTCCATGCAAAGCATTTGACCAAGCACTAGTTCTTTTTTATCTGTTTCAAACCACATCTATAGAGATTAAAATAAGTTTAGGAAATATATTATTGAAATTAATAACAACTTCAAGTTAAAGAGTAATTTAAAGATCACTTTAAAATACAGTATTTATAATATTAAAAAATAGTCTTATCACCTGTGACTTAATCCTTAAACATGGCATTAAAATAAGTTTAGCACCTTTTGTTTTAATATCTTTTTCACTTTGAATGCATAAGGCTGTATTAGAAAGTCTGATCTGATACTGATCAGTATAATTTCTTTTTCTGGAATGCCAAGGTTGCACTGGTTTTTGCTCTAATTTTGCCCATTTATCTTTCAATCTATTCTTATTATCATCTGGTAATGACAATTCAGGATA
Source organism: Anthidium xuezhongi (assembly GCA_022405125.1). NCBI lineage: Eukaryota > Metazoa > Arthropoda > Insecta > Hymenoptera > Megachilidae > Anthidium > Anthidium xuezhongi. Next base: position 3,922,092 of record CM039641.1, on the reverse strand, counting down.
TACCACTTTTAAGTACCATGCAAAATTTTTGCATTTTAACCTTTGTCGTAAATTTATTCTGTCAGTAATATCTCCATAATCAATCTTTTTTACATTTCTTAAGAAGTAGTCTTTATATTCATCTAACCAAACATATGCTACACGTAATGAGTTTTTCAACATAGTATCATGTGGATCATCTGCACCATATGGTCTTCGTTTTCTAAATACATGCCCAACTCTTGAACAAGGTATTAACTCAATACTTCCACCACACATCCAAATCTAGAAAGTATTACATCTTATTACTAAAATAACAAATATTACTAATTAATTAATATCTTACCCTGAATGATATTTCTAGATTTTCACCACCCCAAATATCCATCCCACCATCATATTCTCCAAGTTCTATAAAATACTTTCTATCCATAGCAAATAATCCTCCAGCCATTGTGGGTGATCTATTTAATATAGTAATCACTATCATATTCATTACAGTAAATTATTAAGGGACACATGTGTATATAATTATATGATCTTACTTTATAGGTTTTACAAAATCTTCATCATGTACCAGTGTCCCAACTGGTAAATTATCCCATTTAAAATGTAAACCCCAATTGAAACCACCTCTAACTAAAGGACTATCTGTGTATTGGAATGTGTCTGGATTAATTATATCAATAACTGGCATAGCAACAATGGTTTTTGAATGAGCAATTCTTGAAAGAAGAGGTTCTATCCACATTTTATTTACTTCAATATGACTATCTAAGAAAATTAAAACTTCTCCAGTTGCTTTCCTTGCACCAAACATTCTTGCTCTGATTAATCCCTCTCGTTTCTCTGTTTTGAAAAACTTTACTTTTCCATCAAAATTATTATTAATGAATGATTTAATGTTTTCATGTAACTCTTTGCTGTCACTCCAATCATTTATTAAGATAATTTCATGTAAAAGATGTTTAGGGGTTCTTTCAATAATTGTATTTAAAGATCTTAAAAGTGTCATGTTGTGTTCATTATAAAAACATATAACAATGCTGGCATTTGGTAATTTACTAGAATACTTTTGCGTTTCACATAATTTGTGTCTTGTATCTGGTAATTCTCTATGTAAACCAATATTATCAGACACCAAAATATTAAAGGAATAATTTTTATATCCTTCATCTCGTTTTCTTTGATCATCAAAATTTTTTATCATTCCTAACTCATCCAATCCTGTAAATTAAAAATGAATCTTAGTAATAAACTAAAAAATAAAAGCAACATTGATTGTTTCTTTACTATAAATAATTTGAATACCTTGTCCTAAAGTAACAGCAGGTTTTATTGGCACAGGTTGTAATTGTTGCAACAGTTTGTCGCTATTTTTAAAGTTATTCCTTTTTAAATTATAAGCACCTTTATCTATCAAAATTTCTTTATTATGATGATCAATTAAACTATTATGTAATTTAGGTATTTTGTCATTGTACTTCTTATAATTATACATAGATTCATTTAAAAATTTTGAATTGTCTAATATTAACATTGTAGGACTGACAACATCAGTGTTTTGTGACAGTCTTGAATAGAGATACAAACTAAATGCCCATGTTAATGAGGCTATTACCATCCCAGATATAAAAGAGATGTATCTCGTTGACATCATCTGTTACGCATATAATAAAAATTAATAAAAAATATAATGTACTGTAAATGTAGAACGGTAGCTTAATAAATAACATAGTAAATAACATTTACTTACTGCTGTATAAATTGTTTACTTGTAACTTGAAACTTAAATTACAGTTATTCGATTAAAATACATCCTACCATTTATTAAAAACAATCTATAAGTGATGGTACCATAATACGTGTATCACCATCTTGGAATTCATAACAATTTTTTAATTTCTCCGTTTCTTATTGTTTTAAAATATTTGTGGATACGTATATGTAATAATAAATATGAATGTTGAACAAATACTATTTAAATATAATCTTAGTTTTAAAATTTATATTTATTTTATAAGTATGCACTTTTATTACTAGAAATAACAACTTTCTTTCAACCGCCCCTGTGGCCTAATGGATAAGGCATCGGTCTCCTAAACCGGGGATTGTGGGTTCGAGTCCCACCAGGGGTAATTACAACATTTATTTTTTTTTCGTATTTATTATTTTGCTGAATATTAATACAATTTTTATTCCTATAAACTTATCTATGTATATTTTAAAATTATATTTATAAAATAATAGGAACGTCATAATTTTTATTTTCTATAAATATTAATTATAAATTATAAAATTTGTTTACATTTAGATATGTTATTTAAAAAAATAAGTCGTGAGAATTTTTTTTATAGTTTTATAATTGCATTCAAATATACAAATGTTACAAATATTCAGCACTAATCTGTTGTACATTTAATCTTTGATGTTTTTTTTGTAATTATTTTCTGTATCTGCTGCATAATGAGTAATAAATCTTGCAGATGGGTCAGAAACCCCTTTTACCCAACGTGGCATCCAAAAGTATGGTACAAACTGTTTTGCTTGTCCTTCATAATGCTTTTCAAACACTTCTCTAAAGTGCAAAAAATTGTTTGTTATTCAAAAATAATTTTAGTTGACAACTTATGCCATTATAAAAAATCATATTACCTGTAATAATATGCTTCTTTAGTTTTTGGAGTACAATGAGGATATTTTAGGTGAGCGTTTTCTAAATCTTTATCCGATATACGGACATCTACAATATCGTGTATAATTTGAAAAAGAGTTTTTTTAATTGACGTCACACCATCACTAAATGCTTCTTTATGTCTCCATAGTATATTTGAAGGTAATAGATTTGTTTCTTTAAATGCAGATCGTAATAAATACTTCTCAATTCCATCTGGATCGAATATCGTTGTATCATTTGGATTTGTTTACTTCATTTATATTTAGTAATTTGTTATACATTTTTACCTTGAGGTTGTCTAGATGTAGCATCTAATGACAAATAATAATTTGTAAATTGAAGGTCTAAAAATGGAACACGAAGTTCTAAGCCAAATGCACTAGTTGTTCTATCTGCTCTTAAACCATCATATAAATATATATCTTTTAATAATCTAATAGATTCATTATGAGCTTCTGTTGAGTTTGGTGCATCTCTGAAATATATATATCCTTGTGCTAATTCATCTGCTCCTTCTCCACTGAATATCACAGTCGTTTTCGTATTATTCTTAATGTATCTTGAGATAAGATACATACTGAAATTTAAGTGGATCTTTCTGAATTCAATTTAATTACATGATTGAAGAATACCTTTTATAAAATATTTTATTTTACCCTATGGATGCTCGAATTGTAGTGATATCATATGTTTCTAACTGATAAATGAGTTTGTCCAAAACTTCAACTACATCCTTTTGTGAAAAAATTATTTCATGATGTTCTGTCCCTATATAGTCTGCAACCTAATAAACACAGTGGTTATTTATTGTTTCATATTTCATTTAAAACCAGAAGATTATTTTTAACCTGTCTAGCTGCAATAATATCTGGACTCTCATCCATACCAATTGCAAAACTTTGTATTTTATATGGTAAATTTTCTTCTTTTGCATGTTTCACAAGTAAAGCTGCAATTAAACTTGAATCAAGGCCACCCGATAATAGGCAGCCTATTTCCCTATCAGTCATCAGTCTTTTTTTTACAGCAGCTGAAAGTAACTTTCTGATGTTTTCACATACATCTACTTTACTTAAAGCTGCAAGAAAAAGATTATTATGAGGTATTGACCATTTGAGATCTATAAATTGTTTTCCAAATATTTGAACAAACCATTCCATGGAACATAAACTGGAAAACTAGGTTTATCCATAGGTTTATGATAATTTACTTTAGACAACCATTTTGTTCGACCATCATCCAAGATTTCATATTCTTCATAGTATCCTGGTGGAAATGGTTCCAATATCCAATCTGATGTAACCTGCTTTGCTATTCCCATAAGTCCCTGAATATAAATTTCAACAGTATAAACACTAGCTTTGCATATGGATAACTTACAATTGATTTGATACCTTGCTTTCAGAAGAAACTGCAAGTTGTCCATCAGTAGAATACAATCTGAAAAGGGGTCTAACTCCATAGGGATCCCTAGCAATAAGAATTCTTTTATTTTTAGTATCCATTAAACAAATTGCAAAAACACCATCAAGCATCTTAACAACATTTTGAGCACCACCAGTTGCATATAAGTGTAATATCACTTCAACATCACATTTAGTGGCATATTGAAATCCATACTCCTGAGCAAGCTACAAATTAAATTTATGATATAATATATAAAGTTATTGCATACAAATAATTTTAATCTAGTTGCAATGAGTAAAGTAAATATTACCCTTTTATGATTATAAATTTCTCCATTGCACATTAGACATAAATGTGGATATTTATAAAGTCTCATTGGTTGCATCCCACAAAGCTTATCAACAATAGCTAATCTATGAAATCCAAGATAGCCATTCTGTATAAATGAATTATAAACATGCATTTATTAGATCTATGTTATATTAAAAGAAAGTTATAAGTATTATCGTTAAAAGCATACTTTAACTGAATTATTAAATTCAATCCTCATAGCTTCTGGTCCCCGATGTGTTATTTTTGGGATGTTTTCAAAAACATGAGGTAAAAAGGATTCATCCAATCCAAAAAGGGCCCAAAGTCCACACATTTTATGTGTTTGTTACTCTTCTGTTTTAACTCGTTCACCTGTAAAACATTAATATGACTTATCATAAATTGAACTTAATAAGTATATTAACATTAATAATTAACATTACTCTGTGTAAATAATAATTAGACATTTATTACAAAAAATATTTTAAATAGTCCAAGATAATCTATGAAAAATACACTTTATGAAAAATAAAATTATTTTTCTTACCTTTTGTTTGCCACTATAAAATAATTAATAATATAAAAGTAAGAAATGAATACAACTGTTTGTAATACGTTCATCCGTATTTATACATACAGTTACGTGGTTACACGTATGTACGCGGCTGCGCAAAATTGCTGATGCAACAAAAGAGAATATAATATTTAAAAAATATATCTTGGGGTGAAACTACAGAAAAGGCCGAATGCTTTTTTTGCTGCAGTTTATCATTACTTTGATAACAGGAATATGGATATAAATAATATCCAATATGTATGAGCGTTATTTTTATATGATATGCATTTTTTTATATAAAATAAATTTTATTTGACCATTCATAAAAATATCATTCGATTAAACTACAAAATGCATACATTGAATAACAACAATAATCTTACATGTAATGTGTTATAATGGTATAATATACTTAAATTATTTTTTTATTAATTTACGACAATATATGTACATTTCATTTTTTTTACGTATATATATATATTGTTGTTTATATTGTTATATACATATATCGTTTTATTTATTACTGAAAATTATTAAGGATAATTATTAAGGATACGTATTTATTCATCTTATGTTTACATTATGAAATATGTAAAAATATAAAAATATGAACATTTCCATGAAAATTATAGTACAATTTTATTTTCATTAATTTTATTTATACCATAATATTGCTTTTATAACAATTATGATCAAGTAACAATGTTGATGGTAAATGATGTTTACAAAGATTATGATTGGTGGTGCCCTCTTTTGATACGAATGAAAATTTCATAACACGGTGTGGATTACAAGAATAACGGGAAAGGGAAGGACAATCCTTCTTTCTTCTTTCCGGTTTATTCTTTTTCCTGTTCAATTCTTCGGATTACACGGATTGTCATTTTGATCATGTTCACGGTATACGTTTAAGAAATTAATATTCGATTGTGCGTGACCAGTGTTTCGATAAAATACAAGAGAATCAAACCAGTGTTTACATCAGATATCTAGACGGTTAGTTCGGTCAGCTGGTCGGTTGTGGGACCGCCTTGAATGTTGGTGTACGAGCGCGCGGAGCAGTTGGCTTTTGCCAGGGCTCCAGGAAGGATGCACGATCGGGGGTGTGCGCTTCTCGAGACTGTCACCGGTTTCCTGTGTGCCGGCCGCTTTACGGCCTATAACGCGGCACCATAGCCTCGGCCATTCAATCAAAGAAATCCTTACTTCGAGGTTTATTCGTCCGTCCCGTGTAAGGAGTGATCGACATATTTGCAAGAATACAGAAATTGTTTGCGAAAAATCTGACGAGTCATTTTCTACAGTGGAAACAGATACCGAGGGGTTTGCCGATGTTCATTACTTATTGTGTACTTATCGTTTGTAAAGTTTAAGCACCAAGTTGAAACTTACATATATCAAGGTTAGAGAAGCAACGATATCCTAAGCACGACAGTAGTGCGTTCGGTATTTTTACGACGCGCTTAGGTTAAGTGTCATTTAATATACCAGCGCCGAACGAGTTTCAAAGTGGATAAATATTTATCGTGTCGATTATTTTAAAGATTCCCTGAAATATTACACGATTTTGATTTAACGGAAGAATAATAAATGTCGTTCGTTGGTACGAAGAAAGGGAGACGGAGCTCGCCATTGTAAGTGGTCAAATTCAACGTATTTGAGTGCGTTTTTTGGTGCAACGAAAATTCCGCGAAAAGAAGTCGATCGTTACGTTAAAGTGTAAAAGGGGATCAGTGAATGTTGTGATGATTGTTTTTCACGCTTGTATCGTCAACAAATGTCGAGAATGATTTGAAATGTTCCATTTGGCAATATAAGTTTCGATAAATTAAAGAAAATCTGCAGTGATAACTGAAAACGCGTAATGCTAGCCGGTTATAATATGTTATTGAATCACTGGATCCTAGGATCGTGAACATATTGTTCATGTTTATTTATATTTCAAATGCAAGAAATTGGAAAAAATCGTACACATTTTGACGACGAAAATCCACGCTTGACGGATTAACAATTATAGGGCTGGTTACGACGTCACTTTAACGGCTCGTATGATTTTTGTACTTAATGCAAAACATAACCTCAACGCAAGCAGTACAGTGTACTTATTATAAATCGAAATCCGCTTTAATTCAACTCTGATCGGTGAAACGAGGAAGAGGATTTACGAAGTTAATTTGCACGATCGCTGTTTGAAACGAGTCGGCGTTTTGTACTTAACTTTGATCTTGGAAGAAAGCACTGTGCCGGCATTACTTATTTATCGACAGTGTACAGAATTCAGTGGTGGCGAATTTGTTCCATTAGAGTGCATAGATAATCAGTGAAACACATCCCGATATTTAATAATTTCTCGCTGCAACTGGAAGAACGGTTACTTGGAAACAGATACAGATACCGGAACGGTTATCAACGTAAATCAACGATTTCGTTTTCCACAAGTTTATAGACAGTGCAGCACATCGTATTAAGGTAAGAACAATTTTTACTTGTTTGTACAATTTTTATACAAACACTTTGCATTTGTTCAGTTATATTTGTATTATTTCATGAATTAATGATAGAATATAACGTACATCGTTTATTTCAAACGATTCTTAAATTTTTTCATTTTCGTACGATTTGATTGTTATTTTTAGTTTGCGATAAATAGTTCGATAAATATTAAGTTAAGCAATCAGTTCGTTCAGATTCAGACAGCAAATGTTTGGAAATGTTCGTTTTAAAGGCTTACTTTAATAAACAAATATGATGCTGGACAGTTGCAACTTTTTTAACAAATTATTGTCAATTTTTAATCCATTGATTTTACATTTATTTAAATTAATCTGGTTTTACTCCGTATCCGCGATTTACCACGTTTCGAAAAAATTAAATAGAAAATTCGAGTCTATATTATATTTGTTTCTATCGTATTATTTTATTATTAGTTATGATTAATTAAATTTGTATATTTTATTATCAGTTATTAGTAATTCAGTTTTCATATTTTATTACTAGTTATTTTCATTAATCCTCAAAGGAGACAATTTTCCAATTCAACAATACTTATTGTATGTTTATTATCATTAGAACACTCAAATCTATTGAAATAATGAATTTCAGATTTTATTATTTTAAATTATAAGTTATTAATGTGTTTTCAATTATATGTTAATTTATTGTCCATTTCATATTCATATACTTCATTAAGTAATTGTTGATTAAACGCTGATTGTTCTAACGTTAAAAGAAAATGATATCAAGATAACATTATTTTAAAGGAAATGCGACATTTCCTTTTCTTTCTATGAGCCGGAGCACGCTTGATTGTGTGTAAATATTTTCATAATTATTTACATAGCCGTCCACGTAAGTACGATTGTCGAATGCTGTCGACGGACTATTAATTATCCGCGTTAATTACCCGTTACGTGTACGGATAAACCGAAGCGTCGTTCGACGAACTTTATGTTGTCATTCAGTTTTATACGTCTTTCGATCGTTTTCTCTCTTGCCTTTAAAGGTAAAAATCAGATACAGAACAAAACTGTTAACTTTCATGAGTAAATGTTGTTTATTGAATTTTCCAATTTCGAAATTATTTCTACTTCGAGTTACGTTGATTTTGCGTACGCTCCAACTCTGTTGTAGAAACTCAGTTTTACTGAACTTTCGATTCTTCAATCATTTCTTCTCTGTTTTACATTAAATTTTATCGTAGAAATTCAGTTTCAACAATTATTTTGTATTCGATTAACCCCTTTTGGTTTTTCCAATGGGTGCGTCAGTTAGAGCTAAATATTTATAAACACTTGATAAATCTTAACAGCAATAACTATAATTGCAATTAAACTTAAAATTAAGTTGTAATCATAATTTGAAGAGGAGACCGAACTGTAGGGTGCATCACAAGTGTGACTCGATATTGTAGGGCAAAGGGTTAATAAAAATTCTGAAGGTTCATATAGTTTTTTAACAGATACTTTAAGAATTGATCCAGATTATTTAGATCGCATTATTTGTAAAATTGAAAGCAATCGAAATATTCCTGTTCAGTTGGAACATTTTTCTATTTGCAGGAAAATGAGAGATCTATAAAGGTTTCAGTGAATACTATTCATTTCATAATTAATCGAAGATTTTCAGTTTTGTTTGATTCCTGGTTGGACGGCAAACTAATTTGAGCCACGTTTTCAAAACATGTAGGTTTATATCTTAATTAAGATACAATGGACGGTGCAGAAAGGAAGTCTATTATAACACTTTCCTAATTAACATTTTGTGGGAATATTCAAACTCGTAATTAATATCAAATCTATTTTCTTCCTTGTTTCCTTTTATTTGAAAAGTTTAGCTTCCTGATTCGAGGCAAACTTGTCTCAACGAGTTGAACCGAAGTCGAGTAACCAAGAATCAAGTCTAAATTCGCAAACTCGTTAATTAATCTTTAATTAAAGTTTCACTCCTTTTTTTTTTTAATTTATGTATACATAAAATGTTCCAAACGATCGGACTAGTTACGTTGATAATATGATCGTCGAAGCAACTTCTCGGGGAACAAGTTATTATCGACTTATAACATTTAACCCTATTATTGACTTCATTATTACATTGCCGTGCTCGCTTTTGATTAACTTGCCAGGGTGAGTCAACTTGTTCGAAGACTTTTTTTTATAGAATATAGAATGAAAAGTTAGATGGGTGACACTTGAATTTCCATTAGACACTTATTTAGCCGAATATATTCCCACTAGATATTAGAAATAACAAAATATTGTGGGAATAGAATATAAAATTTGTCAAAAATAAAATTACTATCAAATGGAATTTTTAGCAGTCAGTGTTAAATATTAATAAATACAAATAGAAACTTATGCTTCTGTCTCAATTAACATAAAAGCTATGCAACAATGTCGTGGGTGATACGACCCTGAAGGTGTTAATGGTGTGTGACTACGGTCACCCTTAGCAGCGAAGGGGTTAATAATAACCAAAAATTGGATGGAATCCATTTTATCAAGGCTCTCTTCCATCACGCCTCTCTCTTCCAACGTATCGTTAACGATCAAGCGATTTATTAATTGATTTTTCAATCGTTCATCGATGTCATCGGAAAGGGTCTATTAATAGACTTCCGGTCGGATAAAGTATTACGCAAACGATCCGCTGATCACGCTGAACGAGAGGAAAACATGATTTATCATCTTTTCACGACGTGTACCTTGCCGGTCACGAAAATTCATGTTCGAAAAGCTTCATTTCGAACGTCTGCTTGTAATTAAGAAAAGCTATCGGCGGTATATCAGGGATTACGTCGGATGCAAACACGTAGACGAGCGCAACAGTACGATTAATTGCAAGGTCGAGCAGACGTGGCGGTTAATTAGTCTGTATTGTTGCAGAAGAAAGAGGAACGTGTCACCTCTCTGTTACGAGGTGATGCACGTGCACATCGATGCATCGTGCAAGCGTGTCGCAAAATGCATCCGAATCCTCTCAATTGACCTTTTATCGCGTGATTTTTCGCGGCAGGTATTCTTCTTGATCGTCTTTGCAATACTCTTTTTCCAAAAAATGTACGTTTAACACTTCGACTGGGTGACATTTGAATTTCCATTAAAAATCGTCGCCTACCTAATCAAGAATTCTTTGGTTTATTTGGTTGAAAATATTCCTATTAGACGTTTTAATCCATAAACAATTGAAATAGCAAAATATTATGTAAATAGAATACAAAGTTTGTTAAAAATGAAAGTTTTGGTAGCTGCAGCATGGCAGTCAAAGTGTTAATTGATATTGTAATTCGGATGAGAGAAATGTTTATCAGAAATTCACGTGGAAATTGGATTCGCTTTAATTCTGTACGTCTTTAGTATCATTAGTCAGCGGATTTTTCTCTCTTCATCATCCACCTTTCCCGGAATCGTTGTTTCGTCTTTGTGTTTAACCGAACACAGAACTAATTTCCGATTAACATTGCGTTTAATATTCCTTTTGTGTATTGCTCCGATTAAAGGATTGTGTGGCGGATGAATGTGCCACTGATTGATCGGAAACGCGAAAATTTCCATTATTTTTGAGATACGCTTCTTTGTTTATTCGTAATTGATATGATTCATAACTGCTTTTTATTGTTTCAATTATTTGTAACTTTGTGAGGAATCATACATACCTATATTTCATAAATAGTAGGTACTTATATTATTTTCAATCGAATTGCTATCACTTTTTGTCATATTTTAGATAAAAGAAAATTAATTGTGGACAATTATTAATTATTTGGACAAATGTCACGTTTCTCAATGTTATCCTGTCCAAAATTTCGTGTACTTTTATTACGTGATTAATTAAACTAATTCATTTCAAACTTACAAATTAAAACGAACTTAAAGAGTCATTTACTTTGTAATTTTTTTTGCTCTCAGAATAAAGGTATAGTTTAGAAATAATCAATTGTAGTTATTCTTAGAAACTCGGTTATCGAGACTATAATCTTTACAGTAGATACATACTTAATGCTCAGCGAGTACAGTCGGCTTTAATATCGAAAGAATTAAATCATCGATATTTTTGTTCGAGAGTTACTTGAAACATGTACAGGGTGGAACAGAGTAACTCTGTTCTCTCGAAATATTCAAGCATTTCGGTCAGTTGCATCAAAACGTACGTAATAGTTCTATCAAGTTATACCTTTACACAATAAAATCATTTATTGCAATGCACATAAACATTTCAATTAAACAGCTATTACGTTGTTGCATATCTAATGGTAGATTTTGAAATGAAGGAAGTATCGATAAATGGTATTTATGATACATCAATTTGGTGCTTAAACTTTGATGAAAGTGACCATGGAAACTCTTCATTAATGCTTTGGATACAAAATGGCTGGTTGCCAATTATAACCAACAAGCAGTGCTTTCGAAACATACAAAATTGGATGCGTTTTGGTGACATAAAAATATTATAAAATAGCATTTACTTCATTTGGCAGTAATTTCATTTTTAATCAATTTTATATTCTATTTTCATTATACTTTGTTACTTTCATTATACATAGCTTTCAGTATTCAATAGGAGTATTTAAATAACATGAATAGTAACTTTTTATGAAAATTCAAGTATCACCCATATGTGGGTGACATGGCAGTTAAAGTGTTAAAGCTGAACATTCCAAGAACAATTTATCAGTACTTTTTAACATCAATTAGCTAAGTGGACAATAACTAATATGAGTAATAAATGGATTGATTCATTTTGTGTTACAATAAAAACTCAATCATTTTTATTAAGAATATTACTGAAATGTTAGTAGTGTAGAGTTTTTATTGAACCTTAAGCTTCAAATTGAGAGGACTTAAGTATTATTTTATGGTACTTGTTATGAGATTAGTTATTTGATAGTAATATCGTAGTTGGTGTATCTCTTTGTTTTTTAATAATTTTAATCATTTTCAATGCAATAATTAACTTGGAGTATAAATTAATTAAAGATGTTGTTCATTTTTCCTTTCCTTTTCTATCAAGGAAACGGCCGTTTAATAATTGATGAAGCTTTTAACAGAAATTTTTGTAGAAGCTTTTACTCGAAACACGGCGGACCCTGCAGAAACGGAGATAATATCGTATCGGTTCCTTCGAATTGGTATCAATTCGTGATAAGGAAACGACAATTACTTTTGCACACATTCCGCATTCATCGCGAGCTTAGAATTTAAACAAATTACCGATAACCGTTCTAAGACCTTTAATCAACAAAACAAGTTATACAATCGACGTCGGCCGCGGCAAAACAAAACATTTCACAAATGTATCTCTTAAAGAAAATACTGGTACACTTGTTGAGTTGCATTTTTACTCTTATCACGTTGCGCGCCGTTATCATGACCGAGCGATACGCATTTTATCGCTGACCAATTCTTTTTTTCCATTAACGATACATTCTTACAGCAAAGTACGAAAGGAAAGTGCGAAAGGAAACCAGCGTTATCCCTTCGTGTACCTTTATGACTTGGATTTCGGTCGTAAATTGAAAACTTTTTTCGCTGTGAGACATTGTGGCCTTCCACTTCTACAATTAACCCTTCCACTTTGAAAAAATAAGCTCACAGATAAGGAATATGTTAAAAATATAATATTTTTAATACGAGAAAAGTGCGACCTTTGGAGCATTGATTTCGTTCAAACTTTGCGATATTATAAACGATACTGAAAATAATAATTAAAAAATCGCAGTCTGCGTTTAATTAAATAAGAATGATCTGTACCTTCGTGGAACTAATGGACGTGTACAATCATTTTATTTGTAATTATGTATTAAGTTGAATAATTTGATATAAAAACGTAAAGGTGCGATCAGTGACAGAGATTGCTGCAGTGTTCTTTTCCTAATTTTTATTAAAAAATACATTATTTCCATCAGGAGTGAAAGGGTTAAATGTATCGTAAGGAAGGTTAGGATAATGGAAGGAGTACTGTTAATGACCCATTTCTTGGTTAGTTTATTGTATGAATACTATATAATAAATACACCTTTAGTACATTTTATACATTTAAAATTTTGAGAGGATCAGAAAATATTTCCAAAACCATTTAGGCAATTAGAAATAGCTCTCTCTGAATTTTTAAATAATTTAATTATTATGATTAATATAGTTTCTATAACGGAAAATCTTCGTCAGCGGATGTGGTTATTTTACCCCAAGGTTTTCTCAAGTAATTAAAAACTGGGTCCTTGACGATATCGTGTATTACGGCGATCATCGTTTCCTCGGGTTAACGAGGATCTAAGGAATCATTGTCAGCTGACGATTCGTAATTTTAATGCCGACAAGAACCGATCATTCCAACGGGCACTCTGTTTCTATCTCCCTTCCGATCTCGTCGTTGCCAACGCGTGTCTGTCCTCGTCCCTCCTCGTTTGGCGGAGGATTCTCGTTTCGTTTTGACGATGAGTAAGAAAGATCATCGAAGTGGCGGCCTGAAGACTATCTTTTGCCAGTGTAGACACTTCGGCGACGGGGATTTACCGATTGGGTCGCCAAGGCGGCTCGCCATCATCGTCATTCCCCTCGTCTTAGCCGGTCAGCTCGGTTTCCTCGTTGTTTGTTGCACTTTTGATCGTGATGCATTTCTTCGGTGAAAATCGTTTTGGCACCGTGTCCCGGCCGGGGAAATGTAGCGTGCGTGGACGATCTAGCATTTCTTGCGAAAGGTCATTCTAGCAAATAGGAAACCCGGGGCGTAAGCGTGTGACGAAAGCGGAATAAAAGCGGCCGCGGGGATTTTGGCAAATCTGGATCCACGAGTTGGAAACAGACCGCGGATGTTTATACAATTATAACATCGCGAAATATGCAAAATGTATAGGCGACGATACGATGATTCATTTGTTCCACGGAGACGCGAATACCTGAGCGTGGAACTCGCTATTATTCGGATAACCTTCGAATAGAAATTGCGAATAAAATTAGATTGTTCAAAAATAACGAGTGATTTTTTTTTAAACTGAATCATCCTTGCATTAGAAAGTTATTAGGTATAAATAGTTAGAATTTAGAATTTCCTGAATCTATTTAACTAAAAATATTCATAATGGATACTTGAAATGATAAATGGTGAAGTATTAAGAACATAACGAATATGACCTGTTAAAAATAGAATTATTATCTAATAAAATTTTTAGTAGCTTCAGTGTGGCAGTCAAAGTGTTAAAATTCTACATTTATGATGTACAGTACCGGACACGCTAGCTTCCTCTAAATAGATGTTAAATAGATGTCATATTTGATATGAAAATATCTTAGAATAGCATGATATGAATAATAATGAATCATTTTATATTAAAATAATGGTTTATGTGGTTATTTTCCTTAAACTTTAATCGCATGATTTGATGTCAGCAGATTACATCCAATTTTATAGTCACAAAATTTGTCATTTTCGACTATAATTAGCAACCACTCATTTTATATTAAAAACGATGATAGAGGATTTATGCAGCTATTTCGGTCAAGCATCAAGTTTCAGATTTACGTGGCACAAGTGTCATTTTTGTGTCATCAAATCACATCAGAATTTCTATACTTCGAAATCGGTCGTTTGATGTTCGACTACTTAATGCACATTCCAGTATCTAACTCGATTTTTTTTTTAAATCGGGGTCAATTCGATCCGAGGGTGTTATTTGTGTCGCCAGTGCGTTAGACGGTGGCAATTGAGTTTTAATATCACGTTAGATTTTCCTCGTGCTCGTCGTTAACTCTGTGACACGTTTCATTTTTCTTGCTTCCGACTCCTCCCCTCTCCACGCAATTGTGTAAATGTTGAATTATCTTCTTTATTTTTTTGCATCTCCTCGTTTCGCGTTGCGAAACAGCCGCAACGCGATCCTCTTCTCTGCATCTGTATTCAAGATCAGCCAGTGGAATTTCTTCTCGGTTACCCCACCGGTTTCGACTATAATTGCCGAGCACGTGCTTTCAGTGATCGTCACGCGGTTGTTGCTAGATCGTCAGATGTTTCCCGCGATTTCTGCAAGGATCGCATGATTTCTCAGACGCGTTTCTTCGATTAACCCATTGGCGTAATTAATCCATTAAGATTTCGATTATTTTGTAAAAATTGCTCAGAAGTTTATTATTCATTCCCATAGCCTTTGCAAAATAAAAATAGTACTTTTAACCCTTTGCACGTGTTACAAATCTCTGTTGTCTACATTTGTAGTTATTTATGCCATAAACGTAGGGCAATATTTGTTAAACCTATACACGATTTTGTGTGACGCATACATGCGCCAATCGACCGCAAAGGGTTAAAGAATATGGCCTCCTTAGTTTTGTTTAAATTCGACCCATAAAGGTAGTTCATATTAATTAAAAAATTATCACAAATATTGCAAGAGATTAATTCGAACGATACTACTTGGTTGGAAATCATTTGGTGAACTTTGATAAATAACACTGAAAGTTGACCCTCCCAGAAGAGAAATTGTAGTTACGCCAATGGTTACATGGTCATACTTCAGCAACGATCGTTCGCAATAACTAACCTTAATCAATCGTTCTTCCATCATTATCGTTCGCTTTGTTACTGGGAAAAACGTCGAGGCGAGCATGAAATTGTTGTGACAATCGTTTCACATACTTATCTGTTATTAACACATCGAATACCACTATAGAAACAACCATGTCTAGCACGACACTAGATAATGTAGGTTATTACGAGCATCAAGCATTTGCATATTGATTTATTGTTTCAGTTTGTTGTTTCGAATCGACCCACACATGGGTGACACTTGAATTTCCATTAATAACCATCGTCCATATTATTAGAAATTCTGTCCTTATTTAAAATTATGAATAATAGAAATATGAAAATATTGTGGAAACAGAATATTAAGTTTGTTAAGAATAAAATTATTACCTTTTTCTTTTGATTTTTTAATTTGGTAGATATTCCATAACACGTCGCAGAGCTTTGACAATATTCCTATAACACGAGATACAGAGTGTTTCATTTAATATAATTGTTAGTTAATTTTAACTTACTCTACACAAAAAAGTATTGATTAATGTTAGAAAGATTAATAATTAGATATTTTTAATTTTTTTATTAAATATTTTAGTAGCTGATGAGCAGTTCCAAATAAAATTGAACTGCTCTGAAAAATCTTCGACAAAAATAATGTGCTCTGAATCGAAGTTTGGATTTAATTGTTTCTTTTGGTTTTCAATAATAGTTATTACTTATTCTTTTACGATAAGAAGACGAACGAAATCGCGTTGATAAACTGTTCCTCGATGGAAACAATTGTCGCAGTAACGTGTTCGACGAACTGGAGTACCCTGTGTATTTACAGAGCAGAATATTGGCACAATCACCCCGTGTCAGCTGGAAAATTTGCGTCACACGCTTTCGGTACTTTTCCAGCCATCCAAGACTGGAAACTTTCTATCCTTCGTTGCTCGAAGTATTCGTCAGAATAAAAGATTCAAATCTCTGGAAAAGTCACCCCTATTTAAGGGGTGGGTAGAATATTCTCAACCAGTATCTCAACAGGTCAACCTAAAGTTGAACTACCATTTTGTATATCGTTAACAAAGAATTCCTAATTATATAGGCGACGATTTTGAATGGAAATTTAAGTGTCACCCATGGGTAACGTGGCAGTCAAGGTGTTGAAACGAACACGAGGAAACAACGTTAACGTTGGAAATGAAAGAAACGAGATACACGTGGTCGAATATAAAATTCTTCCGCGGTCAGTGTCGAGAACTTACGCCTACCGATCGGTATCAATGAGACGCTCACCCGATGACAGCGATATGGTTAATGTAACTTCTATCCCCGCGCGAGTTTTACTGAAAGAACGTTTTAATTGCTGGCAAATTGCTTTCGAATCATGCCAAAAAATTCCGTCAGAAATAACGTTGGATAACCGATGTCGCTTGCCAATTAGAGTGAACAAATTGAACAGAACTTTCGTGACATTGAATATTACGTAAAGGAAAAAGTAATGTCGTCACGAATTGTTGCAATTGTTTTCTAATCTTTTTATTGTATCGCTCGAGACGATCAACGTGTCGGTGATCTTATCTTATTTACAAATAAAAATACATAAAAATAGGTACGCGAGCTGGGTCAATCATGGCTCAGACCTACGAATGCAATCAAAATAATTAAATTTTTATTTATATTTAAGAAAGGTATGAGATTTGAGAAATGGAAGTAAAAATCCTCAAAAGTCGGTAATTAAAAGGTTAAATTAAATAGGTAGTAAAAAGTAAATAAACAACTCAGGGTACCAAAGGGGTGGGTACTTTGTGCGAGTGAAGGGTTTAAATTAACTCATTTAATTAAAGTTGAATTAACTTCTCTTTGGATTTCCAAATTTAATTGGTTTTTTAGAATTGGAAGTAAATAAACAGCTTTGTTGGTTTTGAGAATTAAAAACATTCTGGCGCACATTTTAGCGTAAAATGCCTTATTAGTCGAGCGTTAGATGTCTTTTTGATCGGTGTATAAATCTTACGGTAACATCTTGATGGAAAATCACGCGAAATGATAACGAAGCAATTAAGGAACTATCGTATCTATCTGTTCACGAAGAAGTTGGTCTAACGTTTCGCTTAACGCGTTTAACCTGATGTCTATAGTTATCGTGGAAAAAGGGATTTAATTGTTTGTTGCTATTTGTTAGGTGTGGCAAGAAAATGATACACTTTTGTTAATTTTTTTACTGGATTTATATATTATAATATGCCATCTTTCTAATGATATTATATCTTTAAATAGAAATTAAGAAAACAGGTACTATGTTTTTAGGAATTTAGTAATTTCGAAATTAAGAATAAATTAAGAATAACAAAAATTTGTATTTGTAATATTCTGTAAGGACGTAAGGCGGTGGCGTGGGTGGATAAGGGGATGGAGGGACTAGCACCCCTCCGAACAAAGACTGAAGTAGTTCAACAGCTTTGTGAAAGAAAAGAAAATTTAATTTTATTCCTTGAATAGGAATCTTTATACTTATTCAATGAATTTTATACAGTCTGGATTACAAATACTTTCATTCGTTTAACTTTGCTCTCCCTTAAGATCAAATCCTGAGTAATCCACTGTTCTTCAGAATGAAAGGGTCAGGTGTTATCACTTCGACGACTTTATTCGGTGAATTACTTTGCGTATCATGGATTAATTCGAAATAGAAAAAGCTATCAAATGTAATCAGTTAATAAAGAAACACAGAATCACTTTGATTAACATATATAAATTTTTGCATTAATGGTCTTCAATTCATTTTCATTTACCGTATTATACATTCGTTTCAAACTTAATTCATCAAATAACCCTTCTTTCGATACATAACAAAAAAAGAAAAATACGAAATCGTAATATTCATTGTTCTTATCGAATGTGCGGTCATCAAAGTGTTAACGTAGGTCGTAGGTTACCTGAAACGCAAGAGCCTCATTATTATCGCATAAACGTAAGACATCGGTGGGCGTCAGCCTTGAATCAGCTGTTTGCTTTCAATGTTGATCAGCGTTTCATGCAACGCGTGTTCTATAAAACCTGTGTGTTCAGTTGTTCAGACGTTCCTTGGGTATATAAGTGCATTATCTATATCCGTGCCGGTTGCTTCACACGTTCGACGTACAATAAATAACCCTTGCGCATGCAATATAAAGTTATTCAACGTGTAATCAAGAGTTGTACTGGCACACAGCGAACAACACGTTACGATGTTGTTTGCTCGTTTCCTTTTTAACCGATTTGCATCACAAAGAAATATGAAAATCACCAAACTTTATCACCAAACTTTCTTTTTATTACATTTAAGTAGAAAAATGACTGCAAGTAAAATGACTCCATATTTCGGTATTATAAGAATAAATAAATTGTCAGTATGTGATTTACGTTCATGTATATTACTGATAATGGCGAAAATGTTTATTAGTAATTTTGTGCAGTATGATTCCTCTAAAACCTAACCCTTGTTTCGGGGATTCGACTTCTCTAATCAGAATTGCTGCTTTCGTCTCCAACAACACCCTCCGTTTCTATTTTTTAGCTAACGAATAACGATAGTGGTCATCGAAGTTGAGCGTATATATACGCTCCAGCGAACTGGCCAGGAAAATTGAGCGTATATATACGCTAACGATGCAAATGGGTTAAGAGGGAATAAAACGAACGAACGGTTCAGCGTAACGACAGGAGCCGAAGAATTTTTTAACGTTCGTTTTTATCTTATCTGTCGACGTTACGGATCGTTGTTCGAGTCGTAAACTGTTAGACAATTAATGCCAATGATTTATTGGCCATTGTGAAAAAAAGGAGCAGAGAATTCTTTGGTCTTTTTAACGCTTTAGTTCCGGAAACCCGATCTTCCGATTACTACGGAAAGGTATAACTCTTTCGGTGCATCGACCTTTATCGATTTCACTTTCAGAAATACTTCCGCACCTCGACGGACGTCAGCGGATGGGAAACTAAGGTGTTAGGGATCGGCAAACTACCGCCTGCGAGCTAAATATGATCCACCTTTTGTTTTTCCACACTCCACGAACCGGGAATAATTTTTCTAATTTTAGAAGATTGCAAAATTGTTAACGATAAGGCATTCGCGCCTTTGAAAGTCGGTCCACGATTCGATCACATAAAGGTATCGTGGAGTAACGCTTATTATATATCAATTTGAAGCTTAAGGTTTGCTGAACACGATTGCGTAAGCGCTTCGTCAATATTTTTAATACAAAATGGCTGGTTGACGGTTACAGCAAACAATAACCGATTCCAAAATATGTTAGGTCTGACAGAACTTGTTGGCATAAGAGGATTGATAATTAACACTTATTCTGTATCAGTATAAAATGATCACGAAAACGTTTTATGAATATTTAAAATACAACAATCATTTTGTAATTAAGAAAAGAAAAATTATAGGACTTTAATAGTTATGGTTGGCAGTGTATCTTCGACCTTTAACTCTTTGCACTCGTATATTATGTTTAATTATGAAGTAATAAGCACCATACCATCGTAGATAAGATAGCACAGTATTAGGAATGATAATTCTATTTAACACCTTGACTGTCACGTTGCACCTACTAAAAATTCTATATTTTTATATTCTATTCCCACAGTATTTTATTTTTAATATCTAGAGGGAACATTTTCAGCCAAATAAATGAAAGGATTCTAATAATATGGGCGACAGTTTCCAAGGGAAATTCAAGTGTCACCCATGGGTGACGTGACAGTCAAGGTGTGCACCCTTTGCACCTGGAGATTTTGTTCAATTATATTTTGTTTAATTATACAGTAATAAGCACCGTACCATCGATAGATAGTATAGTATCAGGAATTAGGAATTTATATATCAGAAACGTCTAATATTTGGCCCCTTAACGAATAAAATTTGCCGACGCCCGGTCCATCTAACACAGTGTCCTCGATTCGTTTCCATTGTGCGTCACCCTGTATATAAAGGCGTTGGTTCGTATTATTTTTGTCGATGAGTGTACGTTCGCGTGTCTGCACCCCGCCATCAAGCGAAGGAGATTGGATCGTTAACAGGTTTTAGGGGAGAAGCGAATCGATTACGTCATTGATCGAATAACACAGGCAGCGTATAAAATCGAGGGAAATCGTAAATTTTTGCTCCGATAATCAGGGAAGAGGACATTAGAATTTGTCAATAAATTGATATAAATAATGATACACAGAATATCATATTTTGCTTTTAATTTATTATGATCAACTCTTTCGTTGAATAAAAATATTTTATTGTATCGTTTTTATTTTAATCGACGAGAAAAATAATTCCCTCTGTCTACGAAAGGGTTAACATTTACGTCTTCGAATAATTCTTTCATCGATGTCGACTTTTACATCTCACTTGGGGATTAGTTGTCGTTCACGATTTTTTTTTAAAGATTTTTATTTTTATTGTAGTCGAGATATTTTTAAAAGTAGCTGGCACAAAATGCATCCTAAAGTTTGACTCATAGATCATCACGAACGTATCTATTTTTATGTCCTGTATTTTTCTGTTTAAAACGATCCGTATGTCGCCGACGGTATTCGAGAACGAAGAGGAAAAGGTTCGATTATTCCTAGAGATAGACAGTTTGCTTTTATCTGCTTGCATTATTATCGTAGATGCTGACCTTACTTGTTTCTGCCCTACTTTCCGTCAATGTTGAACACAATTTTCGTGATCGTCGAAACTTCTGCGAATCGTTCTTCCCAGAGTGTACAGTGGATTATTGTGATTTTTTTTATTAACCCTTTAATACACTCGTGCGACATCGATTTTCGTCTTAGATTGTATTTAAAATTTAATTTATATAAATTATACTATTTTTCTTCTCACTTTTTCCACTACGTACAGTAATAGCAGTGGAGATATTGTATTATTAACACTAGAACTACCGAATTGCAAATAAAATAGAAAATTAAACAAATAAGGGGTGGAACAGGAGTTATGTTAATAAAATTTTGTAGTATAAAATAAACAATCTGGAACGAGTCATTTTGACCCCTTCGGTACTTCTTGAAAATGTAGAAAATTTTGGAAAGTTATTCAAAATTTCATAATTTGCGCGTTCCAAGGACTCCAGTAACGACATAGATAGTAAAATATTTTATTCTTGCTTTTATTAGCACTTATGTCGTTTTTTTCTGAAAATTGTATCCACTTTGTCAGCAATGATAATAAAACAAGAAATAGGGAGCCTTTCACTTTTTCTTCGTGTTCGTTACGCGAACTGTACGAATTGTATCGAAGCTAACATTTCTCTTCGACAACCGATAAAAGTCCACGGTGTATTTCCTCGCGACGCTTTCGTGATAAGCGGGTGACATCGATATTCAGTGTAACGTAATTTCTGCTAGATGTTACATAAAATGTTTGCCATGAAACTGGTACTTTCTTTTTAGAAAAAGAAAGGAAAGAGGGATAAGCTTCAGCCTTGTAAAATCATAAAATCATACAAGGGTCATCCAATTATTTTCCAAACTGTAGCTCGTTTCAAATAAAAGGGAACAGTCTTTGCAAACAGAAACATTTTTCTGTAATAGCAGTAACAATAATAGGAATAATGATAATAACAGAATTATAGTAGCAGTACTAGTTATAGTAGTGATAGTAATAGTAATAATATAATAATAATATTGACAGTAATAATTATGACAATAGCAATCGCATTAGTAATAACTAATAGGAATAGGAATTGTAAAAAAAAAATAAACGTTTGAAATGCAATATTTTCTGAACATAAAGTAATAGGTGGTGCTAAAAAGAGTATAAATTTTTTTATGAACGCTTATGACCTCTATTTTTCAATTATTTACAATCAATACTTGTCAATAAATGCTATCGTGTCTATTAGGATTTTTTGTCTGCTAATAAATTTAATATTCATCTTTTTGCAGTGAATAAATCTTAAGATCACCTTGTTGGATAGTCACTGATAGCTAAAAAGAGATTTTTAATAAAAGTTACTTTTAGCGACATCAAAAGGCTTTTTATAACAGGACAGCAAAATATTTGGAAAATATTTACTCAAACGATGGCGGGTATATTACACTCGTTTTATTAATCGAAAGTTAAGTGAACTTTCAATCGGTTCGTTAATGCCGTTACATAAAGGTCATCAATGAATTCTGTCGTGTAAACGCATGTATGCGTTCAATAAAACGTTATCAGCATGTTACGATCGCCAGTACACATTTCACTGCAAGGTGCATGAACCTATACAGAGTGTGCTTTTAAACTATTATATTTCACGAACTATTTCATTTTATTGAAACACAGATACTTTGTTACGCGAAAAGGAAAACAAAAATAGGTTGTTAAATCCGAAGTTAATTGAACTTGCAAAGGGTCGTATACACCCCACCTATACCTTTGCACTCGAGCGGTGTCTCGATTAATTAAAATATTTTTAAATATAAAATTTAAGTGTTATTTATATCAGAGCACAGCAGATTAAGAAATCAAGGTAAATAAAACAGGGTTTTTAAATTTTCGAAGCTTCGTTGCAAAATAAACCTAAATTCAATAATATCAAAAAGTGCCTCGAACGCAAAGGATTATATCTTTACGCTTGCCAAGGATACGATAAAAATGCGATACGTGTTTGTACTTTCAATTTCTGACAATTAGCGGATATCGATCTACACACAGCGCAATCTATACAAACTACGTTCGCGATTTCAAGTGATATTATTTTATTGAAAAAAATACGTGTTCCGCGATGGAGAGCTGATATCGAACGCGGTATAAAGATATCTATCATCGTGCGAGTCGATGTCGGCGATGCGCCTTATTTCATGGATGTTTGATCGAACGAAGCAATCAGACGGTCGTGTCCCCTGTTTGTTGGTCATTTTCACTTCGGTCTTCGTGTATGTATTTACGTCGTCACGTGTTCCGGATCGGTCCACGAGCCCAATAAAGCTTTACGTCATTCTCTAGCACGCGGTAAACAAGTATTCGCGAAACGAGCCTGGCTTGTCGCCAAAGATCCGCATATGTTCCCGCGATATTTGTCCACGCCGTCGCTTTACTTCTGTCAAGATTGTATTAAATGAAGGTGTTCGCGCTCTCGACTTCCGGTACATCTGACATCGTATCGGGTTCACCGGCAGGACAAATAAAGCGGCTTCAATCTAGCGGGGAACGAGGCTCCGTTATCAGGAGGGGTATGCGAAACTTTCAATCATTTTTTTAAACGGGTCAAAGCGAGTCGCTTCAAATTTTTTTTATTTTCAATTAGAACATTTATTAAATGTAAATTGGCTTTTATCGAGGTTACTTTTTACACTAAACGTCCAGTTCCGGGACTGAAAGTAATTTAAATTTTTAATTTTAAACCTTTGGTTGGTAGTTTTTGTACAAATTTTTGTTGTGAGCTGAAAGGTTGAAATTATTAATTAAGCACCGTATTTCGTCGTTCCAGTTTTATTTTTATTGTATTCTTGGGTGAAAATATGATCAGGTAGGGTGTGTATGACTCGTTGCTTACAAAAGGGTTAACATAAAAAATAAAAATGATGGAATGTTAGATAGTACATTTAGTAAATATTAGATAGTATACATATAGTAAATATTTTTAATTAAAATATTTTAAATAAATATACGAATTTGATCGTTTTTGACAAGATAATTAATCTTCGTCAGGTATTAGATGTAGGATGTTACTAGAGTTTCAATTAAACTGTAGGAAAAGGAATTTGCAATTCGATTTTGGATTAGACTGACCCAGTTTTCGCAGAAGGGTTAAAGATGATATCGGTTAAAGTGGAACAAGCGGAAGAAGCAACTTTGTTATTGAGCTGTACCGTACCTGTTGCTACAATATCCGTAAAAGTCTGTAAACGACTGACCCCTCAAGAACTGATATTGTACAAGGTGTTTCAGAAATCATTGTACATTTCTATGACATCAAACTAATCTTGTCAAATTCATATAATATTTTGATAGCTGCAAATTTGGTGGAACAAATTTGGTTCTTTTGTAACATGTTAAATAAAATTTACAGTAAAAAGGAACCCAAACCTTATGATTATGTTTTAAAAATATCCTGTTATGGGAGGGGGAGTAAATAATAAAAAATACTTAAAATTTTTAAGACAAATAATTTCTGAGTTACTTAAAGTGGACCTCCAAAAATGACCACATTGAATATCTTTTAAATTACACAATAAAATATTTATTGTTGCAATGTTAAAATAAATAAATACAATTCTAATGTTATATAATATTTAATGATAGTATACCATACCAGTTGGAATTACACTTAAAATCGAATTGTAATAAAAATAATAGTCAGGTTTGTGACATTTGACGTGTAAGGTGCGTCACGAGTCTGACTCGTCAAAGAAAATTAATTAAAATCGCAATGGAATCACTTATGATTTTTAACTTCAGTATTAAGATATTTTCAACAACAATGATTATTTCTGGATACTTTTTGGAGAAAATGTATCAAAGAATTGAATAGCGTAAAAGTAGAAGATATGTGATGCTTCATTATAAAACAGAACAATTCTTTATTTTAATAAAAACATTTTTAACCCCTTTGGTAATTCTACTGTCAAGGCCACATGATGGTACCTTTTGTATTAGAGAATTTTCATCGGACCCTTTCTCGAATTTTCACATTTTGGAAATAGTTCAAGGTGATAATTTTTATTGGTCCACTGTGTACATTAAAAGTTGCTGTACAGACAAACGTTTCCACGGCTACGAAATAGAGGGCGTACTTACCGCAATGCGCCAGTGACGTGTTCATGAATGCAACAAAGCGTTCTTTGCTCATTAGAAAAACAGAAGGAACAACATGCTTGTACCGGATAATTGCATAAGTTTTGTCATTCCTTGCATTAACTATTGCTAGTTGTTCGGTTAACCGCTTAGTCATTCGTGCAACTTCGAAGCAACATATTGTTGGTCATAGGTGATGGAAACTTTGCACACCTCCAGTAATATTAACCCTTTGCACTCAAAGCATTTTTGCAATGGATTGAGTCTACATTTCTTGTTCAATGAAATTTTGAAAATTTTAAAGCCTTATTTTGGGAGAAAATTAGGAATTTGGGAATTAGTATAAAAACTAAAAAATTACTGAATCTGTATTGTTTAATTTTTCTTAAAAAACCTATTACTTGTACGAGTACTGTGCTGTATTTTGTATATTTTAACAAATAATATTAGTACTCAAGCAATTTTTATTTTTAAAAAATCAGTATGATACAAGACTTTAAATACAGTCAAATATTTATTTGTTTTGTAATATCTTTTGTGATTTTCTTAAATTTTATTAGAAATTCCATTTCAGTAGACCTAAGTCACTCAGACAGACTTCAATGTGAGGAAATATTAATATATTTGAAATTACGTTGATCGTTTTAAATTTATTTTCAATGGATAGCCTTTTAAATTCGATAGTCAGAATTTGCTTTCAAATCGAACTGTGAATTTAATCAAAGCCAGAGAAGTAGAAACGGTCTACCAGGTAGCAGGAGCAGAATTCAAATCTAGATTTTTATTGGTCGGTCGATTGCATTTACCAATTTAACGAACCGGGTCATCGGGGAATTCGTTTTTTCGAAAAAACCGTAGCAAGCTGTCGCTGGTAATTCTCAGTCACGTACCAAGTTTGAAATTCAAAATAATCCATAGAACTATACGCAAACGTAACACGAATGTGCATTCTTTTAGTCTTACAGATATTAGAATGATATAATTGTTGGTTTATTTGATTAACAAATCGTGTGATTTAAATGGAATTATTATGTTAATATCTTCTGTTTGTAGTGCAAATGTATAAAGATAATTAGAACAATTGCTATTAATTGAAGAACGAGAAAATACGAGAAATTTTAACTACTATTAACACTTTACTAGTAACACAATGAATAATTAACACTGACCACCACGTTGCAGCTACTAAAAATTCCATTTGATAGGAATTTTATTTCTCAAATTTGATTCTATTTACACAGTGTTTTGTTTAAAACACTTTCACCCAAATAAATCAAAGAATTCCTAATAAGATGGTTTCTAATGGAAATTCAAGTGTCATCCATATATGGGTGGCGTGACAGTGTAAAGCATCAAACTGAAAATCCAAATTTAAAAATTAATTTGTCTTGCTATGTCACTTACATTCACTGTGATAATCAAATACAAAAAATATGATCATTTAACTTTCCAAACTTATAGTCCTTTAATTTATATATTATTAATCAGGGTTTCAACTTTGGTCGACGATATTGCCGCTCTTTTGTTCCTTGTTTACTTCATTTAATCTCGGGTTCAAGTTCAGTGGGCACGTGTGGATAATTAAAAATATCCTTGAATCATGTTAAAAATACCATCCAGATTTGTCACATTCGAAACGTGCGATTTGTATCAGGATCGTGATTGATTATCATAAGTCGTATGATTAATTGTTATCCAAACATTTATTTTAAAAAATGACGTTTTCTATTACCTAACCCTTAAACTTCGAAGAAGAAACATAAATACATAAAAATTAGAAAAACTTATAATATTCCTAAGTTCAAAATTATAATTTTATTTAAAAAATTTACAATTTCAATAAAATAAAAATAATGGAGGATTTATAAAGTTATGTTATTATCCAATAGAATATTAAAATATATAATTTATAGTGTTTCTGTGTTTCTAAATGTCAGAAAATAATATTGCAAGGGTAATGTATATATTTTTTAAATTTCCATTCCAAAATGTATTTCTCGACAGAGAGAAAGCGTTAAAGAATCTTCCAGGATCTTAGCCGTTGGTCAACAGCAGGAAGTGTACATTTCTTGTATAAAACATTGTTCAAGTTTTTATTCAGACATTGTCCCCGTGTTTCTCCGGCTCCTTTTGTTATTTCTCATAAAGATTTCATGGACATTGTATAATTGGAATTTTTTAATATACTCCCCGTTTTGTTGTTTCTTGAAAACATTCGTATTTTTAACCTGAATCCTGTTCATTTACCTTGCGTCATTTTCTTCTTCTTTCTTTTCAAGATAATTTCGCACGAAATTCAGCATTTATTTTTACGCACGTAAACACGGGACTAATTATAAATATTCACTTTCCACGAGAAGAAAATAAGGACAGGTTGCCGCGAACGTATTATTGGTGTTAATTAATCGATCAACCGAGCTATTTTTATCTTTTTTTCGGTGTCCTGGTTATCATCGCTCTGATTATTTATCGCTCGATGCGTGCAGTGGAAATTTCAAGTCTTAAAGAAAATGAAAAGAATTGCAGCAATTAATATTTAAAAATGTATACGTGGGCAAATTCGATTAACTTCCGCGTAAAAATCGCAAATGAAACGAAGTTATTTAGAAACAGCAAATAATTTAGAACAATTTCTAACATTTAATAAACATTCAAACAATTTTTTAATTATTAAAAATGAAGTATTTATTTTAATTATTTCTTTACTCGTTTTGTTCTATTCTGAAAGTAGTTGATGCTCAAAATGTTAACATGATTAATGTTAATAAGAAACAGTTTTGCGCCAAGCGAAAGGTCATACTTCTCTGTTCAAGATAAGGTATGTAATTAAAAAATGTGTAAAAAGCGAAATTGCCTCCTTATTGCGGCAAAACGTTCAATTGTGAACGATCCTTTCATAACGGCATGAAAATGTTCAAGAAACGACGAAATAATCGTGTCATGAATAGCCGAGTGGACAGTGTATACCTATCATTAACTGTTTCGAGGAAAGTCATTCACGCACAAAAATGAGACTTCCTTTCAAAAGATTTTTCTTTTCTTAATAACATACAGCATACGATATTTTGTCGCGTACAATTCAGATTATTTATTTTTACTTATCAGTACTGATTAACACTTTGACTGCCACAATGAAAACAGACGTGTGTGGTAAGACACACTTTAATTTAAATTATTATAATTTCTATCGATTAATTTTCAAATGTAACCATTCAAATGAGTATTTTACACTATTAGCTTAATATTAGCAATATTTAGAAATCATTTGACTTTTTCTTAAATAGATTATTCAATTTTAAAAATTTTAAATAATAAAAATAATGAAAATAAATCTGATTCGAATCAAAGCTTGAATATTTAAAAAATGTTTATGAATATTTATTATGGAAACATCAATTATGGTAAAGTATTTAAAGAATGGGGATTTTGTTACAAAATTTGTAGCAGAATAAATAAAGAGTGAGTGAAATGTATATTTTCGTTTAATTAATTATTTAGAAATGATTACAATTTCAATTGTAGCAAAAATAGTTCCAGTTGATTAGTATGAATATCATTATACAGTTAATTTAACTTTTCTTTGTATTTTTGAATTGCGGCAGGCAAGGTTGGGTTTAGTAACACGTACCAAGACGAAATTACTCTAATTAGTACTTGAACGGCAGGCTGTTACGACAGCGACAGTTTATTCTCGTTCTCCAGATTCTTTGCTATTACCTTAAATATTATTCTCCAATATTCGAAACCTTTTTATTAAAAAACCTGTATCGTTCACTTCCACCGGGAGTACTGTTGTATTTCCCGAATCTGGGTCACAAACGGCCCAGACACCGGTGTTCGCGGATCAAATAAGAATTTCGACGAATATTTTAGTCAAAATGCTTTCTCAGCGATTTCGAGGTAACCCGAGAGTCTCGCCGTTGTTAAAACACGAATCTCAGCAGCGAGACAGAGATTTATAATTAGATAACGGTTGTTTATCTGATTGATGCAGGTACTGAGAAAGGCAATAAATAACGTGGCTCGGCCAGATACGTGAAATCGTTTAATTGAAACAGCATCGATACTGATGATCTGTTCTTTCATTCTTTCAGATTCCTCGATGGAGAGTTCCGGTGGTGACAAACAGAACGAGTCGGACGACTGTGATGTGACCGCCAATAATCAGCATCAGAACAAGATGACGGGCCAGGAGGACACGAACGTGAAGATAAGCAAGAACCTGGGCGAGCAGGAGACGCTGAAGAACCTGAAGAATCTAGAGAACATCAGTCAGAATGACGAGGCGTCGAATAAATTATCGAAGGCGGTGTCCCAGGACGACGACGAGGAGGAGGACGAGTGCAAGGGTTCCGACGAGGACGAGCTGAAAGAGGAGAAAACGGACGGGAAGAAGGACGAGGAATCCTCGAGCAGTACAACGTCGACGAGCACGTCGGACGATGAGTCCGAGACAAGTTCGGACGATAAGACGGAGGCTTCGAAAACGGAGCAGACCAAGACGGTCACATCCGAGGTTAAAAAGGACGAGCAGACCGCCAAAAATGACGACACCACCGACGACAGCGACATCGAGGACGATTTGATCTCCGCTATCAATTACAACACTATTACCTCTTTGGCGGCCCTGAAGGATATGCTGCAGTCCTCCGGCGAGGACTCGGACGGCGTTGACAGTTTCTTTCATCATTACTTCCTGTCGCACGTGAACAGGTTGCCGTCGAGAAACCAGACACACAGCCCCTATCCCTGGGGTAGAAGGCTGTCCGAGTGCAGGGAGGAGGACGAGTACGAAACCGAAGAAGGTAAGATGCATGCATTCTATTGGATAGTTCAGAATTTCTCTCAATTTTACAGTCTCTGGCTATCGAATTAGGTCATTAGGACATTATGTCGTATATATTTTGCTGTCATCAAAGCAAAGGGTGAAAATACAAGATATTAACATATGTTAATTATGTTACGTACAGTAGTTGTGTATTATGTTATGTACTTTAATTTTACGAGAAACGTGAAAAATACTGAAAATTTCCAGTGGTCCTGGATGGCCAGGGACTGTATGTGTCTGACAAATGTTAACCCTTTGGGGACGATTGACGCATATGTGCGTCCAAATCTAATAGTCCTCTATTGATGGAATAAGTGTGCAGTTGTAATTCTTACAACACGGTTCGAGATTCGAGGTAAAAATCAGGAAAATTCTCAAAAACTTAACAAACCAGAACAATAGATTTTGTGAATAAAAAGAAAATAATTCAGGTCTGACAATTTTTGGAATATAGATCCATTTTTTATCTAATTCAGTTGCAGAGAATAAAAAAATAAAATAAAGATTTTTTTAAAATAGTTCGCTTTCTCTTTTCCTATTTTTATAAGGCAATTTTGGCCTTACCTCTGTTATCTAATGTGGTATTTAAACATTGCAAAGTAAATTCGTTAGCACCTACCGATTTCAAAAATAATCACTTCAAGAGAGCATTTAAATTTAGAAATCTAAAATAGTTTTGAAAATTTCGGAATTCAAAATTCGTCAGAGTAAGACGTTCGCCGGATTAATGGATGTTAAATATAGATCACC
This sequence comes from Anthidium xuezhongi, assembly GCA_022405125.1. Classification (NCBI taxonomy): domain Eukaryota; kingdom Metazoa; phylum Arthropoda; class Insecta; order Hymenoptera; family Megachilidae; genus Anthidium; species Anthidium xuezhongi. The sequence goes on along the minus strand of CM039641.1, from coordinate 3,890,825 downwards.
TTTTGTTTCATTTCAGCTTCGCGTAAAAAAAAAATTATGCGGAGCATATGTGTTCTATTAATTCTAGCGGAGGCGCTTCGTTTGCTCAATAAACATTGGGTGTATTCATTTGGGAGACTGACTGAAATTCAAAAGTAAAATTTTTTTTTAAACAAATATTCAGATAAAAAATGAAGATAACTTCAACAAATGTTTAATGCTAATTAGGTATATTTTTATTAATTTTGATGAAATTAATTGTGGTCAAATTTTTTTAAACAGAAACGAATATACAAATGCTGTTTCGCGATTTTTTTTACTTTTTCTTCGTTTGCTCTTCCCGCGCATTTGGTTTATGTTTTCGATGGTTCTGCCTTATGGAAATGTGGGAATATAAAATAAACGATCTGTACAAAATTAGCATTACCGACGATCTCGGTCCAAAACACGAATGCTAAAGAAAAATATTAGTCGAAACGCTTTTCACTAACAGGGAAAATTTATGAATACATTAATCAAATAATATGCAATCACGTTTATTACGTTTTCATAAATACCTAAGACGATAAAATGAAAAAATGTGTTTAGACAAACGGCCTTGATATGATAAAAAAAGTACACACTTATATAAATTTGATCAAATTTACTAAATAATAAAATACACAAGAATTGTATTTTTGAGACATACGTGTTCTGTTAATACCGTACCTGCTAAAAACTAATTAACACTTTGAGTGCTATAATTAGTACCTATTTGAAATTAATAAATCTAGTAAATTAGTTTTACGATAATTTAGTTTAGTTCTTTTTATTTGAAACCCCTTTCAATATTTATCGACATTGTTTATTAATTGATTTAAAATTAATTTTGTAAAGTAGATTACAACGAAATAAACGATAGATTTGTACGGAAATCCATCAATTGTCCAAATATCAATGACACGGCATTTAGAGTGTTAATGAGTTTTTGACGTCACCGGTTATTGATTAAAATCCAATTAACAAATCTTCGCTTATTATTGTTTCGTTTATAACTCAGTTGAAATAATGAAATTTGTGTTGCGGTTTAAATAAAGTTGAAAATAAAGGCCTGTTTTTTTATTAAGTTGTGAGTGGCGATAATTAATTCGCAAATAATAGGAGATACGTCAGGAAATGAGTATCGTAATTGCTCGATAAATTAAATTTTCTATAAAAGTGTAGACTGGATATGATTAAATGAACACAACGTTTTGATACATGTGTTTCGATAAGATTCTGATTAGAGTTTGGTAAACAATTAATGTGTCAATATAATTAGATATTTCTTTAAGATGTTGATAAGCTATCGATATTATTAAGTGGTAAATAACTTTTTTCATGTATCATTAACAGAAAAAACTTTGTGCAAATGTTTTTTCACAATAATTAGTCGTTTCATAATGGAACATACGATTCAATTAATATATTAATTAAACTGAGGATCATTAAGGATTATTAAGAGCAATTAATATTCATTTGTTATTTATTCTTTGATTCATTTTCAATTATTACATTTGCTATTTTACCTTATTGTTATGATTTTATTAACATCTAGAACTTTTTCTATCTGTTTTTTAATTACATGACCATTATGTTAATTCTGGTGTTAAAATGCAGGAAATATCTTTTAATAGTGGTTAAATTTATTCACTCCATCATTATAATTTTAATGGTATTCGGAACTTTCTTTCATTTTTTTATTATTTTACTGAATTATTGATGTCCAGTATGCAAATCAGTTTTATGTAATATTAATTACAACAGCTCTGAAAATGAAAATGCTTCCATTGACTTTTTCATATACATATGAATAAAACAATAAAAGTAAAACAGAAAACCATCGATGGTGGAGTAAAAACATTTTTGTTGTTGATTCCACCCCAGGTTTGAATGAACCCTTTCGTATCTATGGACAAAATACATATCTCGTTAATTAATTCCACTCTATTACTCGATTCTTTAATGACGCATTCAGTGCTGAGATTCAAACCGATTTCGATTCGATCGCGTGCACCGCGTCCATCTCCGGCAGATTGCGAGAAAAGCAGCATATTACGAAACACGAATCGAGCATTAAAACGCGCGAAGTGCTATTAACAGGAGCTCGTTTTCGTTCAATGAGAGCTAAGATTAGCGTGCGGCCAGTGGTTTAGCTTCGTTTAGTTCCGTTTGGCAACGTTTCTGCAAACAGCGCGAAAAGTCACTTCGCTTACCTAACGATATCGTTGTATTTATAGATTATTACCAAAATCGGTAACAGGACACTTCGATTCATCCAAAAAGCATCGTTTCTACGAAATATTTTAAATAATAAACAATTTTTCCAGTCGATATCTTTATTCCCACTAAATTTATTATTTTAATAAAATTTTAAAGTAATTGGGCAATTAAGATTGTCTTCGTTAAGGTATGTGTAATAGACGGACATTTGTGAAAACTGATACGTCATCCAGGTAAAAATGAGACGGCACTCAAAGTGTTAATTAGGGGCAGGTAACCCCGGACGTATCAATATTTCCAGCGATAGTTACGTGCAAAAAACAAATGACACGTTACAGTGTGTCTGCCTACGCTAATTAACACGTTGGCTGTCGCAGTGGGAACAGATATATGCGACAAGACGCATTAAAATATCTGTTACTAAGGGTACGATTAGCCGTACTCGTTTCAGTATATCTCATTTGCAGGAAATAACCTTGCTGTCTAATGGACATTAATTCCAAATAATTTTATGGTAGCTATTAATTCTAGAAATGATTCGTGTATGAATAGAAGCATGTGCTATGTTAATAGGTACACCGTTTCCAATTGTAGCTTGTAATTGCAAATTTTGTTCCATTTTAGTTCATATTACTATTCTTTTGTTAACTGGTGACCGGCGCTTCAAATTTTCTGTAATTAAATAATTAGTGTTAGAGTATTAATATTCCTTGTACTTCGTGGAAAACCCCACATCTTGTACATATTAACACGTTGACTATTAACCAGCACCCTTGATGGTCCCCGGAAGTGTCACTCTTCCTCGCGGGGAGTGGTGAGTCCCACACACCCATCAGGCACTAGTACGCAACTACCTGAGGGGAGTGCGTAAATGCATTTCCCCCTCCGACAACCCCCCCAAAAAAGGGGGTTAGGCATAGAATTAGAGTTCGAACCTGGCATTTCTCTTTTACTTAACTTTAATACTGAAAGATACATGCTACCAGATTTAGTAGAACTACCAACTCGTCACCAGGCAGTATAAAACGTAATTATCATTGTTAGAGTTTTTTTATAATTACGTAAAGCTCGAATGAAATTGTTGGAGTTTAACGATGAAAACATGGTGGAAGTGTTTTGCTGCGCGTTATACCTTTATTTCTTATAGTCATAGTCAATTAATTATTTCATTCATTAATAAACAACAGAAATCGATATTCCGAAAGCGAGGCATTTCCTTGTTAATGAAACTCATTTGTACAAAAAGAACGTTACACTTTCGGGCATTAATGAGTTGATCGATAGCATGCTGATACTTTTGTTGTTCGCTGTAGCACGACAGAAGCCGACACACGATTACGTTAGAGAAACGGGCAACAGACCGGTCTTTATTATAGCGAACCTTGCAAGTCGAGCGTCGCAAGCGCAGCCAAACCGTATAATGGCCCCTTTGTCGCGACCAGATCATTGACTGTTATTCTCACCTAACCATTCTCGCCCCGTCTGTGTGTTCCAGGGAGAAATGTGGAGAGCACGATCCCCGAGACCGTGAAGAAACCCGAGAAAGACGTCCCGAAGACGGAGGAATCGGAGGAGAAGAACGAGAGCGTCTCCTCGAAAGCATCTAGTCCATCGGCTTCCGAAAAGTCGAGCTCGGAGAGGATCGATCAGAAGGCGAATCCGCCGAGTTCCTCGGCCGTGACCGAGTCAAAGACGACCGTCGCGTCCACGGTGACCACGACGGCACCCTCGACGACGACGACGATGACCACCTCGACGAGCACTACCACGACCACCACCTCCAGATTCACCACGTGTACGGTCACCTCGCCGACGTCGACCACCAAGCCACCGTTGAGGAGGAGACACACCACCGGGCCTGGGATGACCTTTCCTGCGACCGATCCGCCGAGCTACTCGACCAGCATGACCTTCTCGAGAACCAGCCCGCTTCCTAGTCCGCATCTCGATAAAAGGTTCTTCGATAGCAGCTTGATCGAGATGAAGAGCCAGGCCAGCAGCTCCAGCACCTTGGACTACGACTCTACCGAGGAGGTGTGGGTGCGCAGGGTGGACTTCGTTCAGGAGAGGAAAAGGAAGGTAAGTGAAAACGAGTTGATCTTGAGGGGGGTTACAAACCAGGGTGACAGATGAGTGTATTGGGTAAATGCAAAAGTTTTGATTGGATTGAAAATAGGTAGATACTTGATTTTTTATTTTATGGTCTGAAATGAAAAAATATGACTTTAAAAATTTACCATAAATTAAAAATCTTCTTTGCTTCGCAAACTTTTAGTGTGTACAATTGTTTCGAACAGTCTGTACATCGTCTATAAGAGAAGCAGTCTGTTCCATCTAATTGTAGTAATTGATTAATTGCTACGAAGAGGAGCATCGTTGCAAATTTGTTTACCGGCTCGAACCGCTATGAAAATGTACAACACAAACGGCAGAATTGAAGATAAAGTTTCAAATTGTAAAACAACTGTTTGTGATTATTTATACGTGCAGTTAATAATGGAACGATCAAATCTGTCGAGATAGGAGGATCTGTTGATCCTTGATATTACTGATTAGTGATATCACTACTAAAAATTAATATTTGAGAATTATTTATTAGCCATTAAACTAAATTATTGTCTGGAGTAATTATTTCAAAGTGTTCTGGTTAAATTAGTAGTATTAATTACTCAATAACTAAATAACTAAACTATTAAATTACTAAATTACTAAGTTAGTAGGTTACTAGGCTACTAGCTTATTAGAGTACTAAATTATTAGATTTACTAAGGTACTAAACCACTTAAATTACTAAGATTACTAAGTAACTAGGTCACTAGATAACTAAGTCTCTTTCATTACTAGGATTCTAAATGATTAAATTATTAAATTACCTAACTATAGCCCGGAATTACCAACTATTAAATTACCTAAATTATTTAATCAACCTAATTTAGCAACTTAGTAATCAGTGATATTATAACTAGAATTTTGGTAATAAACGATGGACTAAATTAATTACTGTGCGTAGGCATAAATGTCTAGTAACTTTCGAGAGTAAATGGTCAGGGGTTCTTTTCTAAAGTAGACAGTGAACTACAAAGTATTAGAAAAATAGGTTGGGCTCGAATGATTCAATATACGGTTGTTCTTGATGAAATTCGAGCAAGATGGAACTCGGTTGTAAACGAGCGACCATTTAAAGTGTCGTTCACAACCGGTAAGGTGTGGTCGTTAAGCATGATCACTGGTGGAATTATGGTTGTCACGAGCGACCAATCACGCAAGTGTACGATCAATCGATTGGCTCTTCCGCTTCACGCGTGATCCTGTCGAGCTGAATTCTTTCTTCCTTTTTCTTCTTCTTTTTTCCTTCGTCGAACGGTGAAGGTTTAATTACAACAATCTTCGACTTTAAATGCTTGATTTTTATTTCCAGAAGAATTCATGAATGATGATTATCGTAAAGAATGATTTATCTACAATAATTACTATGATCATTTATTAATAACCCATACTACGTGAAATATGAATTTATAAATACAAAGATCCTGAATTTTCTGTTTTTAATTTTGTTCGAGATCTGGTTAATTAATCGTTTCGTTACTAATTGCAAGAACGATTAATCGAAGACTTCACTTCAGGTATCACTTTGAAGATACCTGTTGCAAAAAGTACCACATTCCAAATTAACGAATTAAAAAGCGTTAAGTAGCTTCAGTAATAATGAAACAGAATAATATATTGATAAAATTATTTTATGATATTTTAATATTCGCGAGGCGAAGTGATGGTCGACCGTTTCCGTAAACAACCAACGATCCCGAGTGGAATCGCGGCGTCGTAGGCACGGTTTACAAAAAGGAAAGGTTCGATGAACTGGCCTCAGGAGACTTCGAGGGCCTTAACTTCTTTCTCTGGAAAGGGTAGATTACCTTGGTCACGAAGTATCGAAGATACGAACACGGATCTTGCTAACGAAGTTCTTGTCCGTCGTTAAAACAAAGGCTGACCGTTTTACCGGTTGTTACATTATTTTAATGCGCATTTACAGGGCATTATCTCTCAAGGATTTATAAACGAAACAATTCACTTTTTGTCCCAATTGTTACAATTCTTTTTCATGTTCTTTCGAATCGAATGGTCAGGTATTTTTGCTAATTTATTGTAAATTTCTTTTCAAATTAATTACACAATGATCAGATTATTAAAACAAAAGATTAGAATTCTACATGGATAAATTATTGATATTATTAGAAGCCTTTTCTTCAGTCGAATATTAAACGAAGCATATTTTTAATTATTGCATCTTTTAATCAACCTTGTATCTGAATTATGACACGTGAACCCTTTAGTTGGCAACATTTTTCGTATTTCGCATCAAGCAATCCGTATCAGTTCGGAACAGACGTTGGATGCGCGATAAACCATTGGAACCGCGATAAACGATGATACATCGAACAACGTATTCTTTGTAGCCAACTATTACACTTTTTACAAAATTATACCTCGCCATCGAGCAGACAACTGAAATAATGATTGCAAAATATTCAGCCTGCGATAAGATCATTATTTCCATTAAATAAACGAGGATAAAGTCGGAGATTAATCAAGTGTTACTTAAGTATCGGTGGATCAGTATCGTTAATCTTCGTTGCGTTAGTTAATTTTTATTATTGCCTGATAAAAGTTTCAATAAAGCTGATATAAAACGAAATGGTACAATAATTTTCTGTAAAATTTCAAATTTACACGAAATATTACAATTCTGAGGAGCTTAGAAGATTTCAAATATTATAGTTTTAGATATTTAAATAATCGAAACACTATACTTTTGAGTAGCTTAAAAATACATTTTTAACATAATTAACTCGAACGTTTATTATCCAAGGACGTATATATACGTTCTCTGGTAGATACAATTACTTTTGCATTAATGATTCACTTTTGTGAAATTTCTTGGTTTTCAAACTAAAAACTATCTAACACATTGTGTAACTTTTCTTCATCAAACGTGTTCGCGACGGGTTAATTGTTAAAAATATGTTGGAACGTCATCTATTCTAAATTCGCGATATCGTTTGGCCCAGATCTCGACATGTGTCTTTAATGTTTCATGGTAGCGGATAGGTGAGGGGGTGGCAGACATACAAGGCTTCCTTTAAGCTTTATCGATTCGGTTGGAAGACGAATTACAATGCGTTGAGGGCTGTTATGACGGATACCTGGACACGTAAGGTCTCCTTCGTGGATGCTATCCGTACGTGAACTGTTCGTTCAATGAAGTAACGTTGTGAGATTAGGTCAGTAAATAAAATCGTACGAAGGAAGTATTTTTTCTTCATTGAGTATTCATTAAAACAGTAAAAATTTGAATACTTGAATATTCGAGTAATTTGGATAAATTGAATATTGGAATATATAATATTGGGAAAGTAGGTTATATTCAGTGCTATTCACTGTTTAATATTATGAGCTGAATTCAATTTTTCCTTTATAGTTCACCGTCGCTATTCCATTCAGTTTTTTAAATCTCCGAATATTGAAGTTATTAGAATTTCAAAATAGAATATCCGAATATTTGAATTTTCATTACAGCTGTAATGTTTATCTGTAATTACTTGTACCAATACATTTCCATACTTATCGCTGTGTTTAAACACTCCAGTCATTTTTTGAAACTTTCATGCAATTTTAGTAGACACTCTAAAAACTTTTTAAAGCATTTCCATTTAATTGCATAAACTTAATTTTATTTTTATCATAAATCATGCAGCATCCAAGGACTTTCTTTAAGGTCATTTATTTTAAGGACACTCTGCATTTTTATGACGAATTTGATCTTTCCCTAATGAATCATAGAGTTAGAAAAGAAATGAGTACGCTTTATTCGTTGTTTGCGATATTTTGCCGTTTGTTGCGTAACGTGGTCGTCCGACGACTCATATGCCCGTTTTAGAGTACAAAGAATTTTACACGTGCCTCGTTACAGGCATCCGACCTGAGTAATTGCACGCTGTTGGTTAATCTATTTTCGATCACGGCATGCGTCCGATCGTACCTATTTACCCGACGCCTTTTGCCGTTAATTCGTCTTGTTTCGATGCCTTCGATTATTTCCTGGACGCCGAGGAAAGTCTAGAGCACTTCCTTATCGTTCCGCGTTAACTTTCGGTTCCGCGCGGCTTATCAATGCTTTCCGTTGTGATAGATGGCGATAGGATAGGTCAAGAATCGACCGCCATCTTTCGGCAATTATTCTGCACGATATCGTGTTTGTAATTTGTTAAACGTTGCAAATCGAACGATTTTGAATTCTCGTTACGGTTAAATGGTTACGTATCGGATTACCCGAGTTGTATGTTACAGATGCCTTAAGAACAAAGGCATTGTGGGTATGAATAGGGAAAGGTCATTTTTGATGACACCTTGTTTGCCAATGTTTGTCATGGTATCTGGGACACGCATCAATTTTCACAGAAATATGTCACCTGCTTTAGCGATTATCGCTTATTAGATATATAAATTCATTGTTAGTTACATTTACAGATTACCAAAGTTATCATTTAATCAAATTCATTTGACCAATTACTAAGCAATATAAGCAGAGCAATGAAGATTCTATTTTACCTATTTATAAAATAAAATAAAAAATAAATTCAAACTTTTTACAATCGAATAATGAATAAACAGAAAGTGAAGGGAAACCACTAACAATGCAAGGTACCAAGTTGTGAACATAAATTTGAAAATCAATCGGCCGAATTCTTAATGTTTGCAGCTTCAAAGCTCCCCCTATTTATTTGCACCGCAGAAAACAACGGGTTAAGTACATTACACCTTTCAATAAGTAGAAAACAGTGGATGTAATCAGCAGCTATAGCCGTTCAATTATTGTTACTATGGTAACATCATCCTATTGTATTTCTCCAGCGATAACGAGCCAAAGACGTTTCGCGCATCGTTAAACAAAATTCGAACACCTAATCAAAATAACCGCTTTATCGAAGTAAGATCGCGCAAAAACTCGATCGGCACAATCGATCGCGCGACGATCCCAATTAAGAGTATCGTAGTCGCGAAAAATGTAATCACAATCAAGGGTATATTGTGTATTATGAAATCTCGGCCGTACGTTTCCTGCGCTGGTGAACGATCGATGTACACAAGAATATACCGGGTATTATCGTGCTAATCACAATTCATCCGCGATAAGAGAACGTTACAACAATCGTTCAGGGAAAATTATTATCGATATCATTTCACGACAAGAGCCGAAGATACCATTCAGTCGGATGATAGACGAGTGCCGGGTTTATTGTCAGTCAACGATGAAATCTCGATGGTTGCGCGGCGTATACGTTGCGTAGTTGAGGACCCACCCGGTGGTGCAGTGTTTTTCGTGTAACTCGTGAAAATATGTCGACGGACCCGTTGTCGAGAAGATTTCGAAAATATTCCCTGGTCCCGTACTTAGATCGTTGCCCGGAGTATCCTGGGACCTACAAGGTATATACGGGGTGATCGACGAGTCTTTGACCAGTTTTTAAGGTTCAAAGATATCGAGATTTTATTAAACAATATTTAACATCAGACTTGGCAGACTTGCTCCACATTAGTTAATTGTTGCACAAAATTTGTTAAAACGCTTTTGCCAAAACTTACACTTTGATCGGTGATTTTACTTGGAATTTTGTAATTGGATGAGAAAGTGAAACAATATCAATAAAGTTTAATCAATTTTATTTAATATTTAACTTTTAATATAAACCAAAGCACATTACGAGTTTACTTGTGAAGACACGAGTTATGATTATTTGATTGTTTTCAATTTAAAAGCAAGAGTGCATTAAGTTTTAGAGTTGATAATCAAAGTATTATCACTCAGAAGTAATACAACGTTTTCTAATTTAAAAATGATCAAATGCAGAGTGAACTGTGTTCAATGAAAGCTGATAAACTAGTTCTCGTTTCATACTATAGAAAAAGAAAAATGATACATTTGTTATTAGTCTAATTAAGAGTAGTCAAGTAAAATAGGTTTCACTCATGATTATAGACATATAATACTAAATTATACATAATTATAATTAAATGAAGACTTATATTACTAACTAAATTATATATATATTTCATAGAAAAAAAGTAAAATTGAATATATTTTATTAAACATTAATGTGCCTATAATTGCCTTCTGCTATTGGGTCATTTTTATAAGTTTTCAAATTCAATTGCTCGAAACTTATTTAGAAATACGGTTGTCGAGGATTAATCGATCATCTTGTACACAAATGGCTCGAGTATGTTTGCCACTAGTCCTTTAGGGATTGATTCGATATCCATGTGGTAACTGGACAGTTTTAACGATGATTTAATCGTGTCTTAAATTAGAACGTTCATATTTTGATTCTCTATCGGTTTCTGTGTTACTCTTGCTGTATTTGAAAGGATGATGTCAGATAGGAGGAAGAATTCTTGGACCATGTGTGTGCAGACTTGTGTATCTCTGCGGTCATCTGTCTTTTATTAAAATATCATGTCTTTTTGTTATTAAAAAACGAAAATATAGGACTAAATTTATGGCAGAGACAGTAATTAATTCATATAAATAAAACGAAAACTGCTGATTTTTAATGGGGTAGTAAGATTAATTTTTAAACGTACAGTGCTGTTGTTCAAAATTCTTTTTTTATAATAATTAGTTTGCAATTTGCTTATACTTTGATTATATATTTTTTAGTAATTTAATAATGAATTACTTTTTCAAATAAAATAAATATAAAAAGAGCAAAGTGGATACTTTTTTGGTAATTCTATAATATCTTGTTATTTTATTCCAAAATATTCATGCATTTACACATAAAACATAGTACACACATAGTAAACTTTGTCATTTGTAATATTAAAGAATGTTTGCATTCACGTATTGCATTCCTTTATTTAAATTAAATTATAATTAATAAACAGTATTCTTTGCATTTTAATCATTAGCAGTAAAAAAAAAAATAAGAAAAAAAGAAACATCTTCAGTAAGGAACACTTTGTTAGCCAAAAATAATAGAATATTTAGGAATTTTAATTTTTAAATTATACAATCTTATTGTTACATATATGTTGTATTTTATCATTCTTTAATTGAAGCGAATGCGTATTCGTCCAAGATAAAATCTTGCATAGATAAAAGTTTCGAATAATTTAAAAATAAAGTACGACTTATATCCTACTTAATTCTTCATTATCCGATCTCGTTGTCTGATAAATATAACATTCACATGACAGTTAAAAATGTTCTTTAAATATGCTTGTTTTAACATTCTTTTTTTGCAATGCACAATAGAATAAAAATATGATTATTTATTTACTCAAGATTTAGAATTAATTCCAATTTATTTACTTAATCTAAACTATCAAATTAGAATAAAAAAGAATTATGAATTTTCCATATTTTATTTTGTTAGGGTTCGCTTCACAGAACTGTTCTATAAAGAATTAAATAAACCAAAAATGGTTTTAGGATCGTTTACAAATTGTGTTCACCGTGATCTCTGTCGATCAGGATACTTAATAATCTTATCTATTTGAGCTCAAGTGCTGATTAACTATTGGCAAACTACATTACACTTAAGAGAGGTCTAACACAGTTTCCTTGTCAAAATAGAGTTGTATTTGTATAGAGTGCGTCCAATACATATATAACTTTTAATTCAGTTGAAGTACCACGTTTGGTTATCTAGTTTACCTTCGAACTTATATCGGTTACGATAATACAAAATTGTATTTTGAACGTTAATCCCTTTTCCTGCAAATACCAGTCGTATCTGTGTTATGGATTAAGATGCAAATCCTGTAAAATACATGATATCCTTGAAATAGTCAAATTTTAATTCAACTATCAAGTTGTCAAAGAAAATATCCCCTTTCCTGTTTATTGTTTTTATATTTTATCAAAAGATTATGAAATACAGGGGATTTGATATGTTTCTTACAATTAGTATTTAATGAATACTTTAATATTTTATTGTAGGGATTTAGAAATTGTTAAATTTATTTATCTTAATTGTTTTAGGTAATGAAAATTTATTTGGGGTCGTTGCAATTCTACTCAGTGTTAAACAAATAATTCTTCATTCTTTTTTGTCTAAAATATTTTTAATATAATAAGAGTTATTACTTATTGCTAAAATTAATATTTTTATTTCAAAATATAATTAATTTGCAATACAGCAAATAAAAATAAAATAAGCACTATTTAATGTAAAGCACTTGACACTGTTCGTCAAATTGTTTAAATATAAACTTTGATGAATTTTATGATTTTTTTTTTAATTGAGGTTGAAATTTAATCTTAAAATGTTGCAAGTTCCTAAGGGATTACACAGGCTGAAAGTTTCACTGCATAATAACTAGATGCAAATTTGAAAATTTTTAAAATTGATCTCATAATTGTGAATAGGATTCCAGTCGCTGGAAACTCGTCGAGTCCACGTGGCGTTGGAAAGTTTAATTTTCTTGCCATTTCCTGTGATCTGCGAATTTCAAAGTAGATTTATTTTTAGTTTCATAACACCCGTTACCAACTGTATCATATAGTTCGCTGGGCATTCTATCAGATGTCGGATTGAAAATGTCAGTCGAGCTCGGAACAGCGAATCAAACGAATCGTGATCTTTTAAGTCGTCACAGTCGTTGTTGAATCAATCAAGTTTTTCATAAACGTCTATTTTATAATAATTCTATCTGGTCCACATATTTCTTTTTTCTTCAGTTATTGAGTAATTGTAAAAGTCTCCTACGATATTCGGTTGCAGGTTTAATGAGTTGATTGCTTCAGTGAAAAGAATATGTAATAAGATATGCTGTTAATTGTAATTATACAAACTATAATTGTAGCATTTTTTAATTTAAAATTTCCATTTGGTAATTTACGAAATTAATTTGTCTGATTATTAAGGCCCTACTTCTACTATTTTTTATTTCTATTAATTTCTCTTAATTATTCGATTAAATTTGTGGTGTTGACCATTGATGGCCTCATCATTAACGTGCCTAATCATTTCTAGTAATTCTGTTTCACTCTTACAAAATCAGTAACATCAATTAAAAAACGTATCAAAACTTCTACAATTGCTTAATAATGGTTCGTGGTGAAATTAATTATATAATTTTTAATCTCCAGATAAATAGTACCAGAATTCCGTATAATTAGATTATAAAGCGATATGATTAGATATAATTGATTTTTTTCTGTTTTTAAACCTGACACTTCACTTTCAAGATTATTGCACAATTGTTTACGTATTTTACATTGAATGTTGTGATTCAATATTGTGAAAGTACGAAACGTAATCGATGTAACAAGTCTATATAGATAAGAAATTAAATATTATGATGTTTTCTTCGAACAGATTCATTTAATGTAATAATTGAAATTTTAGTGTATGTGAACAAAGAGGTAAATAATTATCTTTGAAACTATACCTGGTTAACAATACTAAGTAATTATATTAAATATTTATTATACTTGTTTAAAGATACATATTAATGCCACAGACAATGTTATAATGTCCCAAATAGTGTAGAACAACCTAATGACAAATATAAAAAAACATGATAAATTTTATACATTTGGTTCAGAAGGTAGAGAAAAGTGTGCAGGTGATAATGCAATTTGTTGCATCGCGATATCTTAATTAGTTCCTGAGATATAGGGCTTTAAAATTTACAAAGGGCCCGCCGCGCGGAAGGGGAAGCCCCGTCTGGCGCCGCCAGACTTTTTTCCAGGAATTACATGTAAATACTTAGTAATAGTAAAGGGTTAGACGTAAACACAGACTGACCACGTGACCGCTACGCTAGACACTGACTGACCGGGTGCGAGTGAGACGGCAAGAGAATTTTTATGAAAAATTGTGTATGTCTTCCAACGACGATATCTCAGGAACGGATAAAGATATTTGCATGAAACAAAAACTGAATTAAAGAGGAAGGTTTCTACTTTCTTACAAACCTAACCTTATGCAAATGTTCCAAACAGTTTTTTGTTGACAGCCATGTAAACTTTTAGTAATTTTAATACGGGTTTCTTATGTGTTTTAACATAGATTCTGACTTAAAACTGCTTCTAATAATTAAATCTGATTAATTTATTGAGTTTTACAATAGTTACTAATATTACTGTTATTAAGTTATTGATTTTTACAATAGAAGAAGAATAAATTATATTTCCTTTAAAAATCACCTGCATTCTTTTCATGTCAAAGGGTTAATTACTTACGACAATAATTTTAAATCTTAAAAGAAGGGTAATCACATCAGGAATACAATAAACATGTAATTTTTACATTTGTTCACAATAATTGAATCACTCATCGTAGGTGCTAACGAAAGTTTAGATTATGACATACACGACCCAGTATGCAAAGAAGGGTTAACAAAGATACATTTGAGATTAGAGTTAATGCTTGCGTCCATGAATGCAATCGGTTCAATGGCAACGATCGATCGTATTCCTACGGATTCTTTTGTCGGCGTGCGTTTCTGCGAATTCATTGCAGCATCTGTGCCGAGCGATGAATTTAAAAGCACGTTTCCATCGAAGGGAGCACGAAGCTTGCGGTGTCGTTAGAATTGTTTCACGTTTTCGAGAATTGCCCGTAGCCGGCGAAAGGAATATATAAGCTGTGCTCATTTGTGATCTCACCATGAGATGATCCTTAAAGCTTCCGTTTTGAGGACTCTTCAAGAAGCCGCGGAGAGCGTGTTTAACGATCTAGTTCCAGATTGCGTGAAAAGGGTACGGAAAAATAAGTAATTTGAAAAACTGAAAAATTATGCATGCAACGATACGGAGTAGGTACGCAGATATTCCTCGTTCATAATTTGTTTTTTATTATTTATGTAAGGGTTATTGTCACGAATTCAAATTTTATATACCTAAATTTAGAATTATAATTAAAGTTGAAATTATTAAAATTATAGTACGTAAAATTTATAAAAGTTACATATAAATATTTTGCAATATTCAAGTTTGATAAAGTTTTTAAATTAACCCTTCACTTTGAAATGTGTTAGTTAAATACCATCTGCACTTTTTTCATGTCCCCTCAGAGAGGACAATCGAGTGGGAAAGGTTAATTAGTCGATTGGCTAAACTGGTCCATTTAGAATTACAATTAAAAATTTTCATACAAATGGTGAATTTATTAATATTGTAAGAGTTTTTGACGTGAATACAAAACAGTCGAAGAAGCCATTTACAGTACACTTCAATCGCCGTTTATTGGAGACGTTCCAATTGATATGTCGATGTAATTGGAAGCATTTCAAGAATTGATGTAACAATGTTTTTATTTCATCGTAGCAAGCGAATAGCCTTTGTAATATATAGAAACCGCTAAAATAGCAATCATTCAAATTTAGTTCTATGTCCAACATTGTTTTCATTTTCGAAATTCTATAATGTATTTGTCACATATGGAATCCTTTTGTTCAAACGAATTTTGTAAATCTTTATAATTTCTCCATTTTTACAAATTGTCCGTAAATAATTTAATTTAAAAAAAGGTGAGAAAAGTGATTTTTTTAATTCACCATAGTTTTCTACCTTAAACAGAACGTACAACATCAAAAAGACGGATGCAAAGAAAATATACAAGCTGTCAATAATTCGTATTCAAAATAATTTTCTCCTAAATTTATTGTAGCATCAAACCTTGACATTTATTCCGTATATTTTTCCATGGTTGTAAGACTAGCTGTTCTAAATTCGAGAAAATTTAGCCATATTTATCTTCCAATAAATTTTCCAAAAATATTGTACAGTTCTGTATTCCCTGTTTTAATTGTACTATAAATAATGTGCTTATAAAAATTAATAAATTGGTAATAAAAATTCAGTTCAGTCGCGTTGAAAGTTTTAAAATTATAAAAAATCCTAGGTTTTGATCTTTAATTTTGCATTGTTAATAATTTGGACACCAGGTATAGAAAAACAATAGTCCTGAACGAGTCGAAATTTTCTGTTAGAAGATATTTGGGCAAGCGATCCATGATAAATTATCCGGCTAAATATAAACGTTGTATCGGCTAGCTCTTAATTAAACAACGATATCTAATCATCGTTATTGAAGGGGTTTAGATCCGTAGACAATAAAATATCTTCGTCACCTGTTATTTCCAACAATGATACATCGATATTGTTGAATGAATGGATCGTCTCTAATATTATATACTATAACCGATAAATTTGTTTCTCGTCAATGTGTTTCTTGTTTGATAAAATGACGTGATACGACAAAAATAATATCAGTTCTCTATAATTAACCTTGATATGTTAATCATCGTTAGATGAGATAATTGAAATTCCTAACAGTGCATAGTTACAGATAATTGATTGGCAAATTTTCTTATCTCTAAAAGTTCTATTTTTTATGTTTTTAAGTTATGGAAATTCGAAATTGAATTTTTAGAGTTTTCAAGTCACGAGTCAATTATACAATTTAGTATTTATCCTTTATTTAAAAAATGAAGGAACCAAAATTAACATAGACGATCATTATAGGCTCTGATTTATAATTTTGTAAGTTATTATAGCGTTTGAAATACATTTTCTTAATTGATTGTGATGAATAACTTATGAATCAAGTATTTTATATGATAAATCTTAATTTTCCCCTGGGTGCATTATTATCTTTTACCAATGGTTTTTAAATGTAGTAAGCTTCGATTGGACAGATGAATAATCGGTGTTTATTTTTCACAGGAACTTGGATCGCAGCCGTTGCCAACGATCGTCACCGAAGATGCAGATAATTCGAATCATGCCTCTCAGGATCAGGGTCACAGGCCTCGAGCAGGTCAGATAATCGTATATTTTATCGTTTAATTGAATATTATTGTCCGAATTAACAATGTATTTTAAAAGCACTGAATTTGTTTTGCAATCGAGGCTAGTGCAAAAGTTTTGTTGATTTCAATTATCATAAACAAATGATGTCCTGTATTGGAATGCTTCGAAACAATTTAATTGTTTATAATTGTTGGCTTTAATATTTAATAAATAAAAGTATTGGAAAGAATTATTAAGTCTTTGTCACTTAAAACAGACGAAACTTTTACACTTTGCCAATGGAATTTGAAAGAATCTAAATTTCAATATTGACCTTAAATTACTAAACTTAAATTAATATTGATTTGTTATTGATTATTCAACTCAGGCTCAGTATTTTACACGACTTTTCTATTTATTGACAAATGAGTGATCAAGGGTCAAAATTGTCTCCCAGATTCGTCAAAATAATGAATTCCAAGTTTCTCACATAAAATATTTTCTTTGAAACATAAGTTAATTTTCGTTAAGGTAAAAGGGTGTTGTATACACTACTTTATTTTCCATCCTTTATGTATTTTCAATGTAACCCTCCAATGACAGCCTACGAGAAAGACTAACAATTGAATTAAATTTTGAACTCCTTTTCATTTTTGAATTTCAAAGCTTTCCTTTTTTGTGTTCAGTAGTTTTAAATGCATTTGCAATTTCAAAGACTTAGTTTTCTATAAATTGTAAATAGTGTTTCACCCGTTTATGAAATAAATGAATGAATAGTGAGTTGAGTTTTGCTCCAACAGGAACTTGGGGATCGCACTCGAAAAGTATCAGAAAACCAACTTCCGGAAGCGCCCCTGGCTCCGGGAAATCGACGCCGCTTCCGCAACAGGCGGAACCTTCGAGCTCGTCGAGTTCGAGCAAAGGCGGTAGAAAAGCTTCGGGAACACGATCTGGATCCACCAGCCGAAGCAATAGTCGTAGCAATAGCGCCGAACGTAGAAGAAGCGGTGGTACAGTTGACGATACTGCTAGTCCTACCAAAAAGCCAGCATTGTTCGATGCCTTCAGACCAAGGAGCAAGTCTGATGCTAGCAAAAGAAAGCCCAGTATTATAGCGAATATGAAAAGCGCTGTGCAGGTAAAGTATTGCAAATAATAAAGTTTCTATTTCAATCATTTATCTTTTTATACGCTCACTTATTTGGATATACACCAAATAATTAATCACATTTTATGACTCGTTTAATAATCTATAAATTACTACTAATTTTTGTCTAAAATTAATTAATGGTTACGAATTTTACAAGTTACAAAGTTTATTCTTTCCTAATATTTTTAAATTACAATATATATATATAATATTTATAAAAATACCAAGTCATTTGATTCCATTAACTCATATAAAAAGTACTGTTTAATACCATAAACGAATAAGGATAAACGTATAAGACACCTCTAAAATTTAACTAACAAAATACAGTAAATAATAAGCTAATTAAATCGTACTAATTAAACATTGGCTATATTGCAGCACTCGTTGCACAGAGGTTCACACGGAAGTTCATCTACGGATGTGCACACGGATAAGGATCATCACAGGGACAGTAAGGATCATAAGGAAGGTAAAGAGCCTATGGGACGTCCACGAGCCGGCTCTGAATGCAGTAGAAATCCTGTGAGCAAAGTTATGGATCTCATTAGGCATAGAAGTCACAGCGCCCTTAGTGCGGATGACAAACGAAAAGCGGTAAGTAATTTAATTGTAAAATCTCTCTTTACATTCTTAACGCTTGAATAATTCAAAGAATATACATATACGTATAAAGGATTACCGATTGAGTTTCGTCAATTCGTATTCGTGATAGGTCTCTGTTTTATCATTGTGAGTAACAGTTGATAAAAGAATCTTCTTCTTTCCGCTGGATACAGTGGTCACAGTGAAGTAGTTCAAGGGGTCTAGCTGGATAAGGTGGACAAAAGTACCCATAAATCAAGTCCAACTGATTAAATCAAGCAGTTGGTTAATCGATAGCTTATCAAGATGAATTTAAAATTGATATCTTGATGACAAATTAGAGGCATTTCAGTTAAGGAGACACATATGGTAGAACACGAGTTACCCGATGTAACATTTATAGGTTTTTCTATAATCGAATAATTAACAAAACAAAAGGTCAAATAAACCATGGATATTGTTAGGATTAGGCTGGAAGTGTAAAATAGCAATTTGAATGGTTACATTTGAAAATTAATTGACAGTGTTCTTAATAATTGGGATTTAAGAGTGTCTTACCGTACACGTCTGTATCCACTGTGGCAGTCAACAGTTGTTAATTTCTCTTTGGTACGGAATATTGATATTATATTTGTCTATTAATCGCTTGTACCAATTGGTATGTCCCATAACTGGAAAGTTATATTCAAAAGTGCTTCGAATCCAAAGGGTTAAAATAGTTCAAGGAATATTGAAAATAGACCACAGTTGTTTTCAATAATCTTTACAATTAATCTTCTCACCCAATTAAAATAATAATTAATTATTTTTATAATTCATTATTCGAAGTAATTAGACAAAGTACAGGTGATACTTTAATTTTACTTGAATTGTACAAAATATTTCGAATTTTAGATAAGACGCTTTAATTAAGAAGGGCGATGCCATGGTTGCGCTAGCAACTTCGAAAGGGTTAAGAAAGGAACTAATTCAGGAGGAATTCTTGTTGACTCGGTTCGCTTCTTGTCTATATCTATCTCATCTTGAAACGAAGAACTCAAAATTACGCCGGGCTACTTTATTTCAATGTTTCCCCTCTCGACAGAGCGTGACTTTTAGAAGCGAACAACCGCCGCTGGTTCGTTCTAACAATGGTATCTTCGCGGACAAAAGAATGATCTCTGAAAGCAGAGAACGCGTGTTTTGACGTCGTCTGTAAAGGTAGAAAACCTTGTCACCTCGAGTCTCCTGCAATCATATTCGCGGCGTTTCGATTTTTCTTGTGATCCAAGATTACGAAATGTACAGATGATCTTTCATTTAATACTTTGCAATTAGTAGTTTGCGGAAGTAGGTAACAAGTTCTGTAGCTTAGGATACCATTTAAAATTTTGGTTATTAAAAATACGTTTGGTAATATTATTACTACAATAATAAGTTAATGTTCAACATAACAGATAAAAAGATAATAATTTTAAAAAATTTGTCCTCTATTTTTATATTTTTATTCAATGAGTAAAAGTTTAATTCTGTTATACAAGCTGGATTACGGAAATATGATATGATTGTTTTATTTTGCAATTTAAGCTTTGTGAAACTGCATTAAGTAATTGTGAATTTTCTGAATGTTGCGCAATAATTTAATTTATTAGTATTGCATTTTTTGTTAGTCAAGCGGGTATTCAATTCTCGGTACGGGTCACTGATATGCACATTTGCATATTCCATGGACGTACTTTACGTCGATGGAATAGAGAACACATTGCTGGGAACATCAGCGGTTTACGCAACAAAGTCATAAATAGCATTTGTTCAAATATTGAAGTTGCTAACTCGTGTCTCGCATTGCTGATTACGCTGTTCAACAAGAAAATGAATGAAGTAAACCTGGTATTTTGTGTTACTCGAAAGGTAATCGAATACGATACTGTTATACACCGCAATATTTAGCTTAGGAGATAGTAAACTTTTATCTGTTTCTTGAATTATTCATCCTGAATAATTTTGCAATCATTTCCAACATATTTAACAAATAATGATGCATTTAATTTTATATACATCTTTAAAATAATTTTTGTCTTCCTTTTTCTTGTTTAATAAGAATAATTTAATAATTAGAAATGTTACTTATCTTGTTCGAAAATAGAAGTTGAATCTATTTTATAATTTTAAAATCAAATAAATAGAAATATTATTAAATATTTTATTCATTAATTTTTAGAATTTGAAAAGTTTGGTTGAATAACGTTGTTTTAATAAGTGAATCTTGGATTTTAAACCTTGAAGAGATACTCAAGTATATTTGCTCTTAAAATTATCTATGATATTCAAATGGAAGTTGATGTACGTCATTTTTTTTCGTTTTACTTTAACTACGTGAACGTGTGTTAATACATTTTTTTCCCTACCCTAACGCTCGTAATTGCTTCATTTCAATGAAATATTTGCATTTGAAGTAAACATGTTTCTGGTAGAAAATGCGAAAGAAGATCTTTCTTGGATGATATTTAGTGAAAATGATCCTCTGCTAGTTTCTAAACGTATGTTATTTGACTCGTTAGCGTTGAAACCAGTTTTTGTCTTAAAGTTTATTTAAAACCGTATCAATGTTTTTAAAGAAGTAATACGTCTGCAAGAAGAAGTAATGTTAACATTAGTAGTAATATTAATTCTAATCTCAGTGCTGATATTAGGCACTATAATGTTAATTTTACTCTAATATCAACCCCCACATTAATGCCAAAATTAAAACTAGTATATTAATATCAGATTTTTAATAGATTATTAATCTTAAAATCTAAAAATATTTTAACACTTTGACTTTATTTTAAAGTATACGTTCAACAATCGGTTTCATAGCACCATCTTCCTCGTAGGTTACAGTGAAACCATACGGTTTTCCACTCTGTCACTTACCATTATCAAAATAACGTTTCGAAACATGTTTCGTGTTATCACAAACATGTTACATCACATGCGAAAGTCGATGGTTACACTAGTATAATTATAATTTTTCATTAGCCATGGAACGGTTAAGCGCGCAGAGTCTGTCGCCCGCAGGTGGTTTGTGAATCGGCGATAGAGAACGTAACACGTTTGCCTTTCGGTGGGAGAAGACACGTGTGTGTAAACGAGCATACGTACACGGGTTTTCATGTTTTTGTGCGTGTGCGAGCACGGAACGGGGAAAAAGACCGACTCAAAAGTGTATTTTTCACTCAGTGACTCGCGGAACTTGCAGCGTTCGAGGTGCTAACGTGAACACAAGTGCGGCTCTCTCGTCTTCGATTCACGTGCGATCCGGATCGATCATCGAATCAATTGTTTATACTATAAACAATCGTGAAACAGTGTTAGTCGAATCAACCTTTAGTTAACAACAACGCTGATCCTTGACATTTCGTATCGAGTGATCGAGTTGATACGTGGGAGTAGATTATCTTGTTCTTTATTTTGTTTGCCTGAAACGTCTTTGTTAGACGGATTTGCTAATTTCAATTGCGTTACTGAACTGTCCTCAAGTGATATTGCATCGATAGGTAATCAGTGTTTGTTAATCTGCGTTCATTTCTAGAAGTTATCGTGTCTCGATCTTTTTTTCGGGTATTTTTTGCATGCGATTGTTTTTGGTGTTCGATTGTTTGAACTTCAATCACTCGAAGTGGTGGAAATTTTTATTTCCTAAGAAGCAACCTCGTGTATTCACTTTTCCAAAGATAATTTCGAGTTTCTATAAATATTGCATTTTTTGAAGAAATATCGTTTGAAAATAATTTTAATAAAAGTTTAATTTTCGAATATATTAACTGCGTGGCTTCAATTTGTATTAAAAAGCTTCATCTTTTAATAATTGCAAATACTTAACAATAATAAAATTACCTTCTGGGTGAAATATCTTTCGAAGGATATTTTCTACATCTCTAATCAGAATTTCATTTTCGAATGCATATTCATGAGCATTAATTACAGTTAATGCTAAAATATTTGATGCCATGATGATGTAATTGATGACATAATTGATTGTGGAGCAACTTTTAAGTAATTGTATTTATTCGTCTCGTCAAGGAAAGTTCAAAGTTTACTTCTCGGAGGAATATCATCAGAGAAACACCTTTAATAAATATTTTCATTTCCATCATTTGATCGTCTGGATCAACTGCAATTGACATTAAAGAATTTGATTGATCGGAAACATTTTTGTACTTAAGGTAATTTGATGGCATTTATTGACATTTATAATTTTTAATAAAATTTTAAATTTTGTCTTTTAGTAAAAAGTTTCTATTTTGAATGTATAGTTATCTTCATCAGTCTCAATTAATATTGAAGGATTTGATTTCTCGAAGATGTTATTGTTCGTAGAGCATCTTCCACGTGTACTATCTATTCACCTTTGTAGCAAAAAAGAGTATAGCTGCAGGTTTTCGGCATAAAAGACGCTGAATGTTAACTTACGGTCACGGATGATGTCTCGAGTTCATCGACGAAGCTTCACCCTATTGTTCGGTTCTTCTAAATTGAAAGCTGGCAGCTCGAGGTACCCCTTTTTTGCCCCTCTTCTCCTTCACCTTCTTCACTGATGCCAGATTTAACCCCTATCCAGAGCAAATTATCTCGAGTCAATTTATTTTTACCTATTAATTTTAAGTAGAAACGAAAAAGTTCAATTATTTTCATAGAAATCAAAATTGAAATAATAGTTAACAAAATTTGTTAAAATCAATTCTAATAAAATTTTCAATAATTTTGGTAACCCCTGCAGCTGTTATTTATTATAAATAATTTTCAATATTTTTTATGATTTAATATCTCTAATGTTTATTGCAAAAAATACAAAAATTTCTTTTCCTGCCATATCTTGAAAAAGAAAGGGGTGAGAGTTCGATCACTTTTCTCAACAAATGCATCTTAAATGTTATTTTCTTAACTAATAATTAAAGAGGGTGAAAGAGGGTCCAACAATCCTTTCTTTGCTCAGCATTGTTGCGCTTGGTTAGATTTATGAATGTTTCAGGCGAGCAACGTTTGCTCTGCTACATCGAACAATATTTGTACGCATTTTTATTGTGTTTCCCTTTTGATAAACGTTCAATATTTATTCCACGGTTCGTTATTTTCAAGTCGAATCCTGCGCACTGACTCTGGACGTTTTCTTCTTTTTTTTGATGCTACTTTATTTGTCGACCTACATCCAGCGTTTCAAAAGCAAACTATGTCGAGCAAATTCTTCTCTTCTCCACCTATGTCTCATGAAAGTGATAATCTGAGAGAATCAAGGCTGTCGTTTAGCCAGGGTGATATCATTTGCATGGAAATGTTGATTGTTCCACGACTTTCGCGTTCGTCGTGACGTCCGTTGAAATATTGAATGCACTGTTTAATTTTAACGCGTTAAATGTCATAATGGAAATGAATATTAATTGCAATTATTCGAGGTACGATCGTTCGCTATTTGACCTTCATACTTGCTGCTTTGCGAAATAAAAGGCGATTGTATGCAGCGTAACCTACTTAAACTTTGAGAATTTATATCATTTTTGCGAAGGAGTGAAATTCAAATTTGTAGACAGGAATCGATTAGTTGAGAAATTTCAAGTTGAT
Source organism: Anthidium xuezhongi (assembly GCA_022405125.1). Taxonomy (NCBI): domain Eukaryota; kingdom Metazoa; phylum Arthropoda; class Insecta; order Hymenoptera; family Megachilidae; genus Anthidium; species Anthidium xuezhongi. Next base: position 3,866,484 of record CM039641.1, on the reverse strand, counting down.
TCAATAATTTAGTATATAAAAAAATTGGGCTATGATGGATCCTTAAAATAATATTAATGTTATTTAGAATTTTCTTTAATATTTTCTCAACGCGTAACTTATGTATTTGTAATAATTTGTAATAATCAATCCCATTTATTCTAAAAGTTCATAATTTTACCCTCAAATGATGGACCATGAATTGTTTTTAAATTATTTTTCACTTCTACTTTCAAAATTTCAAGATTCTTTCAAATAATCTTGTGTTTAAAAATTGCATTGTTTAATAATCGAAGTGGTCTGAGTCGTAATTGATTTTATTTCTTGAGAGTTAACAAGAATAATAACAAAAAAAGACACACTATGAACTTGTATTACAATTCAATAGAAAAGAATTAAACAAGTTCAACTGTTGATAATCAACCTATAATGAGATGATCGGTGTTGTAATAACATCTGTGTTTTGCATCTGCTACATACGGGTTATCAGATCCATTACGTTAGACTGTTTACTATTCATGATAGACTCGTATTTACGATATAATTTAGAGAATTTTTAATCAATTTTTTCGTTTTCTATTTATAAACTTGTAGCTCTTTAACATTTTGACGGCCACGCTGTTGTAATTTTATATTAACAAATTTCTTTATTTTATTTCCAAAATATTTCACTATTTCTATTTTTCATAATTTTAAGCATCTAACAGGGATATTTTAAACTAAATAAATGAAAAAACTCTGAATAGTATGAATGATGATTTTTTTATGCAAATTAAAGTGTCACTCATATCTGGGTGACGTGGCAATCAAAGTGCTATAACAGAATGACTTTGCTGACATTAATGAAAACGATTTGAATTTTATTAAGAGTATGAGCTTGCTCGTCGTTCGGTTTTCACTTGTTAATTCATAAAAACACCTTCACGCATAAGTCAGTCATAAACAGAAGTATAAATACGTTCACTAATGTTCAGATAACGTATCGTTTTTGTATTTGCTATACAATTTAACAATACGGAACATTAAGTTTTGTTAGTTGTATTTTGTAATCACAGACACACAAAACTCGTAACTTTCAAGCCAGATACAAACTTTATTTGTATAATAAATCATTATGTAAGAAATATGGAATGTAATTACTAATGGACGTTAATGCCACAGTGATGTTAATTTTATCCTTGAATGGTCACATCCTTAAATTAATTGGTTTGTTTAAGTATTTAACCCCTTCCACTCGGAAATACAGCTAATTTATTTTTCTTTTTCTACATTTCCGTCCAAATATAATTTAAATAGAACAATTATTCATAACACTATAGAGTTGTTGGTAAATAATCTGAAAAAAGTTTCAGAATGCCAAGGGTTGATAGGTGAAAAATTATAAAATTATCAATAGTTACAAATATTAAATTAAAGAAAGTAAGAGTTTGGAGAGGGTTTTTTTAAAAAAAGTATTTGTGTTTTAGTGTTGATATTGATCGTCGAAGAACTGAAAATGATATATATTATAACATTGAAAGTTATGTGATTGATCGGTGACATTGTGACAGTGTGTTATAAGTTACGAGTGCAAACATGTCATCGTATTTTCGATGGATAAAAGGCGGAAAGAAGGACGATTACTTTGGCGCGAAACCAAGGAGTCGTTCTCTGGATTCGAAGAGCCTTGAGGCATCGGGTATACGATTGATTCTTGAAAATGTACTTCACATTTTTTATCCTATTCTCTAATTAAACATTTCAAAAGCAATTATTTTGTTTCAATATCCACTATACATTTTTAATACTTTTACTCCTACGTCGAACTCATTGAAAGTTTCGTTAATTTATGATTTTCACAACATTATTGTTGTTTATTATTACAAGCAATTAATGGCAATATTTCTTATCGGGCAAATAAAAGAATTTTTTACACAGTGATTCATGTATTTGTTCAAGTGCCAAGAAAAAATGGGTCATAACGTGGTACAAGAACTGATATTGGCTAATCTTTATTTCTATAAAACTGCATTTTTGTTTATAATAATTGATTGAGTAATGAATTTGAAACATTATATAATTAATATTGAATATTAGGAAAATCGATAGAATCATACAATTTATTTTAGTTCAAAAGGAATGAATTTTATTTGAAATTTATGCTATAAGAAATGTAGAGTGGATAATAAAATAAATATCAATGTTATTATTAAAATTTAAACGGTACACTTATTTTTATAAATATTTATTTTTGTTACAGAGGACTGCGGCCCAACATCAGGCACAAATAGCAGCACAGGGTAAGCAAATAAATATATATATTCTATATACAGTTGTTTAATTATTATTTGAATCGAGTGTCTGATTATTCTTGGTTATTAAGATGGCACGAAAAAGTACATTAAAATATTGAAAAAAACATTTTTATTCATAGAAGGAATAGCGTATAATTTTTATCTTATACAGTGACTATAAAATATAAGAGAGTGTGAATTTAGTGTTAATTAAGTGTTAATTACCATTTAGGTATACACTAATATCGGTATCAATGCATTATCAGAAATGTCATTATTTCTTAAAATTAAATTCTGTATTTTACAATATTATTAAATTAGTATATAATTGTATAAATTTTGTTATACATAAACGCTATTAGTTTACTTAATAGATTAATATTAGTATACCAAAGAATTTAGAAAACTTGACATTGGAATTGAATATTTTGAGCATTAATTAATTAATATCCAATTACTGATTAATGTTTAAATATGCATGGATATTCAATAATATATTTGAGGTAACAAAATATTAGAAAAAACTACATTATCTGTTGAAATAAAAAATTACGAAATAGTTGGTCGTTCACTGGACAGATGTCGCGTTTGAACCGGGGGTAATATGGCGCGCATATCTCAGGCGCGTACGGTAGCCGATGCCGCTGGGACCTGCGCTTCAGAACGTTTTTGTACCGCAACGCGGACGGTGGCACGTGCTTCGTCGAAATCGTTCGCTTCGATTTCATTTCAGATTCACGCGATTAGTGACCGCGATTCTGTGAAAATAATTACGCGACGTTATCAGTTTGTTCATGCTCAGATTCTGGATACATTTTTAATTGGCGGTTATCGCCAATTAACCCGCCGGCGACGTCGGCGAAATCGTTAGAAGGAGAAGAGTTGTACGTGCGAAATGTAACGTAACCTCGGGTAAAGAATTCGCACGCGTTCGGTATTTGACGTCTGTTACGTGAATCATTGGTCTTTTACGTCTTTTTTTGTAACATTCTTGTGCACCAGTATTCTTGAAAACATCGACAAAGTCGAATGGCTTTTCAAACGGTCTACGACGAAAACGTGTCACTAACGACACGAGCCGCGGTCATAAATGTAAACATCGTTGAGCATTGCGTGGTATCCTGCGACAGGCGTGTCGTACACGAACCGGTACGTTTTTGCTCGCATTTCGAACCTCGGCAGGTTTTGTTTTGTTGTCGATGCTGCTTCCATCGACCTTAATCGCTTCATTCGCCACGCGAACTTTGTCAATGATGCTCTCGAATCGGTGCTACTTGGAATTTCTTGTGAATGTGTTTTGAGAAACATTTGAATCGTCGAAATTACCGGTGAACTTGTTATCGTATAAACGTGATAGTGACTGTTACCCCCGTTATGTAAAGAGAATCTTGTTTTTCTGCGTACGTTTGAACGTTTACGAAAAGTGCTACGGAACGTGAGGAAGAGAAGAAGATATATGGAACCTGAAGTGCGTAGTGCGATTTGAAAGTGAAAAGAGGAGTCGAAGATTATTTACCGGTGCCTCCAGACGATCTTGCAACAGTTGGTAAGTGTGCGCATTTCTTTATTTTCTCGTTTTATGAAGGAGTTTTTAACGTACACGTAGAAAGCCGTGAATGTTCATTCAGTGAAACGACATTTTTTCCTTTGTCTCTTACCTTTGAGGTTACAAACGTCTTACTGCTGTACCACGAGCTTATCTTCTATGCATTATCGGTCGGAGCTTAAAGTCCACGTAAAAATAAAAATGTACCAAATATAATACGGTATCAGAATTTTCGGAAGAATCAAACACGTTTACGTATCGTGAGAAACTTTTTTTAGCGAGCTTTATTGCTCAGACGGTTATAATTTTTATATGAGTAATTGGGTACGATTATTCGGATTTATGACTTTTTATATCGACGCGAAAATATTGCAGCATTGTTCCGGACCTAACCTTGTTTTTTGATTTATGTCATTATTCGAATATAAATTTCGGTCAGAACAAAAATATTCCGAAATAAACGCATAATATTTTATTCAAGTAGAACAGAATTAACGCATTGGGGTCACCAATGGCTGGTATCATTTTTTTAATACTTTTATGAACACATTTTAATATTCTAGATATAACCTTATTTCATAAACTTTGATTGCGGCATGTTTAATACATTTTCTTTATTGGCTTTTCCGTTCAATTAAAAAATAGCTTTAGTTATTAATTAAACTTTGCTATATTTATTTAATTTATGTCGATATCATGTTGTATACAGTGTTCGATGTTATCCACGGTGTCCATAGAATCGCGCTAGGATTTAAAACGCAATTCCCGTGTTTCATTCGAATTCCTTCTGTATTCGAATATTCGAATTTAGAAAAATAAAAAATTAGAATTTATAAAACAGTAACACTGAATTTTAAATATTATAAAATATTAATATTTGCTAATATTTAATACTAATGCCAATCTTTTAGTATTACAAAATATTAATATTTGCTAATATTTAATACCAATACCAATTTTTTAGTATTACAAAATATTTATTTTTAAATATTACAAAATACTAGTGTTGAAATATCACAAGGTATATTATTTAAATGTTATAAACTATTAATGATTAAACATTATAAGATGGTAAATTTTAAATCTCACAAAAACTGGGGCTACGGAGCCCTAATTTTTTCCTCGGATGCAGATACAGTCATTCTGTGGCATCATTTTAAAATTCCTGGCAGTTGTCGTATGGTTACAGCACATCTCGGGTATGGGTCATTGGTGTGATAGCGATACCCGTATATTCCAGATACATACATCTTTTCTTTTCTCGTCTTCTCTTTTAGCTATTCCGTCACGTGTGTGGCCGTACAAGAATAAATAAGAGGCAAATCAGAAGAGAACAGAAAAAAAAGGGAACGAACGAGTTTGATTTTTGTTGTTTTCAACTTTGCAAACGCCGTATCCTCCGATGTCATAAAACGTTCTTTTGCATTTTGTTTACTTCTGGGGATGAAGTCGAATTTAAAGGTTAAACTTATAAATCAATCAGTTAAATGCATGCCGCGTGTTACCAAGACGTTAACGTTCGTTTGATTTGCATTTGTCAGCCATTAGATTTTCATAGAAACTTGTTTTTATCCCGCAATTGCAAAAAGCGTGTATATACGTTCGGTCGATCGTGATTCAATCTATCCAGTGTGTTAGGGGTATAGTTCTCAGTGTGTGTTTGAGGTCGTTTTCTTTGTTAACATTTAACCCCTTCCATTCAGAACTTTTGTTTTAGGAGAATGGTTCTATTGTAAATTTGTAAACGAACGCTAAATGTTTGATCAAAAATCGATATCAATTAACCGTCGGAAACCACGCGACACGATGTTGTATGGGAGTCTTTAGGGTGGTAACATTAAATTATAAATGGAATCTTGTCACAAGTATTCTAATCTTATAGAATATTTTTAATTATACGTTATTGTTGATCCTGTTACACTCTTTGTTTATTAATGTTTAATAGATCATAGAATATTTTTAACACGTTCCACTCAATTGTTGTATTCTTGAATACAACGACACGATAAAATATGTTTAAATCATTTATATCCTCATAGTAAAAATCTGTGTTAAATTTCTATGCATTGAAGCTCGAATGCAAATTGGTCGCGAACCAAGGGTTAAATGCGAGTCACGTGTGACTAAAGATGTTAATGTTCCTTTAATTTGCATTTGTCAGCGGTTGAATTATCATGAAAACCTGTATTTATACTTTTTTAACTCTTTGAACACGAGCAGAACTGTTCAATATTGAAAGCATCGGTACTATTTTGTACGGTTCGGTAATGCAAAGAAATATTTCTTGTAATATTATTAAATCGTTGAGTTTGGATTGTGTCCAGGAATCGTTAATAACATTGGGAAATCGTGAGAATTTCGGAATTGGCAAGGTATCAAATGTTCGGTTAATTAGCCTCGTAATTCAGAAAAGAAAGCTTTATGATACCAATGGTGTCAAATTTTAATTAACGCATTAAACATACAAGTATTTCATCCCGGGACGCCAAATCTTGTAAGATCAACGAATTTTTGTGCAACTTTCGTGTTAACAACATTTTTTGCATGAGTTAGCAGGGGAGGAGGGTGCTTTGTATCCGCCAAGTTGGTAACTGGGTTGGTAATTAAGAATTCTATCCCGGGGGGGTCGGGAAGTAACAATTATAAACAGAACAGAAAATGGTAATCCAAACTGCTCATTTGAATAAAAAATTTCTTGTTAAATTTTAATAACTAATCTCAGCCGCATTTTCATCAATTTATAATTTCATATATTAAATATAAATATGTATATGTTATTTTAAGAAGGGTCTTAAAATAATACTTTCCTATTTATTTTTTAAATTCTATTAATAATAAAACGCCATTTAAATTGAGATCGAATGGGATTAATAGCAGAATTAATTTGTTTATAGAAGAGGAAACTAAGATTCCTCTTTAGTGTAACATTTCAAATGATATGATACGTTTGGCACAGAAATCCTATAAATTTTCGTTTAAACGTTTCTTGCTTTACAGCTGAAGCAGAATTGTTATAAAAATACATTTCTTTCCATTTTTGAAGAAAAATTTTATGATCCAGATAATGTTACACAACGTATGCAAAATACCCTGAAATATGAGTAGTTGAAGTCGATTATTTTTTGAAACAGAAGTCACGTATCCAAAAAGAATTTTGTTCTTTATTTCCACAATTTTTTTTCTATTTTTCATTTATCATCAGTTTGGAAAAGAATAATATTTAGCTCCAGTTGTTCTAATCACTAGAACAATAGACTCTAGTGGTAATGAATTAAATTCTTCAATTCTTATTGAAAGCAATTTTAAAAACATACTTTTTCTCAGCTGATTTTATAGAAAATAAAATAAAAAGGAATTCCAGGATAGACTTAACTTTGTACAGATTTAAAAACGTAAATTTCCAGTTGTTTAATAGAAGAGAAATCTGTGTAATCAAGTAATGGTCCAGTGAGAAGGAACTTTCGAACTTGCTCAATTTCACTTGTCCCAAATTTATTTGCAAATTCTTCACCATTGTTGGAAGATTTTTTGGTATAAAACAGTAGCAGTTTGTAGTTTGAAATAATAATTTTGTATGGTTGAAAATAGTAATGTAGTGATTTGAATGTCTTTATATTCAAGTTCTTTTCAAATTATTTTCAATTTCTATAAACATTCGAATTTCCAATTGTTTTAATTTTTGTTATAGTGCCAATTTTAATATACTATTGTTACAATTTTAATATTTGGAATACTATTGTGCTTTGCACTGAATTACCTTAGAATTCTAAAAATTTAAATAACCTTAACACTCGATTTTTCGGTAAACCAAGCATCTGTCACCACTTCAGCTCATTTTTTTTTTTATTTTTCCTAACTTCATCGCTGGTAATATGAGTTTGCGTTGAAATCTCCCGCTAAGCAAAAGGCTTGGCTAACGAACGGTGCGGTTGACTAAAAATTCCCAGGAGCTGAATACACGAGGACGAGTCCCTAGGGTGCATGTGTTCCGAAGAACAATCGCCTTGAACTACAGATGCTGATTTACCGTCGAGAGCACAAGACTTGGCACTTTTGAGTCAAGACGAGAGAAAAAGAAGGGCAAAGGGGGTTGTACTACTACCACGTACTGATAATAGTCTGTTTGTTAACAGGGAGGTAGTGAGGGTAGGTTGTACAGGCTCGCACAAAAGTTCTTCAAGTCCTCGTTTAAATTAGAAAAAAATTGCTAAGTCCTACTCTTATAATATCCGTAAGGTAAATTTAGCTTTAATTGAGCTTTAAATTTAATTCATTCTAATTACCGTTGGCATTGAATGTGTTTCTGGAATTCCATGGTGATTTTTCTTTTTTTAATCCTCTCAAAACATATTTTAAATGACGAAATAAAAGATTAACCCACATGTGGGTGACACTTGAATTTCCATTAGAAATCATCGCCCATATTATTAGGAATTGTTTCATCTGTTTGCTTGAAAATGTTTTGATATTTAAAATTACAAATTATAAAGATAATCTCTTAGAATTTCTATGAATTTAAGTTTTCCTAATAACATATTTCATATCATTAATGTTCTCAGTAATATTCCATAAAATTAAAATTAAAAAAAAAGAAACTCATAAATCATGTATTTCCATCACATTCAATGAATCATACATGGAAAAGCATTGCTTAATATTTCTAAATAAATATTTCTAGTATAGAAAAGATTGAAGGTACTTTTATTTTAGTGTACAGTGAAAGGATTAATCAATTGACCTAATATTTTTCGGAGTGCGGGCAGATGTTTATAGTCTTCGTCGGTTCTTAGTGGATGCAGCATATGCTGGTGCAGCCGGGGTCTTCGTTGGCCTTGAACAACCGGTTTCAAGATCCACATGTCAGTCGTATCGGTACTCGAAACCGGAAACGTGTATTTGGACGAGGCGAAACCCTAAGATGTTTGTTTATACGTCAGGTAGTTTAATGAAATTGTAGCACGTTCACTCGTGTAGCTCGTTTCGTTGTAACACCTTCTTTCTCCTTTTTTGACGCACGCGCTCCAATTGATAAATTGCAAATTAATCCTTTGATGGTGCGACCTTACAGTCTCGTTGTTTCTTTTTTCAACAGACCAACCGATGTGTGATATCGTGGATTTTAACGGTTCCTCTTTTTATAATTAACTTGTCATTGTGTTGTAATGGGATTAATTAAAAAGGTGGCACCAGTGGCGTTTGTTAGCTAAATCCGTCTATTATTAAATTTGATTGCAATATTTCAACATATATCAAATTATAAAAATTAAAATCTAATATACTGAAAATGAGTTACGACACATCCTAGTAGTTTCAAGATACATCAAATTGTAAGAATGATTTATAGTTGAATGTTGGCGATTATGCCCGTTCATTCATTGTTAACAGGAACGGTAATCATTAGAATGTCTTTAACGCTAGATAGAATAATCGATAAACTTTGATGTAATTCCAGTGTAGCTGAAAGTTTTTTCGAAATCGTGTTAGCGTTTTATCTTGTTAGTAACATCTGTTGCCTCGGACACGTATTGCATATATTTCCTAGCCGGTTTCGTTTCCCTAAATTCAATTACAATTTGTTGAGAGGCATCGCACCTGCGTTCTCCAACCTGCGTTCTCCAACCCTGTATAAATATCTGTATAAACAATTTCAAAGTTTATTTCCAAATTTCTAAGAAGTTTTCAAGTTCTTAAAAGTGTGATATTCAATTATAAAATATAATATTTCGAGGCATAGGCGAAAGGGTTAATTGATTCCTGAATAGCTGATGTAAATCGCAAATAACGTGAGTCAAGGTGAACATGAAGCATACATATACCAGGCACATTGTCGAGCACGTTATCCTTCCCTAGGGAAAATGGCAATACAGGAAAAGGAAATTCCGCCATTCGTTTCATACTCTAAAGTTTTCTGGGCTTTATACGTATCCAGGAACGATAATTAACTTAGCCCCTCATTAACTTCACCTCATTACTAAATTAACCAATTTGCTCTGAAATGATTACCAAGACGGACATTATCTTGATCCATACTTAATCCGCGAATAATGTCTAGTAATTTTTCAATGTGACTACAAGTGGCTAGACATTTTCCCTAGGGAAGGCTTAGTGTCAATTGCATAATAACGAATAGCTTCATCAATCAAATACAGCATACATTATTCATGACTACACTGTATAATTATTAGACTGTTATTTTTTATGCAAATATATACCTTCATGAATTATTTTTTCACTCCAGGTGACTAAAGGCAATACTTTGATGTGCAAATGTTAATACTTTATGTTTCTTCAGTTATTTCATTTTCATGAATGTGCCATATATTTTACATACATGAAAATGTAATAGTAAAATATTATTTTATTATATTTTATATTTTACATATTTTTTGTATAGTCTAACTTATAAATGTAGAAAAGTCTACTTAAATAGTCTAATAATTATTTCTAAAAATGTATGCAATTATTATTTTTGGATATTTTTATGTAAAATTGAGACGACGCGATTGTAAAAAAATGCATTTCTTGGTTTGAAGATTATATCAATTAAAAATTATTCCTCATAACTTGCGTTCACAATTTTTAACTAATGCCCAACTAGGCCTTCGATTAGGGCACCGGTATTCCGGTGTCAGGTTTCTAATTTTGGGCGAAGTAAAAAGAAAGAGGTGGTCCTTTCTGTTGGCCATTGTCTACCGCATGGTTCCTGTCAACCCTTTGAATACCTTGGCTGCATATGTGCGTCTGGCGAAAACTGCATAACAGAAACTAGTTGTTTAACAACTTTTTGTTATGTAAATTAATTGGTTTATTCATAAGTTTCGAGGAAGATAATTAAAATTCTGAACAGCAACGTTATCTCGATTAAACAAATGGATTAGATGAGTTATACAATTTTTTCAATTTTTTTCAATTAAACATTAAATTGCTTTGCATTGATTGTGTAATAGCAATTATGTTCGAAATTATACTTCTTTAAGTATTTATAAATAATTCTGTAGAAACGATATAAAGATTCGATCAAGTCTTAGACAAATTTTTATTTTGTTATTTAGATTCTTCTTTTTATTTTTTAAATTGTTAACGTTTGAGTTTTAGAGCAATTTATTTTATGAAAATTTGACAAAAAACCGAATGTCTACATTTGCTAGAAATAAAATTGCATATAAATTTGGAAGATTTTTTGCACCTTTACTGTGACACTCAAAGTGTTAATACCCTTAACACTATTTGAGATAGTTGCTTCGTACTGTTCTCGTATAATTATACACAGTTGACCCAGTATTATCAGTGTTCAAACACAAGAACATCAGATACGAAGATAGGTCACTCGGTGTAGTGTGTTTCAGAGACCAAAAATTTTTTCTGAACATCTTCCAAAAGAAACACTGCATAGAAACTTTAATAAGCGTTTAACAATTTTTGCAAATTACTTTTGAAAGCCTAGAACAGTAAAACGAACCATAATCGACCAAACGTTTATTTTTTATCCCTCTCGTGTCACCTGCACTTAATATCCATAACAATTACTAGAATATAATATTATAGGCTGCAATTAAACGGTTAAAAACAATATCGTCGAATTAATGCACGGACACGTTTCCCGAGTCTGTCGGGCAGTGGAAAAACAAATATTTTATCTACGTACACAAACGTGTCCTGCTCTGTTCGCGTATGCATAATGAAACGCCGTTCGAAAGGAAGCCGTAGTTAAATGCACATGCAGAAACTATTTTCTATTTTGCGCGCCACTTTATCGTTCGCAATTATGCAGATACTCGAGTTCGAACGACGCTCGTTGTTCGGTCGATCCTCGTGAACGAAACAAAAAGGCGAGGTAAAAATAGCGAGATTGAAGAAGAACGATACGGAAGTATTTTATAAAAGTTTACGGGTCGTTGATACTGGGAAACGTAACTGGGTTTCTAACGTTACGTCACGCCCCTGGCGTGCTCCTTTGATACGTGTATAGGGGGTGTCCCGTTTTAAATCTATCAATTTCTTTGAGAAATACTTGGAGAAAGGTAGTCCTCTTAATCCTGCACTTTTATATCACACACTGTAGTTTATTGTTAAATTAAATTGTGTTTGTGGATTGATACAGCATGTGTCAAGTGCAGTGTCGGTATTTATGAGATTCTGTTAACCCAATTAATCCATTTTCAATTAATTTCTGATACAGAAGGTTCTGTTCTGTTAAATTTATTTTGGAAAAAAAAAAAATGTCACATTGGCTTGTACAAATGCTATTACAGAATATGCAATTGTTCATAAATCCAGTATCAGGTTTGACCCATCTTTTTTAAATTATGATATTGGCACTTTTTATATCAGATTGAAGATGTATTTTTCGATAATATTTATATGAGAAAAAAAAAGTATTTTTACATAAAAATAGAACAATTGTTATCTTATTATAGCTGCCTAGTATCGCCTGTGGTAGTCGATATTAAGTTATCTAGCATTATTTTGTTATAAATTATCGTACTAAATACAGGAAAATGATATTTCGATTAATTTTAGATCTAATTAGGCATTATACTCCACCAGTGCAGAAGGCTTAAAATAATTATTATTCATAAAATTATGAAATATCGTACTGTTCATGAAAAAAGTTATGCATCTAAAGGTCGACCTCAAAAGATCAAGTTCGTTTAAAAAATATTCCGTAGCGAATGCAAAAATAATAATTACTGAAATTTGTCATTCAAATATGTGACATAAAGTTTAACGCGATCAAGCAGTCACACTAAACTCGGACGTTCTATTTATAATTCAGCAGAATAATCAGAATGTAAAAAAAAATTCAATTCAATTCTGCTATAAATATCATTTGACCGATCGTAAACACGTTCCATCGTAAACACGATTGCAGTTTGCATACCGTCCGTTTAGAATTTTATTGCACCAAAGCGTATAAATTAATATATCTTAAATAATTAGTCAAATCAATTTAATTCCTCTTTTATCGCATTCTACGACCTTGTCCGAACGTTTGCAGCATTATTCGAGCAAATTTAAATAGCCTTGAAGCATCCTTTACACCCACGCACCGATCCTTTGCCTTGGATGTTCGCATCTACGACTCGTTCATCTTTAATTCCCTTTTGTTCATCTTTGTATTTGAACAAACGCACGGTTGTTGAAGTTGATCACCTTGCATGCGACTAAAATGGTAAACGTGTCGGTGAAATATGTGCACATTAAAATGTCCCTTGTCCGAATTAATAGGAGGAGATAAGTGTTGGGATATTGAAATTTATTAATAATGGAGTAATCAATTTTCTGATATTAACGCTTTGCCATACTTTGGCATCGAATGTTACAAACCTGACTTTTATTTTCATTACAATTGGATTTTAACACTACCGAATGTGAAATTTCTTACTTTCAATTTATTTTTCGACGTGGCACGTCTAACTGTTGTTATTTCCAGTATTGTAAACGGAAAAATAATAATTAAAGGTTTAATAACCGTTTTTCAATCAACAATCTTAATACTGAGAAGCCGATTAATAGGCTTCCGGTCAGTAAAGTGTTAAGTGTAATTACAACCGTAATTGGAATGGTACACGTTAAATGTAAATTCTATATAATATTAGGATTTTCTTTGTTTGTTCTAAAATTGCAAAAATAAATATTTAACTTTGTACCTGTAGAAAAAAAATACAGCAAGGGGTTAATTGCGTTCGTTTAATATTTTGAGAACGATCGTTCCATGAAGTTGATTCATTAACTGATAAATTATATAATACGTAAACCTCGCTTTTATAAACTATACCTAGCCAAATTAAAACACCTGTTTCCTGCCTAAGGGGTTGATCCTTTGCCTTGTTGATTTTTATCGAAACAAAAAATAATCGTACGTGCCGGTTTTCAATTTTTCTGCTTCGCGTTTGATTGACAGTGTCGATATCGATATAATTTGAATTGGAAACTTTAGACGTGGAATAACTGATAGATTTCGTCCGATCTTCGGATTAGTCATTTCAACAGGTGATTAAACGATCCGCTATGTAATTGCAATGTCAAATGTTTGGAATAGCGGACCGACAACGCTATCGAAATGCAATCGACAGATAAATTACGAGACAAAAGTGAACGCGAACACGAGGTTGAGTCAATACGTGTAAGGTCGGTCGGTATCGCTTTCCTGTTTATCTTCTAGTCAATACAGGTTTATGTAATCGGTATTTGTACATTTATTGGCTTCTTGAGCACACATTTTAAACAGTCCATACGTGGACAAGTTGGCTCGTGATGATTACCTTTGAAATAAATTATCACACCTGTACATTTTATATTGTATAAAATTTGTAACTTCATTGAGTATAAAATTTGTAACTTCATTGACGTTAATTACTGACTGAAAAATTATAACAGGGCTTTGGCAATATTTAGGCAATACTAGTAGATAACTTTAAAAATAACCTTTCTGTATTAAAAATATTAATGAAACCTTTATTTAGTCTTCTCTGTCAATCCCTGAGCTCTAAATTGATACACTATTAGTAAATTTTTTCGTGGCGTAGAAATGTCATCACGTCACTTCTTTAAAGTCCTTTCTTCCTCATTGCAAAAGCAAATGAATGTAAGATTGCAGTGTCCATTAATTTCATAAAATGTGCAGTCATCGATGCGTTAATTTTCTTGTTTGTCAATGCAAAATACCTCGTGCACAGACTGATGGATGCATACTTTAGATTCGTCTTTCCTCGTTTGTTCAAGCAGTTCACCCACGGTTTAATTAGCACTAGAGCTATCGGTGTTTTATGCACAATTACTTTTGAGTTGAAAATAAGCGAAGATAGATTGATGTATGCCATCATACACAATCACTTCTGAGTTGAAAATAAAATAGAAAAAATGAAGATAGATTGATAGGTTTTTACCTTGGTGCAAATGAACATACATCTGGGTAAAAACCTGTTAATACATTATGTAACTTAAAATAAAACAAATAAAAGCAATCATTTTGGTTAGTTTAGTCGTTCTAGAGTTAACACTAGACTTGTTTAAATTACAAAATTTCTTAAACATACTATCGTCCAAACTTATATGGTCTTATCTTTTATTTATTTTGTTATCTACTTCATTCTTAATTTTAAAGGAAATGTGGTCTCTTGAAACCAAAAACTAATGCAACGCATCAACGATAAGTGAACGTATACATGAAAACTAAACGCAAATATTTTTCGTTGTAAAATATAATTCACTGTCGTAAGAGTTAATCGTTTATCACCTAAGATACGACAGAAATAGTTATGTACAAGGGGACTTTTTTTTAAGAAAATAAATTTGTTTATTTTGTTATTTTTAAAATAATTCAAATATTTTACCAAGTTTGATCATGGTTACATTTTATTTATTATTAATTAAAATAAAATATTAGTCATATTTTAAATTATTTAAATTAACATCAAATTATTTGATATTTCATTTCAGGTTGCTTGAAAATAATTTATTTTAACGAAACATGAAATAAAATTATACAGGGTTACGTGAAATTAAAACTGATAAAATATTACTATTTATAAAATAAATTATAAGTTCCTTAGGCTATTATTTCTAGCAAACTTGTTTGAAAAAATGATAATTTCGTTTGTATCGGTTTCATGAGAAAATATCGAACTGCAGGTACATCAAATCCCATGTTGTGTTCTACCCGCTTAATAAAGACTTGTTTGCTCCACAACCATAATAGTATAACCACGTTATGTCTGACATTTTAAAGGTCAGTTCCGTGAACTTCCGCGGGCAAACTGAGAAAATACGTTCAAAAGTGTTTCATGGACAGGTACGTGATAACACGTGATGAACATATTAAAGTTACCTTGAGATGGTTTTTCATTATTTCATCCGTGTACGACGATTTTATAGGGTATTTTATGACGGGAGTCAAATATGTAATTCGATTTTGAGAATTTTTAAACACGGTTTTATTAATTTCATAATTCTATTAACCTTACATGGTTGTATTAGTTAGGATTACACCTTACTCATAGAATAATTATTCCCATTGTTGTATTAGCTTTTTAGTAATGATACGTTACTACTTTGCAATTAAATATTTTCAAGTTGCTATTCAATATTAAATTGTCATCACTTTGAAGGTAATTCAGCAAGAATTTTAATTTATTCATTAATTATGAAAATAATTTAATTAGTCAAGTTATTACAATTTAAACAAAAAATTGCTTATAATTCAAAAACGAAGCCCCATCCGATATTTTTGCAAAGGAAATTGTTGTTCAGAATCGTTTCAGCTACCCCCAATTTCCGGCTTCTACAGGAGTTCTGGGACATCCTGTAATATACAGCCTTAAAATATTTAACCCTTTCTTGAACACCCCCTTTATAATACTCAAGATGTTAGACTTGTTGTTAATTCAATTCATTTTCCCTAAGTATTTTGTTCACGTGTCTCCAGTATTCTGTCGTTTGGAAACGAAGCCATGTTTCCCTGGAGCGACCTTGATTTTGGGGCAATAATTCTTGAAGGAGGGTTATCGCCTCTGGTCGCTTAAACCCCATTCGAAATTGCGCCGAAAGTGAAGGCTCTCCATCGATCGAACAGGGAAACGCTTAGGAACAACGCAGTAAATATCCTGCGGGAGGGAAAACAGTTGCTTTAGTATAGGAAAATGGTGATATATCAATTCAGTGACTAACTTTTAACATTTATTATCAACAAGTGTTAAAATTTTAAGCATGCTTTACGAACAAGTATACAAATTATTTCTATTATTTTATACTGATAATCTGAAAGATTATTAAATTAGTAAATGAAAAATAAAATAATTGCTAGCACCCACTTACGTATTGTTCTTTCGGGGCGTATTTTTTACGAACGCCTTGCTCGAAAATCATTTCCGTCGTAAGACCTGTGCGTGATTGGAAGAACAATGATTCCGTGGACGTCATCGTTGCTTCAGACTGATTATTTTATTATCGTTTTATAATTACGTGATAGTAGGTTCGTTAAACTTTCCCTGGAGAATTCTTTGTTCGAACAGTCATTCGTTTCGGCCTCGATAAAATCAAATTAATCCTTCGAGTTAATTAAATTGAACAAAATTAACTCACCTACCTCCATGTTTGATTGAAATAAGGACAAATTTATAGCGGTAAAAAGGTTATACATTGTAACCCTTTCGTGCTCGGTGTTGCATATGTATAAAATCTAATTTCATAAAATATTTTAATTTCACGCAAATTTTATTTAGGCTTCTATTATTAGTAAACGACAAAACAGTTTTGTTTATACTGTTCATAAAAATTCAGTCTTGAAAGGGTTCATTTTTATGGGGGTAATTGAAGCTTTCATTCCCTAATTCTAATATTAGATTTTTTAATGGAAATTAAGAAAAGAAATATTATATTCTTGAGGTTGGAAATTTTTTAGATACTATATTTTTTAAAACTTGGATACTTTGAAACATCACGTTTGTTAGAATTCAGAAGCTTTGAAGTATTCTATTTTTTGGAATTTGTAAATTTGTAAATATTCTATTTTTTGGAGTTTGTAATTTTGTAAATATTCTATTTTTTGGAACTTGAAAATTTAGAAATATATTTTTAACATATTTGCATTCCTTATGTTGGAGCGTTTATCTTTCGAGGATGAGATGATTAATGTACACTTTTTGCATAAATGTTTACATTGAAACCACGAGTCGGTGTAAAAATGTCTAAGAAATTGAGGCCACGAGAAATTTTGCAATATTTCTACAAGAACACGAAAGATTGTTAATTGGAAATATGAAAATGAGTATTCAACCGGGTCGCCTACACAACACTCGAAAAGGTTTATTTCTCGATTAAGTAATTAAAAATAAGAAAATAAAAAGGGGGTATAAAGAATTCAAATTAAAATACATTACTTTCGAAATTGTTTTTCTAATTCTTTATTTTTTAAAATAATATTTCAAATAGAACTCATTTTTTCTTAATTTGTGCAATGTTTAATTCATTCTTTGTTAATGAAGTTACATATTTTGTTTTATATGGTTAGATTCTTGGCAATATTTTATGCAAAGAATGGGTTATAATTTGAAATAAAATCAACAATTCATGAGATAAATTTTAAATTCAACAGTGAAATATTACGTATCGAAACATTTGAAATATCTCATGAATTGTTCATCTTCTTGATCTAATATTCTTCTGCGCAGAATTTTGCAAAATTCGATATGTGCGAAGAAAGTAGTCAGTTCCATTTTAAGAAACAAAATTTAATGGTGAAATTTTGAAAGTGATTCCATCTTGACAAGATTTATATCAAATATGATTGATTCAATCATTAACATCTATTATTAACTACGTTTTAACATCCATTAATAGACTTTTCAATATCATGAATTGTTGACTGACAAGCGATTAATAAACTTTTGATTATTTTGTTTTCGCTTATAACACTGCGGTAATAACGAAAGTTAGATGTGCTATGTTAAAAAATTAATTGAAAGTAAGGAATTACACTTCCAAATTTTAATTATTTTCAAGTTACAAAGTGGCAGTAAAAATTTATCATTAAATATTATAGGTACTTCATTATTTTTATATTAAATTTACACTGAAAGTTTCTAAGTTTCTGAAAATATAATATTCAGAATAATATAATGTTATGATATTCAATATAACATTTTTACGATTTTAAGTATATAAAAATATACTATTTTGGATTTCCCAAGTTTTTAAAGGCATAGTATTTCAATATTTCAGTGTTTTAAAAATTAGTATAAAATATAATATTTAGTATTCTCTAAGTTTTTAAAAATATATTTCAAACTTCTTAAGATTCCCAAAATATATTGGTTCCTTTTTAATTTCCTTAAAAAATATATTTCTAATTGGATCGTACAGTTGATTGAAATATATTAAAAATTTTCCAAAACTATCAAGTAACTACCAGTAATCTTTTTTTTTTAATTGCCAGATAAATAATATCGTGAAAGTCATAGTTGCGACGTTTCATAATCGCCGCGGGAAATATTGGATTAAAATCGGATAAAAGTAATATCGCGGCAACGAGAGATCACGTAGCCCCTCGTAGTTTTGCTTTCGTTGTTGTTGCCCGAGTTTCTTGACTTGGACCCGCCACCAATTTTTCTCCCCGTTTCATCGAACAAAAGGGAAGAAAAACGGGAGAGCTATAATAATTCCTTTGAGCGTGTACTTCTCCAGAATGGGGAGAGACAGTCAATCGATGCGACCCAGTTTCTCTCGCACGACCCCGAAATTTGCCACATCGACGACCCTGTTGTCAAAATCGGGCCATTTCCTTGCTGATCCCGTGATTTTCCACTTCCTGGTGATTTTGGAATTTCGAAAATTCTGAACTTCTGAATAAAAATTGAAAATAAAGTTATGAAATAGCTTTTAATTCATTCAATTTTACCATTTTAATTGCGAACAAATATTAGATGAAGCTTTTTGTTTGCGCACATACAATCGTTTTGAAACTGCAATGAATCCATGCGAGGTAATTAAAGGTTAAATGCAATTAGCTACGTTTTGATACGGTTAGCTTTCGAAACTTGAATGTTTGGATATCGTTATTACTTACTTCCAGTTAAATTTGGATTATACGTATGATAAAGTGCAACCATTTGTGGTGCAATCGTTTTAATTGCTCCTAGTATAATACATTTGGAATATGTAATTATTAATTAGAAACAAAAGTCTGAAGAGAGTTTTCAATTTCTCGTTTGTGTTTCAACGTTGAATAATTTTCTCGTCTCCCTGGGAGAGAATTTGGGTCACATTTTGGTTAAGTTATGAACTGATTCTTGATCCGATTTATTTTCACGATTCGAATGTTTATTTTGCACGTAGGATGTTCCAAATCTGGGTTTATGGAATGAGATGAATCCTGTATTATTTAGATTTGTATTAATTTTTAGTGTGAAAATATCAAAAGGATAAGTTGGGAGACGTAAATAAATTATATAAAATTTGTAGTTGAAAAAATGTCTTTTGATATATTATTTTATTTTTACAATTTGAAAATTCTGTACATAGAGTTTAAAATTGATGGAATTAAAGAAAACAAAGAATACATCATTAGTAACTTTAATACAAAAAGGACGATTAACTAATTTTACACGGTAGGAATCTCCTGTTTGTTTTGAACGATAAAAAGATCTGCTCTTGCGATCATTCTCGTAGAAACAACTTAATGAATGACGGGTCTGACTACTTCCTCCAATCTCGCAATCAGTCGCGTGTGCTAAACGTTTCCTCCTGAATTCTAATTTAACCCTCGGTCGAGGATGTGCTCGACATTTCAATCCCAGTGCCATAATACGTGATTAAGTAATAAATTCTTTGCGTGTGGTTGTCTCCTTTTGATCTTTCTGTCGTACGCAAAACACGTCTTTCTCTTCAGAATCGAATCTCGAATCAACATTGATCTGTTGACAATAGAATTAGCTTACCTTTGCTTCTAAATTAAAATTAAAATACGAAATAAAATTCTTTATCTTGGCAAAAGCCAACTTACATTTCGACAATAGCATTTTAATAAATTTTATTATTCAAAATAAAAAATCTGAATCTAATTGTTTTGACTTGTTTGGTAGTCTTAGTGTTAAAATCTTGACTGTTGCAATCTTAACACTTTTCAACCCTTAATTCTTATTACGATAAAGTATAAATGATTGTTTCATCTGTTTAGTAAGGTATTTTAAGACTTCTGTTCTTATTTATTGGGTTTTAATATAAATTCTTAGCACTTTTTTTGTTTCCAAAATAAAATTTGTTATTTTGTAAATGTGGAATATTTAGAAGAATAATGGTACATTTCTAATTCTATTAAAAACAGAAGTACCACGTACATATTCAGAGCAATTTTAACCTTTTAATTAATTAATAGCGTCTTTCTGTTAGGTCAGTTTTCATGTTGTATTATGGTGGTTTATAATTTCTTATTTAGAAATGAATGAACTTATTCTAACCTTACTTTACATAACTAAAGTTGGAGACATTCAAATTATAAATTCCATTACATTCGCACCACCGTAATTAAAGGCTTCTTTTTTGGAAAATTAATGATGAAAGTCACACCACTGTTATTCTGAACCACTTAGCTACTTTCATTTCAATTAAAAATAAACTTTTAAGCTTCTAGGTTTCTCAAAATATAATATTTTGCACTTTTCAAGTTCCTAAAATAAATAATATCCATTTTCTTAATTTCTGTTTCAAAATATTTCAAAAATATTTAGTAACTTTTAACACCGATCACTGGTGACCGTCAAGCTTCCTTCACCGATTAGGTACTTGTTTATAAATAAATATGTAATTACGTAATTCAATTATTTACGAAACATTGATCGAAATTGTTGGTAATCTTGCCAGATGCGCACATAAAGTTACGTAGCTATTTCACAAAACTCATGTTTACAGAGGTTGTCGTTCACGTTGCCAACAATCGATCCGTCGTTTCATCGGTACTTCAATTTTTCCACGTTTTCACTCGAAAACGATTTCAACGCGGATGGTACAGCCCGTTTTTTAAGCCATACTCGAAATAAATAAACATCGAAGCTATTTTTTCAACACTGAAACTACTAAACCCTTTTTTAACACATTCGGTCATGAGTCAACTCGTGTCTTCATTCCCAAACGTTGCTGACCGGCCACGACTAAACTTTCGTATTAAAAGTTAAATATTAACCCATTTGTATCATAAGCGTATATATACGCTCAATTTTCCTGGCCATTATCATCGGAGCGTATATATACGCGGCTGCATTGAATCCAAATATTTAATTAACAAAATAACACGCTCCCTAAGCAAGCACCGATGTGAAGTGCCCACATTTTAAATATTACCGCACTGAACAAAATTTCTAACGAATAATGCTGAAAAATGATTTTTTTTTACTTTTATACAATTTTACACCTAAATAAAAAATAAAAATTTGTCGGTGATACGGGCCTTTTTCCATATTTCCATACGATGCAAATGGGTTAAATGAAATTTGAGCAAAATTGCCGGTCAACAATGTGTTAACACTATTCCTTGAAGTTAACATCATTCTCTTGAAGTTTAAAGGCGATATAATTACGTCGTACACAGAAAATTCTAATCGAGTGGTAGGAATAGCTTTAAGATGCCTTTATCAAAATGTATGTTAACTTTCATAAAAATTGACACTTGCTACTTATGGTATATTTCAGTCTGTATTTCGAAGTACGTATACGTAGAATGTCCGTAGTTCCAGTGTTAAATAGCTCGAATACAGATACGACGAACTGCCGTTCGTGATGTAGAATGTTACTAGATTCTCGATCGGAAATTTCGCTTGATTTGCGTCAGCAGTAAGCGTTTGAGCCTCGTATAAATTTAGGAATACGAGACGGTTCCCGGTTTCGAAGATTGCCAGCGTATTTGCCCGACAATATTAATCCGTCAGTTCCTGTTTGCGCGAATCGAATGCGAGATCCTTCTGGAGGGTAACGAATTTCAGGATTATTGCCGGGTGTTGCTATTAACATCCCGTAAACATGTTTGCTAGCCGCGAGGAAGTATCGTCATTGAATTCGAGCGATCGATACTTTGACAAAAGGTGGGGACGAAATTGTTTTTAATTGAATTTGGAGAGTTCAAGAGGCGAGACAAAGGTTGCCAGTCGATTTCCCTCGCGAAGGAAAATGTGATGTATTATCCCTACTTTACTGGGGAGAATTTACAAGTGACTTGTGACATTGTGAAATATAATTATCATTCGTCTTCCATTTCAATAATAGAAATCATTATGATTTAATTATTTTTCCTTTAATTTTCTGGATTTAATAATGTTGGGCATTGATATGCTGGGCAATCGTCACTTTGAATAATTTAATATTATTTAACACCTTGACTGCCATGTCACCCATACATGGGTGACACTTGAATTTCCATTAGAGATCAAATGTCATTTATTTGGTTGACAATTTTCCCATTGGATATCAGAAATTATAGACAATAGAAATAACAAAATAGTGTAAAAATGGAATATAAAATTTGTCAAAAATAATATTACTACCAAATGGAAGTTTTAGTAGCTGCAACGTGGCAGTCAAAGTGTTAATTAAGGATTTAATTTTTATGTCTATATGTACACGGCTTTAAACGGTTATGTAAAGGAACTATCTTTTCATTTTAATCCTGGGTACCGCCAAATAGGACAATTTGGATTGCTAATTTATTCGTTTGTATTTTTATTTAAATGCGTGGACAGCGGACCCAGGCATGATGCATCTGTAACTATTGATATATGTGCTGGTGATTATGAAAATGTAAATCAGAATTTTAAAAACCTTGAATTTTTTTGTTCACTCCGTGGATCAGTCGGTATAATAGAAAATAAGTGATTTCATAATCATTTCCATAATCAGTGGTACGTATAATGTCCCAGAATTAACTGTCTGTTTCAATGAAATTGGATAAATTTATTAAATAATAATTTTGATTTTATCACTAAATTCTGATATAGAAACAAATAGATTTGAGATGTTATCTTCTGTATTGCTAATTGATAAATATTTTTTAAGTTTGTACTTCATATCTGTTTATTGATAAAAGGGTTTGAAAAGGAAGCGAATACAAAACAATATACATTATTAACAGACATAAACGCTTTATTTTTCGAAAGCCTATCAATTGTTGATTCAGAACCGAATTACAATTTTGTGAAAAATGGAAGTTAAACTTGCAACAATTGAAAGTCGTAATTACTTTAAACTCTTATTTTTCATTTTAGACCGTCAAATAATGTGCTGACCATGATATCCATAAATACAGTTGTGTATTGTATAAATTTGTCCGATTTTACCGAAATAAATAGCTAATTCTGGATCACCCTGTGTCCCATTTTATTTCTTCCGTTACAAACGATTGTATCTCATTTTTCACAGCTGCGCTGAGCGCCATCCGACTGTTTCGCCGTTTCAACGTCCATAAAATTTGAAAAATCACGAAACATATATTCAAGACATCACGCGGAGTCCTCTGTTCCACCATCTGAAGAAAGGAAATTTCCTATTGGTCAAGATGCACGGTATAAGTCACCTGTTGTCGCACCACGGTTCCCATAACGGTGACACCAGAACGGCCCATCACCATCAGGACCCGAAGAGCTCCTCCGTCACGGACGCCAGACAACAGAACACGAAGATCCTGCAGGAGCTGCTGAACCAGAAGCACATACAGAAGCGGATATCGCGCGGTTCAGTTAGCTCGACTTACTCTTACGGTTCCTCCACGTCTTACAGCTCCTCTCACGGCTCCAATTCTTCCAATCACAGTTCCTCCCTGTACCACGGCGTGCACAATCATTCGGTGTATCACACGATCCACGGGAACAGTCACCACGGCTATCCGAATCACCATCATCACTATCATCATCACAATTATCATTATCATCCCCTTCAGCACGTTCATCAGTTGCACCAAACGAACAGCGGCCGTGCGTCGCCCACGTCGCCCAGCCCGACCGGGGACCACGAGAAACATCATCATCACCACCATTACAGCATCCAAGAGATGATACGACACTTTGGGAGGCGATTGGGGCACATGAGG
This sequence comes from Anthidium xuezhongi, assembly GCA_022405125.1. Lineage (NCBI taxonomy): Eukaryota > Metazoa > Arthropoda > Insecta > Hymenoptera > Megachilidae > Anthidium > Anthidium xuezhongi. Next base: position 3,842,117 of record CM039641.1, on the reverse strand, counting down.
AGACAGAGCGAATGCCAGGATCCGCCCAGGAAGAAGGAGGAGGACTTTCGGAACAGGAGCCAGAGCCTGGACGGCGGGGCGAGGCATCCGAGCTTGAGGGATGCCGACTGCGAGACCACGTACAGAATCTACGAAAGTATACTCAGGCAAGGTAACAGACATACGATCAGGTGATCGGACGATTGTTTCTGGGAGGTATCAGGTTTCGGTGGAAATTTTGCATCTTATTTTTATCCAACGATTGAACAGCCGAGAATTAACAGAATCTACGAAAGTATACGTAAATAAAATAACAAACGTGATGCATTGTGTTTCGAGTTTCAAATTGCTTCGACGATTTGTGGAATGAGAAATTTTCTTTTTTTTTCTTGTGTAATTTTTAAATTTGTTTCACCTTCGAGTACTGGACAAAATTATTAGATTTTCTTATATTATTTTTATCCAGCGATTGAATACATCGGAATTGATTGCTAGACAGATTGATACAATTAAAATATTAAATAATTTTATTAAAATTACTAATTTTAACTAATTTTAACTAAATTTTATTAAATTTTGTTAAATTCTTCAGCATGAATGTTTTTTCGAAAATGGCAGGTCTTTAGAGTAGCATCTTGCCATTTAAAGAATCAATTCTTAATTGGAGCCACATAATTATTGGCAGATGTCGCGTTGGCAAATTTCTTAAGCTCATTTCCTGACTGCATTTACTTATGCAATTTGTTTTGACGGCAAACGAAAACGCTGTCTCTGTCCCCCTGACACTTTGACATATCAGATCTATTGTCGTTAACACCTTGTCTGCCACGACAAAAATAGTCATATCTAGCATGTTTCATACACCGATGAAGAGTGCAGGTGTACCCTAAAACATTACTTTCCGCGTAACATCATGAATTCATTTTTTAATTAACGCAGTGATAGTAGTAAAACTATCTATAGTAAACTTGACAAGATGTAAAATTGCCTACTTACATTCACTTCTTTATAATTTTTTTTATTTAAAAAATGGACATAAATTGTAAATCATTGTAAATTTTGAAACTTATGGTCATTATCATCTAATTTATAAGGAATTAATTTGTTTGCCTTACATCAATTGCATAATTCTTAATATCAAATATCTATACATCATTTTACAAATATCATTGCAAATTTTAATCCGTCAATTGAATTTCAAATCGCGTTCGAATAAAAATTTGCTTCTTAACGGATCGATCGCGTCGGGTCGCAATTTATGTCGGTGTTTTTGGAATGTGCATCCTTAATTTTATTTCGGGAATTCCTCATTGTTCCGGCGATTATTTTTGTCGCGAGGGTATTCAATCGTGCGTCGGGTTTCTATTTTCGGCCCAGTGAATGACTTTATGTAACATTTTGTTTCGCAAGCTCAGCCTCCGTAAAGTTCAGTTTCCATTGAAACACCGGGGATCACCTTGACCCGATAGCGATGCTGTTCCGCTTTTGCAAATGCTTCAGAACTTGATGGCTCATTATAGATTCCGCCGGTTCTGCCAAACGGGTCCTACGCGATCTTTTTCTCCTTTCGCTCTTAAATCTTTTTGCATAACTACCTCGCAGCCAGGAAACAAGGATATTTTTATCTCCTTTAACAAATTGGCCGATCGTGTAACTTCGAACAACTTTTTCTAAGATATCTGCGATTCTGATCCATCGCTAATCGATTTATCACTATTTTCTTTATTTATTTAGTTCGTATTTTAAGCGTATCGGTTACTTTTTCAACGTTGAAAAATAATGTCTCGAGATAAGAATTTGGAAACGATTTCAATTTGCGTCATTAGATCCCTGGGGATACAAGTAAACGAAACGAGGTGCTTCGTGTGTGTTGCGATATTTATTTATCTTTATTTTGATGTTTTATAATAGCAATTAATGTTTCGGTACGATTTAAAAAATTGGGGCATATATTCGTAATATTCTTGAATTGGAAATAAAAAGATTCGGGAAGATCTTGAATTTGATTGATTTTTGTAAATCAATTATAATTGGAAGTTAAAGTGTCGATAGAAGTTCGTTCAGCGTGCAGGCTCCATACGTGCAGCTGCAACGAGCTGCGTCCGTTGACGCAGTTTCTTCGAGTCCGTTTGACTTCGCGATACAAGGACGACTGTTAAACTACTCGCCTAAAATAACTCGCATCATTAAATGACAACAATTAATATTTCCCGTCGACTATCGACGTTCGTTAACTGGTAAAAGTCGAACGTTTCCAGATATTTCGGACTCGATCGCGTTCGGACACAGTGATTCTAATGGCCGGGTAGAGACTGAAACATATAGGTGACACGTTAGTCATCGTTTAAGGTGACGTCAACATACATATTATTAAATTTTGTGCAATGTTATGCGACGATGTGTATCACTTGTTGCGGGGTATAGATGGTTTTAGTCATAAATCGATTTAATTTTGGGAAAAATATTTTAAGTGTTAGTAATTATTTAATTATTTCACTTTTTTACTTTACTTACTTCACTTACAAACCTTTGGAGCTAAATATTTATTGTCGCAATCATAATACAAATAAAAAAACCAGAAATATACATATTTCATATTTAACAATTCTTAATTACACTAATTAGAATTAACACCAAATTCGTCAATTTTCTCATATCTGAACTATAGAGTGCCACGTGAATTTATTTATTGTTTTAAACTTCCAAAAAATCTGAAAAAATTCTGGGACACTTATTGAAGTGTCTATTGTATTACTCAATCGGTTGTTATGTAAAATATTTAGTTTTTTATACCAAGGATAAAAGTTTGAAGGAATGTCATCAGCGATGTAAATTGCCTACAAAGGATTGAAAATTGTTATCGTATCGATAACTTACATCAATACATGATACGGTAAATATTTATATAGGTTAATTGGATTGTTTTCGACTCTTCTTTTTATTATTCTGCATCGATAACGATGTAGTCGTAAGTGTCATCTTATCGTTTAGATACTTTATCGTTCATTGATTAAAGAGTTATGACTTTCTCGGAAACGCATCGAAATTAATCAATAATATCTTCGATATTAAACAATTACGTGGCATGAATAATTGATGTTTATTAACTTCAGATTACTGATTCGTGAAATAATACCGTAAATTAAAGGCACGAATACAACCGAATATTTCTTTTATTTAATAATGAAAATATTTGAGAAGATATGTAATAAATTTGGTATTTGATTAGCTAATTAGAAACTCTTCTGAACTTTCTTGAAATTCTAAATTATTAAACAATTATTATCTCTTTATACACAGGATTTTATTTCGTTTTCACGTTATAAACATCTTCGATAACAATTAGGAGTGTCCGACGAAACTGCGTAGCGTTCAATAATACGAAAGTAATTGCTCGATTAACGCTCGTCTTCGATTAATTCGTGACCAAGAAGCTGAGAGCTTGCGATTAAAGGAGAGGGATTGAACAATTTATTCCTTAATATCACATTTACAATTCGGATTTCGTAAACGGTAGAAATTTCCGTGTAAACATTTCCATTAGATCAATTACTATTTTTAATTAATTTCTCCTTCCAATTAGCTCAATTTGCATGAAGTACACGGGCCATTTTAACTTTAAAAGATCAAAAGTCATATCAAAATATCTTGAAACATGAGAAGATGAAATATTATAATTTAAGCGTTTTATTTTTTAGATAAAAAAATATAAACACTATACAAATTTTGTATAAGGGTTAAAAATGTCAAACTTACATTTTTTCATTTGAAAAATAACTTCTTTGTATATTTGAACAAATTGTCAATTGAGCATTGGGAAAATTTTGAAACTTATCACATTAACACTAGAACTACCAAAGTTTGCATTTCTTATTTTGCATTACAAATCTTATCAAGACACTTTTATCAGAGTGTAAGCTGATTTTTATTAAGTTAAGGAATAATTATCCCTTATTTATTTCGTTTTATATTTTATCTCCAATTTAAAAGAAAGTGAATCAGGTATTAAAACCCTTTCGTTGAAATCGAAGTTGGCTTTGATCAGTATACAAAATTCTTCTGTATTAATTTACGTTTCACCAAATATTTTTTTTTATTTCTGTTTTACTTTCAATTTAAAGGAATGTACTAAACGTTGCTGGTTTCAGTGGCGGTCGAGATATAATGTTTGCCTTTTATGGTAACGTTTCTACATTCGAGTACAATATGTACTAAACAAACTTTCCTATTTATTTCTTCTGTACTAAAAAAACAAGTGTGTTGCCAAATGGCAGTGCTATACATTTAAGGATTAACCCTTTTACTTTAGCCATCTTTGCTGCCAAATGCTCCCATACGTTTCTGTATTAAATTAATTAATTCGATATTCATTTTTTTTTTATTTGTTCAGTGAAACATTTTAGTTTTTACCATTTCTTTGACCTACTTGAAACATTCTCCACCTTTGCTGTTTAATCGGAGTTTATTGTTCAACGGGAATGCCTTAGCCAGGAATGCAGGAAAGAAATAAATACCGTTGATAGTTGGTATCACAGGGGTAACGTTTCCAGCTGAGAAAGCGTATTTAATCGCTGAAACGTGCACCCAACGGTCTTCGTCGAGAGAAAAACAAATCAAAATATGTCCTGAAGTCGTGACACCAATTTTTCTGCTTTAGCTTCATTTTATTCCAAACGAGCTTGTCCATTCAATTCCATCGCGGTCCTTTGTTGTAAACATTTGATACAATCCTTGCTGATCCGATGTGTAATTTACAACAGCGACGGTGAATCTCTTTTAACAGTGCACTCTCTGTTTTTATTACCCCCCGTTATAATTGACTTGCCCATACGGGTAATCCCCGCATAACACGGTCATTAGCGGTTGTATTACACCAGTGGTATTTAATCTACGGGTCGCGACCCCAAACGGGTGCAAAGTTGATTTTCAATTTATTGTACTTGTTTTGTATGGAATAGAAGAGATAAGTTAATTTTCCTGATTTTTAACATTACCTAGTCCTAGTTTTGAGCAATTATTTGAATTTTGGGTTGGCAGGTTACCTGGATGTCCCATACAGGGTCGCACTTCCAAAATATTTAAATACCACTTTATTACACCTTATTACCACATTATTACAAAATAATTAAAAGCTTCTTCCACGAAATTTATTTTGGTTTTTTAAGGTGAAACCGTGTTTTAGGGGGATATTTCTAATTTTTCACCGCAGGTGTGACGTGTCACTCAGAGATCACCTGTATTTTTTGTTTTAGTTAATTATTATAAATATTTCATATTAAATATATCTTTATATATTCTTGAATATTTTTTAATGAATTTTTGCATTCAAAAAGGAACTTTGTATAAACCAGTTTGAAATAATGTTTTCTTCGGAAAATTTAATTAAATCACAACAAGATTCTGTTTTCTGATTTTCTTTACTTATTAAAATATATTCTGCGTACGCTGTTGTCCCATTTTGTGTATAAAACGTCCGAGAAAACAGACTGGAGGGGAAAAACGGTAAATTTATTCAAGGTAGAATTGATCGAGAATGTCAGCTAACTAGTCGTGGGATGAAATATCATCCGAGCGATACGAACTCGAAACACAACGAGGTACGTTCGTTTGTCGATTTTATTTAACCGGAAATTAACATAATTTTATGTCACATATCAGAGGCGCGATTTAAAAGGTCGAATTACCGTATCGGCTCGACGATTAAAGGGAAAACATCGTGAAAAATATGAAAATGAGTTCGATCGTGCTTACAGCATTCTCTTGTTTTTTATTGATGATTATTATAGTTATATTTATCGAGGAAACTTGGGACAATTATGACCCAACCTGACAAATATACTCGAATATTTTACCTACAATTATTTTTATATTTTTTGGATATTTTTTAAAAGTATTATTGTATTTTTGAAACGAGTAGCTGGATTAACATTTCTTTTGTGTTTGTGCAAAATTAAAATTTTTAAATGAAGGTTCTCACACTGAATAATTTTGGTTTGGACCCAGTGGTCCGAAATTATATTAATTTATACAAAAGAAAGCAAATCGTGGTAGAATTTCCAAAATTTTTAATCTCACTCTATTATCTTCTATTCAATTCCACAATAATAATTGATCAATTTCCACTTCTATCAGAGTAAAGAATTTATTTCCTGAAGGAAATTGATCCTAGTCTGTATTTTTTATTATTAAAACAAAGTTCGGTAAAAGCAAACGAATCTATCAACGAAACCAAAAACCAATTAAAAAAAGTATTAAATTCTAAATTGCGAGCGTGTAGCCGGGGTGGGTTCACAAAAAATTGGTTTTTCGAAACCTTGCAAAAAGTATTCTTGATAGCTTTTCGCGTAAATTTGATTTCTAAATGAAAATATACAGGGAGGGTTAATCGAATAAGAAGCGGAAGAAGATGCCAGACATATTTGCAATCGCAGAACGAGTTCCGGTTTCGTGTGTTCTGGTAATCGAACACGCTCGCTTGACACTTCTTCGGCGGGGAAAAGCTTATTTTGCAAAACAAGCGTGTATCGAGTTAACATCTAGCGCGTTCTGACGTGGTTAGCAGAAAACTCGTAGGATTTGACTTTTTTCAGCCTCGTTGCGACTATCCGCTGCACGAATAAAAAATACAATATTTTTGCGCTTGAGAATGAATAACTAATGTATAAGTGTGTTTTCTGAACATACGTATATAATACTTTGTTTAACTGCTTCCTCACAAAATTTGAAAATATTTCAAATTTGTTAATAATAAATTTTGTTTGTACTTTCAATATGACGTTTAACCCCTTCACTTATGATTTTTATATCGGGTGCGTCAGTCAGAGCTAAATATGTATTTGTAATTATATATATTTCACACTTGACAAGCCTTGACTATGCAAACTGCAATTAGAATTAAATTTAAAGTTGATTTGTAATTAAAATACAAAGGAAAGAGGTCACATTTGAAAAGGGGTGGTGCGTCACGAGTGTGACACGATATTGTAGGGCAAGGGGTTAATAACAATTGATTAATTATTTGAATTGGAAAATGTAAAATTTGTTTAAAATAAACTTCAAAACCTATCCTTTATCAAAACGTTACTTATAGTTTGATTGATATATCAGACACTCGATTCTTGCACTGAATTTTAATGTCAGAAAAATGTCAATTAACAAGAAATATATTTAAATTACAGGAGCACTCAGGAGAAGTTCTTTGGATCCTGGCGCAAGGAGATTCTCGTTGGGCACCCCCGCGATCCCCCATAGAGCCTCAGACGCTTGCTTAGATCCTGTGCACGCTGCTATCCTCTTCAGGGATTCGAGAGGGGTGAGTGTTAATTTTAAACTTTAATTAAGGGTAACTCCATACGTCAACCGTTATAAATAATCCACGTAATCAAAAGTTCTATAACACATCCTTATTTTCATGGTGCAATTTGTCGTTAAGGGATTACATAGCAGTTTGAAACTGGATTCAACCTAAAAATCATATTTTGTTAAAAAAGAAAAATAATTTTTTTTAAATATTCCTATAACATTTCAATATAAAATATACAAAAAATTGAAATTTTATTAGCTGTTTTGTTTAAACCTAATAATTCAAAAACTGCTAAATAAAAATATTCCTTTGATACATAAGTTCTAATAAAAAATAATTAATTGCAATTAATAAGAGATAGCCAACTCGTAAATTCAAAAGATTATAGTACTTTAGGGGGTTGAAACTTTATATTAGAAACAATGATAAATTAATTAATGTCCTAGTTAAAGGAAGTAAGCTTTGTCTGGAAACTTTTTCCTGTTCTTTACAATTTATGATCCAGGATATATGGATCTTTTGGGGGTTAATTTTACCTCTTTAATACTTTGACCGCCACGTCACCCACACGTGGGTGACACTTGAATTTTTATTGGAAATTCTTTCACTTATTAGGTTAAAAATATTTCTATTAAATATTTGAAATGATGAATAATAGAAATAACAAAAATATAATTTTGAGTGCTGTGGCGTAGCAATCAAAATGTTAAAACGAAGCAAAACGCAATCTTTCCTTGTAAATATAAAAATTTGGATAAATTAATATAACTAAATGCAGTTGAGAAAATGTACAACACAACTGTGTTTTCGAAGTACATCGACCCCTTTTGGTTTCGGTAAACTTCAACAATCAATGTTTAATCGATTGTTTGTATTTTTATACTTGCAAGTAATCCTCCGTCTCAGTGACTAATTAGCATAAACACTGGGGTCCAATATTCATGAAAATATCTCTTTCGCTTTTTTTTTTGTTATTTCTACTTTGATTCAGCATTTTTTCCCCATTATCGCACATTCCAGAGCGAGATAGTAAGAATTTCTTTGTGTTTGCAAACATCGACAATTTTATCCGCATTATCCGCATCTCGTTACACGTGTCTTTAATAATTACATTTTTTTCCCTCTCAAAATCACTAAGTTATGTATTCTGTAAAAATAATTTTTCTCAATTCACAAGATTTTTTAATCAAAATAATTGCTGTTTTTTGTTAAAATAAAGGAATATTTTTTACTTATTATTTATTTACAATTCATTTTTATTTTCAAATAAAAGGAAAAAAGAGGGTTGGGGTGTATTTAAAATTTGATCGTACCAAAAATACAAGCTAGGTTTGTTACGTTTGGATTATAGGGTACGTCACTATATCATAGGGCAAGGGGTTAAATCAAAATCAGAGATTGATTATGTTTTTTTGCGCTTGTAACCTGTGTTCACCTTTCCTTTCACCCCCTCGCACGGTCATCCTCGTAACGATTTGCAGCATGTGCACCGTTTGTAAATATCGATTCGACGAACAGCAGGAGGAACAATTTGGGTCATGATGAAAGCTCGAAACGTTAAGGAAAGTAGGGGACGTATTCGGTCGAACCGCCTAGAAGACGGGGAGGGTGTCTTTTTTTTTTATCCTTGTTAGTATCGTGTCGCGAAATGGGTCGAGGTTGCTTCTCTTTTTTGTTCCCTTTTCTATGCATCTTGTTATGTACAGTCACGAAAAACGCATAGACGAAGTGGTCTGTGTTGATAATTCGTTAATTAGGTTTCTCGCTAATTAACAGTGACGAGCTCGTCACCGTTGATAAACAGGATTACTGTTGCCGGTAAAGAAGAATATTTCATTTCTGGTAAATGGTAGATAGCACGGTCGATAAAATGCTTAATGCGATCTGTGATATCGATATTAGGTTCCTTCGTTGTCGGTAACGTCGCATTTGCTTCGAATGGTTTGGAAGATTTTATTGTTTTTTTATCAATTTTAATTTTAATATTTTATTAATGTTATGAATAAATCATTATTTGGTAGAAATATGTATTAAAGTTCAATAATTAGCAATTTTCAAAATGTTTACAATCTAATAAGTGAAAACAAATTTATATATATAAATATTTATAAAAATTAATAGTCGTCCTATTTTTGATAATTATTGCATCTCTCTTCGATAGATAATTAAAAATCTAGTAACTCATGTAATATTAATCCTTCGATAGTTCAGTACATTACAAAGCAATAAACAAATTCAAATTCAATTGTAGGATTCAAAATTTTAATTTTGATGGCTCTTTTATTTCTATGTTGTTCTCAGTTGCAACATTTTGTATACCCGGAACTTATCTTTCAAACTCAGATTCAAATTGGATGTTCATTGTTCACATTGTTGAACAGGTATAAAAATAATACAAACATTGTCTATTGAATGCAAAGCAGCCAAGATGTGCCATGTAAATATCTTGGACGGTACTCTTTTGCATTCATTAAATGCATCGAGTCGTTGAGTCATTTTATAATATTTCCTTCTGAAAAATTTCATTGACATACATTTTTCTCATACTCTGTCCCGTCCTCGCATACTCTGCTGGGGGGACGTTTTATAATCCTCGAATTCTTAACACTTTGATGGTCGGTTGGCGACTTCCTATGCCAGTCACTTTTTCATTTATTTCCATTTACTATGTTACATAGTAATTACAATTAAGAAATTCGTAATTAAATGTACTTGACCAATAATTTTAATTATCTTCTGCATGTTGTTTAAATATTACAACAATTGTTTTCATGAGTAAATGGTTAATTTATAAAAATATTTATTATCAATAGATATAGTTACACTTACATAATGAGAAAGGATTTTTTTAAAAAAAGAGTTTGGTGATTCTCTGATTACATGCAATTCGAACAACTCGTGCGTGGATTTACATAATTCTACACGTGTTTTTCGTCGGGGGACTGATAATGACAGCAGTACCCCCCTCCCCGCGTTCGAATTTCAAATTGACACGTTTTGACGTATCACCAATAATTACCGGTATCGTTCGATGTTTTATAAACTTTTTTCGTCGAGAATTCTCCGTTGAAAAGTAGAGTTGGAAGGTAAAAAGTACGCAGAAGAATTCGCTGAAATCTTTCGCGAACGATGATTTTACGATCCGTTAAGTTGCATTCTTGGATCCTCGCCAAAAACGCATCGCGCAATTAACAAACTTGTGAATTTATAAGTTTTTTAGAGTTGAGCGCAATAATAATCTGATTAACGATTGAAGGTTATAAATAACCCTTTACCCCTTTGAGCTCGAGTGGCGCCTCTGAGGCGACATACCTGATTAACTAGAATGTTTAAAAATGTAAAATTTAAGAGTCAATTTAAGAGTCAACAATTGTGATTATTGATTATCAAATGATTAGAGATCGCAATTTATTTGTAATAACAGTACCATATATAATTTTGTAAAAACACACTTTTATCATTTTATATCGTTTGGGAGCATTTTCAAATTATACGTAAAATATAATTGAATGATTTAGAAATTAACAATTTATAATTACTAATTAAAGAAACTATTTATAATTCATTAATCTATACATTTCTTCTTTAAATTCTTAAATAAATCACAGCCTGAAAATATAATGGCTGTATCGGAACGTCAGACTTTAATCAAGACGTGACAAACAAGAATCTGTGAATGCAAATTCAAATGTTTAATCTGAAAATTAAACACGAAAGAAAAAATGCAGCATATTGGTCTTTTGTTATCACTTGTATTACATGTGAAGTACTTTCTCTGCCAGTACAAAAGAATTCCTCGTCAAAGGATTAAAAAAGAATGAATAGTTAAAAAATGACACCCTTTGCAGAAAAAAATAGGTACCAGTGTAAAATAATATTATTGTTTCGTATGCTGCTTTATTTAGATAATTTTTAGTTATCATTTCTAGAATTGATAAAAATAAATTTTCCTTATAATATTTGAAAGTTTAATAATGCAATAAGGAACTTGATTATTTTCCAAATAATTATATCGACCCACATTGAAGGTTTCTTCTAATTAGCTTAAAAACAAAGGTTAATTGTTACGGTATTCATGCGACAGGTATGCGGTTCTTGTTTTTTTTATGGAAATTAGTTTCGTAAGTTGGGTGTTTTTTATTTTTCATCGTCGCGTTTTCTGATTCACGATCGGTAAACGCGTACGGTTATCAGACGCTTTATCGCTGAAATAACCACAGTTGTATGACTTCAGCTGATAAAAAAGTAGTTGCAGTTCGTAATAAACCGTGAACGAGACTAAAGATCGTAACCTTTTAATTCTCGTATCTGTTATTATAAATTGAATTTCTATATTGACAACATTTATAATTATCTTCACTGATAACAGCAAATAGTTCCAGGGGTTCGTTATTTAATTATTTATTCATCCAATATTGAATTTCTTTCAATCTTTCTATTTTTATAAAAATAAAATGGAAATAAGTATCGTAAGATGTGTATTAACCATTTTTACATTTTCAAATTTTTTTTTTTTAATAACTGCAACCTCCAACACATAAAATTATTTTATTTCCCTTTATTGAGGGTGCTTCAATTAACTTGATTAACTCACAATCGAATCAAATTTTGTTATCATGGTTGATGAATCTATTCAAGTGTATATGCTCTGATTGGTCAGTGTTTTTCCTTAATAATTCAAAAACGAAGCTCCATCCGACATTCTTGCAAAGGAAAGTTGTCTCAGCCACCCCCTACTTCCGGTTCTTACACTATTTCTGGAACACCCTGTATACCGTGTGGTCCATATAAATCTTTTAATGATACAAAAAACATCTCCAAAGTTATTCTTTTAGAATTTTCCTCGATCGAACTAAAATTAATTTGTTGTTATTAAAATTGAAATTTTCAACGTCGAAAATTAGTTAGCAAAAAGATTAACAATTCTTGCCAAACGTAGAATTTGATTATTTCCCAGGCAAAACGCAAAGGGGGTTGAAAAAAATGTCCCACGTCCGAACTTCCCGTCGTTTCTTTATATCGGTACAAAAGACGAAGGCTCGTCCAGCCGTTCGGGTGCAGGCGAATCGATGACAGAGGGGTCGATCAGCGGAAGATTCACCCAATCGTCGATTTTCCCTAGCTACAGAAACCGAAAGTCCGTGAAATCGCATCGCTGGTGGCGCGCATACGAGCCGATGCGCCGTAAATTCCGGACACAACGTGTTGCGGAGTCGGCCGGCTCGCAACAGCCGATCCAGTTCGCTGCGAGCAACCGTCCCGGTGTTGTCCGCCAGTTACATCCTCGAACCATGTCTCGTCTCGTCCATCGTCGACGCTCGTCGAAATCGTGGAACATCGTCAAAATCCTCTCCGTCTCGGGTGAATCTCGTTGAAACGTTTCGTGTCCCAGAGAGAGAGAGAGATCCTGGGGCAAGCGAGCGGCTACCTTGACCAGTGATTTAGGTCAGTGTATCGTAGTTCAAGGTGAAATCGACCGAAAGACCAGTCAGTTTTTCCACGGGAAGGTAGACGATACACGGGTAGTGGTCGATAGTTCTTCTGTAGCCAACCAGGTTGATAAGAACGTCTGGATGGACGACGACAGTGCGTTAGGTCAGTGATAAATTGAATCCGTAGGATCGACGGGAATGACGTTTCTACGAAACGACGGCGAACGGCTGGCTACCAATGGACAGGAAACACTTGTTGCTAGATACGTGTCGAGTTGACTGATACACTCCTGTTTCACGATATTTCCCGGCTGCGATTATCGCACCCGCGGGACGCGCTTAGCCGCGTTGCTCGCTTTTTAAAATTGCTATTTCGATCGATGCCCGTGAGAACGGTTCGACACGTTCTTCCTCGACGATTCGTTTAGAGTTTGTCAGTCATTAAACGCTTTTCTTCTTTCGTAGAGTAAGATGGGGTAAATGACGCGGGGTGAGTTGTGCTGTGCTGATTATCGATGCTCTTAAATTGAAGCGTTACGCAATTTTTAAGCGGGAAAATTGGCTTTCGAAAAGTTTGAACATCGAAAACACGTTTCGCAATGTTGTTTTACTGCGCACCCGTAAACACGGCTTCTTAACACGTTGACGGAAACGGTAAGAAGAAATAAACCTCGTTGAATAATGAACATACTGTGTTCCGAGTTGCGTTCATCGATTACGATGACCTGTGCAACGTTTCTTTGCGTTGTTAATTAATTTCCGCCCATTTATCTTTCGCGCCACTGATAATGTTTACTCTGACCGGTTTGTAAACATTTTCCTCGTGCCAGTATATATTTAGATCGTCGCCGATGATTCTGTTGCAGGGATAGTAGTGTCATCAGGAAGCGTGTTACAACTGTGCCGCGTTTTCGTTGACCATTCATTTTTCATGTTGTGAGACTATCGGTCGTGAAACGTGGAATTTTTTGTAACAATGTGGTATTGGTGTAAGCTTGAATTGTTTAGAAGAAATTTAACCCTTTTCTGAAATTGCAATGCGGGATCTTGACCTAATCTACTATTAAATATCGGTCGTGAAAGGTGCAAATTGTAAGGTAGAATTGTTTAGAAGAAATTTAACCCTTTCCTGAAATTGCAATTCGGAATCTGGACCCATCTATGGAACGTGTGTAACAAAATTCCGAGTAACGTTAGGGACGTTTTTAAACGAAAGAGGTTCGTATGTCTTAAGATAATATTAGGCTCAAAATTAAATTTCCCAAAAAGAAAAAGAAATTGGTATAACAAAGTTGGACAGTTTAAATGTTACAACCTAATAAATAGCAAAAATAAGAAAAACGTGTGATCCCATTCGTAATATTCAATTTTATGTAATAATTTTTATTCTGAAACGATAAAAGATTGTTCCTCGAAACGTTTCCAATAACGATTCGCAAGATTTTGGACGCGTCTGAGGACCAACATTTTCCTTGAAAATTTCAGCTGGCATCTTTTGTTGTCGCAAAATAGGAATGATACGTCAATGATCTTAAAATGTGTTCGCAGATAACGATTCCCGTGTCATTTACACGACTTCGAGTACATTGATGGAATTTTTGCGTGGGTGTCCCATTTAAATCCAGACTTCTCTCGAGTCGTATGTCCTGTTCGCGAACAGTCATTAGACAACCAAAAGCTGTAATGCTAGTATAATATTCTTCTGCTTATTCAAATCTTCAACAACTCTTAACTATATGATTTTTTTTTCCTTAAAACATATTAACGCATTCGGTTCTGCAACTAATCTGAACTTCATAAAGTTTTCATTATTAATACAATTTAAGGAGATTCAAAAATTATCTGAGAACTAAAATTAAGAATCATATTTGTACAGTAGGCTCGTATTCAAAAGTGTAAAATGTAGACTTTATTGAGTAGCAATTATTTAAAAAGGTCTGAAGAAATCTTAAGATTATCTTAAAAATGTTGGCAAATGGTTTCAAATAAATAATGTAAGGTAAAATAAAGTAGACACCCGTGACACCCCAATAAAATTCATTAAATTTTGAAAATATATCATTTTTAATATTTGATAAAATTTTTCAAAAATTTTAATGTATCAAGATAAATAATTACTGCACATGCTAATTTATTTATTTTGTTTTCTATTTTAAAAGCAAGTGTATATTTCTATCGTTAATGCATTAAGAATTAATATTTGCTCGGTACAAAATAGAATTCGTTTCTGGAATTCGAGTTGAAATTTTCCTTTGTGTATTTTAACTAGATATTTTGAAAGTTAGCAAAGTTATCCAACTTGGAACAAAAGTTTTCACCTAATCAAGATGTAATCGATGTTGTTCGTTACGAGCTTTCCTTTTCTTATAGCTTTGAGTAATCTAATTTAACCTACCGTCTCAAGTTTGAAATTCTTTTATAATGATATTAATTTTGTTATTTCTGCGTCGAAGTCTCCGACGTGTAATCAGCCGCACTACTAACATTATCCACGCTAATATAAATTGATCCGTAATTGATAATATGGGTTCTGTCAGTTTCAACCAAATAAATTAAAGAATTCCTAATAATACAAGCGACAATTTCTAATGGAGATTGAAGTGTCACCCATGTATGGGTGACGTGGCAGTCAGGGTGTTAAGATGGGTACTCAGTCACGCGACATCGTTAGCGAATTCACAATTTTTCACATTGCATTTCGGAAAAGCTGTGCAAGGAACGCATAAACTATTTTGCAACGAGATTCGACAGACGGTCCCTCGATGTTTCTGACAATTTATAACTGTTTCATCGACTCGTGGCCAGTAGCCTATCGTGCGTTTGAATACACGCCAGAAACGAGCTGCCGCATTATTTTTAGAGTCTTCTTCTTTGCTCCTTTTTAAGCTCGAAGTCAACTAAGATATCGCGGCAACTTGTAATCCCGGCTGCCAAATCACCGGTTGCGTAAAATAAGTCCCAGGACGAATCCTGAGTCCGATCCTCGACGATCCTTTCGATCAGAAAGTGTTTACATTACACGAATCCACACGTGCGGTAGAAATGTTAAGCTACCTTTGGACAACAATTGTTGCATAACTTGTACACTAATAAAAATGACTGTCGAAATTCAGCGTTTCATAACCGTGTCAATGTTTATTAAAATTTATTCAAATTAAAGCTTGAACGTTCCTGTCCCCTCAATTTCATTTACGACGGTGCCCAAAGGGTGAAGTCTTTCTTTACGGAGAGGGTCGCAATTTTGGGTTATAGTGTTAGATAATATGATCCTTTGCCTTTAAAACGGGCCAAATTGCATCTAAAACAGACGTTGTGTACCGAACTTACTGCAGTTTAACGAGATGACTGCCTTTTTATGGTTTTATGGCTTTCGGGTACAGCGCCGTTCAAATTGTTTTTTAAAACAGTGAATTAAAAAGCTTGTGGTATTAAGAATAAAAATAAAATATTGTCTAATTAAAAGAAAAGGCGAGCAACAAGTAATGCTATGAATGCTTGGTATTTCTTTCTGAGCAAATAAGTATTAAAAAATTAAATAAAGTTAAAGTTAAATAATAAAGTTAAAGTTCGAAGTTAAATTCAAAAATATCTCATTTGACCCACGCCTCATAAATGACCCACGTGAATGGATGTTTTCAAAGATATAGAATCACCTTTTGTCGTGTTCTGTTCTGTTAGAGGCGCTTCGCTCTTTGATTCGTAAACACGGGCAAAGATACGAAGTCGAAAAGAAATAAAGACGATCTATTTTCTGTTTGGTTAGCGCCACGTAGATTCTCTGAAGACACGCCAAGTTCGCGTTCAATGAGTGATATTAATAGTTGCTAAATTATTGACTACGTACAAACGCACTTTCAATGTGTTTCTAAGAAACAACGTCTAAAATTGCTAAATAAAAATCGAGAAGCTTTGGATCAACAATTAAAAAACATAGTAGCAGTACTCGTACATTTCTTATGGACTATTATCTTCATTTAATTTGACCCAATTACTATATTATAATAACTGTGATAGTAATACCAGAGTAAACAAATTTTAAATAATAACTCAAGTAAAGGTACCAATAGTTGACCATTTAAAGGAAATCCTCCATTTGAATAATTTTAATTTCTTCCTCTGTTATTAACACTAGAACAATGACTTTGTATTACAAAGTTTATCAAGACGCTTATGACAGAGTGTAAGCTGATTTTTATTAAAGTAAGAAATCATTTTCTATTATAATTTATATTTCATCCCTTATCTATTTCGTTCTCTATCTTATTTCCAATTTAAAAGAAAGTATAGATACCTAAAGATGTTTCATGACCACTTTTGAAAAATAAATAGAATTTAAAAAGTGGGAAATTCAGCCATAAAGAGTCTATAATCTGAGAATATTTTTACCTAAACTGTACACTTGATTAAACACCTGTCTTGATCAAATCAATTATTCGTAATTATTATCTATAATCAGATATCAAAATTGAACCGGTAGATACCCAGGTCTGTCAACTGTACCTGTTTCGAAATATCATTTTTACCTTTTTCTTTGAAAAACCTTTACCGCAAACGTCTTAACATTTCTGCTGGGCTCCACAAACCCCACCGTACCATTTAAGAGTTAAACTTCGTATCGCTACTTCGTTAAAAGATCTTCATACACTGTAAGATTGAAAATACTTTTGGAATTACGGGAAGTTGTCGGATTTTCCTGGCGGGAAAGCCAGTTGTTGAAACGGGCACGTCGATCGCGATGCTTGGCGCCCGCCTCGTTTTATCGCGCGTTCGTTTATTGTGCTTGTTACGTGTGTTTTGTATGGCTACCCACGATATCACTATTCTTGGCACGGAACGAGTAAAGTCGGTTGGTGTTGTGCTCGTTGCAAAAAAAAAAGAAAAGAAAAGAGAGAAAGAAAAAGAGCAACATTCGTGGGAAGAAACCGAGGCGCCTAACGTGATTGGTGATTCGCGAGGGGACCGTCGCGTCATTGCGTCTCTTCTTGCAGTTTCGTAATTTCTTCCATGCACTTACCGATCCTCCTTACGAATATACAGTCCCTTCGTTGGGAGCTGAAAAATACAGGGTGTCCTCAGAAAAAGACGCATAGGGTGAGTCGTTCGACTGTGCCATCCGAGTTTGTTCGTAAACTATTCGTTGTATAATAAATATTTTAAGCGGAAGTTGTCCGGTATCGAGGAGTAATAATTGGTGTAATAATTGGTCACGAAAGTGATACTGAATTTTTGTATCATACAGTATGTAGGATCGAAAAGGTAATTACCAAGTTAACCCTTTGCACTCGAGTGGCGCCTCTGGGGCGACATAAGTGATTAACCAGAATGTTTTTAATCATAAAATTTAAGTTATTTATTAGTGGGACAGGAAGGATTAAATTCAGGCAAATAAATTTTATTGGTAGCAACTTGTGAAACTTAAAAAGCATATAGTGTCAGATATATACCTCTTCTGGTACTTGGCTGGTTATTTCACCGAAAATTGCAAAAAGAATTTCAGAGTTAATTATATGCATGTAAACAATTCCCTTTAACCTTAAAATATCTTTGGCACGATTTTGAAGTACACACTTGACAAATAAATATTGACATGCGCAGAAACGACACTACTTTCTAGTCCCCCTGTATATTAGAACGTAGCAAATTAATGAAAGAAATCAAAATAAATAGATAAACATTTGTAATTATTTTCAAAATAAGCCTTTTGAGTTTTGGAAGCTTTACTGGAAAATTGATTTAGACTTAATCGTATCCAAAGGGTTAATTATTAAAGTATAACCCTTGATATCTAACTTTCGTTTAAAATATTTTTTACACAATAAAATAATTCCAAAAAATTTCATTGGCACAGTCGAGTAACCCACCGTGTATATTATTAAAAATTTTTGTTGTCCGAGGTGCAATTTCTTTTAAATTATTCGAAGTTTCTCTCCCATTTCTGTATCATCTTTCTGTAAATATATCCATTTTCGTAAGCATCCGCGGCTCGTTTATTGCACACAGCTGTTTTTATTACGGTATTAAGCACAAAGTCGAAACGATAGAAAGGGTTGTCAGGAAAATTAGATTTTTATTTAGCGTTGCTGTTCAAATTTCTCCAACGAAACCGTGCAAGCGAGATAATTAGAAAGTCGTCGAATCCATTCGCACCTGGCGAACTTACTGTAATTTCCTACCAACTTACGAACTCGAGAAGGCTGCATTATCGTCTGCCACGATGGTTCTCAAAATGTGAGAAGTTTCATTAAATAGAATAAAGAAGATCGTAGTAGGTCCTCGACACGTTTGATTCATAATAAAAAAAGTAATACAAAGAGACATTATAATTTCATCAAGGAATATTTAACAGGACTGCCACGTTGCAGCTACTAAAAATGCTATTTGACAGTAGTTTTATATTCTATTTCCAGAATATTTTGTTACCTTTATCATTTGTAATTTTAAATATCTAAACATTTTCAAGCAAATGGGAGAATTCCTAATAATATGGGCGATGATTTCTAATGAAAATTCAAGTGTCACCCATATGTGAGTGGCAGTCAAAGTATTAAAAATGAAAGAAATTATATTCTTTACCTCAGAATAGTACTCTGGGACAGTTTGGGCACCGGTAATATTTTTTAATTAATACATTAATATTGCAAAGAAAATTTGTTGTACAAATTTTTAATCGTTTCAAACTTACTCCCCCAAAAGTATTAAAAAATTTCATATTTTTATTGCAACATATGCACATTCACCAATAGTAAAGAAAATTATCATTATTCTCAGTGTCGAGGTGGTTTTATTATTAGAGTGCGGTTAAGTACAGTGGCAAAAGGGGGTCACGAGTCTCGTCCAAAAAAGCGGTCGTAAGTTCAAAAAGTTTGGGAACCGCTGGTCTACAATTTCAACAAAACATTTTGTTCTGCTCGCAGCAGAACAATTAAACAACCTTTTAGCATTCTGTCCTCGAGATAAATTGTTTCGTGGTTAGGCAAACGTTATACCCAGACTTCAAATTGTTAAGATATATAATAATTTTGTCATATTTGTCATTTCAAAATACAAGCCATTCGAAGATTTTTAAACAACAATTGGGTACAAAAATATTATGTCGTAAATGAAATCACTGAAATTAAATAATTTGATGTAAAAAGGGATGACGTTATCGAAAGGGTGTAAGGAACTTGTGTTGGTTAGGAATTTATCATCGATCGAATAGTTTTCTTGAATTATCCACGAAAGTTAGTGGGAGGGGGATACAGGGAAATGCTTTCAACTTTGTTCAGTTAGTTAAATCTCTGTTGAAGTTCGTTTTATCCCCCCGTTTTTTATTTGATAGCGAATGTTGCCTTTAAGCTACGTAAATTCTAGCCTGGAAATACGAAACTCGATAAACTTGCGATTATTAACGGGCTATGAATCGTTTCGAATATAGATATATTGGGAAAGTTTCGGATCGCTTTAGATTTTAAAAGTTTCGAAATATTAATGACCCTGGAAAATGAAGAGCGTGCAACAGTTTGCAAATTTTATATCGAAATTAATGTTATCTAACGCGATTGTCTACTTGCAAAAATATTGGTACTCTCTCAGTTAACAAATAATTTTATAAATATCATTTAACACGAAATCCAAAATTATGTTAAATTTAATAGTAACTTCTGATAGGTTTAAGTTTTGAACACATTTTTATTAAATTTATAAATGATGTACAGTTTGGACACTCTGGACACTTTAAAGGGGATATTTTCATTCGAAGCGAATTTTTGATAATTTATAAAAATATAAATATTTATATTTATCATTTGTTAATTTTCTATAGATGTTTGGCTACACATTTTAGGGTAATAACTACAAGTGGAATTTTGATGCAGTTATCTTTATTATTATTTGTATATTTGTATAAAAATTAAAATTAAAGAATAATCAGTCCATATAAAAGTGGCTATCTTGAAAGATCTGTTAACAAAATTACAGTCGTTGTGTAATTACATTTCAGTAGTTCACAAGATAAAGGGCTTTTTAGTTTATTAAAACTCAAAGAAGATTAATCAATTTATGATTGAGATATCATCAGACCAATTTAAAATATATGGTTTTAAATAAAACGTGTTCAAACTTTTGCTTCCTGCTTCAGCATACAATAATTTTTTAAGGATTTCTTTATCCTTTTTAGACATTTTTAACTATTTTACATTATAATTTTAATTTGTCTTAATTGAGTCTGTATTACACACATCATTAATTATCTTCGCTAATTTTATTCAATAAACTCTTTTTAAAAAGCGATGCACCTTTGTTGGTCACTACTTAGATCTCTCGAAAGGATATTGTTGTCTAGGTTCTTTTCGTGTAATGATCACAGATCATGATACAAACGAATCATTTCTGTTAGCCTGTGGTTGTGTAGGTAGCTAATTCGTATTCATCTCCAATAGTCATCGGCGTTCAATGCCAATGTGGCATCTCTGCTGCTCGAATCAATCGTCCGTTTCTCAAAGGGACACACAGTGCATCCAAGAATGTCGTGCCGATCGAAATGCTCTCGTGGTACTGTCCTATTACTTTCATGATGATCCGTTCGATGAACGACAATTGTAATCGATCAGCAAATACAACGTTGAGCACGCGATACCGAGGGTTTGATTGTCAATATTTTTTTTTGGACACGTGATAAAAATTGTGGTTGTTGTAATTTGGATATCATATTGTGAATATCATAATATTTGGATATTTTCTTATTTTAGTTAATGTTCTCAATTATGTTGTGGTATTTTGATATTTTAATAATTTTCACAATTATTTTTGGATATTTTAGTAATATTCACAATTATATTCTGATATTTTAATAATTTCCATAATCATATTTTCATATTTTCATATTTTAGTGAGATTTGCAATAATATTGTGATATTCTCATATTTTAATAATTTTCATAATAATACATGAATTTTACAAATATTTACAATTATATTACAACAATTGTGAATAGTAGTTTATACAAATTTGTAAACTAAAAGTTAAACTTGAAAATGAGTGATTCTCTCCTTCAATAATTACATTCTGATCACATCTTACCATAGCAATAAGGGTATTAATTCTTTCATTCTTAAAATCCTGTTTTCATGGTAAATCATTCCAAATGTTATAATTCAGCATAAACTATAATACAGTATAGTATCTTACTCCTAGCAATGTAAATGTTATTTAAATTTTCCATGTGTTGTATTATACAATGGTAATTCACACCTGGCGAGAATTATTTTTAATTCGACGACTTTAATCGGTCATCTGGCAAACAAGATACATCGTAGCGTTTGTTTACGATGCTTGAATAATTTATTTAAATTTATGTTAATCCTATGGGATAACGCAAAAACATAGCGACTTCAAACATTTTTAGTGCGTAATAATTTCTGATCAATATCAATGTTTATAGATTTTTTTAAATCGTCCTTTTATTTTATGGACCTCAAATAGCTAATGCAACATTTGCTTTGATGATATCTTGTTTTTATTTCCACTCCTTTATCTCGACGTTCGATACGTTCGTTTCAACAGATAATTCGACCGACTCGATTAAACGAAACGTTGGTTTTTTCCTGGGGTATTTTATATGTATCAGTTGTCCGTCGTGATCGAGGAGAAAGAAACGTCTGTTAAAATGTGCTTCATATGTTGCCTCCTGATCTCAATGTTCAATTATTTTCCTACGACCACCTGAACAAGATCGAGGACAATCATGGTGTGAGTGACTTTATCAGATTAACCCTTTCGCTCCTGGAATTAAACTCAACTATAGAATATACTTTTAAGTTCCAAAGTTTTTAACTTTGTATATAAAACATAAAATTTGTAACTTTGTAATTTTCTAGAAATATGATATTTAAAAACGTCAAAATTTTCTAAGAGTTAGCATAAAATACATTTTTTAATTTTCAAATTTCTAAAAATTAATATAAAATATGGTACTCCAAAGTTTCTAATTTTCCAAATTTCTGGAAATATGATATTACAAAGTTCCTGATTTTCTAAAATTGTAATATTTCTAGCTAGAGTGAAAGGGTTAAGAAAAGGTTTGAAAAGTTGAAAAATAAGACTGGTGATCATTTTTGCTATAAAAACAATTGAACAAATACAAGATTTGACAAACTTGAGGCGAAAGTTAGTGAATCAGTGTTTTTGAAAAACCGTGTTCGAATGAGTGGTACAGTTTGATAAACATTTTTATATCGTATTCATTGGTACCATTTGTTATTCTCGTGAAATGTAAATCGAATAATCACGTGAAAATGGTGTTTCGTCGACAAACCAGCGAACCGACCGGAAGTGTCACCAAGGGACCTAGTATCTCTCATAGTACCAGCTCATCTGGTATCTTGTCAAGTTGGTACACGAAAATAACGACAAACGTGAAGAAGAGGCAACCGTTCAGTCCGAAATCTTTGTTGAAGAAGGCGTTGGTACTTATTTGTTATCTTTCTATTTCATCGACAAATAGTGACAAGTTTAAAAAAAAAAGCAAAAGAGATTTTAAACGAATGCATTATATTTTTGTCAAAATTTGTGATATTATTTTAATATTACAAAAGTATAACCTTTTTCAAATTTCTAACATATTTTATTTATTATTAATTGTTATTAAATATGATATATAGTTTCAATCTTTTCGTTACAATAGAATTTGTGCAATTACTAAAAGTTAGTATTAATTATATTTAATTATATTTTCTGCAATTAACAATTATATACATCCTGTTGGAGAAAGGTCAAATTCAGTTGTTGACATATTTTTAATATTATTAAGTAAAAATTATATTTTAAAATATTGATTTTTAATTTGTTTCAAATTTACCTTACTTATTATGAAGGGAGGGGTTACAAAAACTACTGTTTTATGAAATAGATAATTAAGAATGTGAACAGTAGATTAATATCAATCTGTATTTTTTATGTTTCAGCTGCCAGTGGTAGATCCGTTCCTGGAGAAAGTTTCGCTCTCTGATCTCGGTGAGTTTTATTCTGTTAATTATTACATTAAACATTTAAGGAACTTGAGCTTAAAATGCAATTCACTTTTACAACAATAAAAATTAATTATTCTGTTTCATTTTAAGCTCAAACAATCCTTAAACAATCCCTAATTACAATATCAAACGATACGATGTCACAATGTATCCGTCGAAACGAAACTAAGAAATCACAAAGACTAATTACGCTTTTAAATTAAAAAAAATTCTTGGAACGTTCGATAAATTTTCTTTTATCAGAAAGAAAACATTCAACGACAGATTGCTTAGTAGGTTTGTCTTTTTTTTAATATTTCCACCCTGGTCTGCATTAAACCCCCCCTTCAGCTACAAGTAGTTTTATTTCTCTCAAAATTGAGTACATTCAATTGATAGAATGCTTTCACGAAAGCTTTAGAGAGAAAAAGGAACGCCGGTAAAATCGATGGAGCAGGTAATGTATTTATAAATAAGTGGCGTTGCGTGAATAAGGGGTGCAGGAAAGATCCTTAACAACTTGTAGAGCAGAGAATATCGTTCGTATTCGTTTGATAATCAAACAAGAACGACGAAAGAAACATTTTTGTTACTCATCTACAAGTCCTATGAACTTCTCATTATTCTTTTAATTACCTGTACGTACTCGAATTTTCGTAATTACGAAGAAGATTAATTATTACTATACTTAGAAGAAATATAACAGTAACTTATGTTATTCAAATGTGGGTGTTACTTGAATTTCTATGGAAATCTATTATTCATATTAATTAAAATTTGAATCGTATGTAATTAGAGGAGTACTCAGTTTGTTTCCAAAATCTTGTTCACTTACGATAAAAAATCAAATTCATGTACAAGCTTCTAATTTAATGATCAGGTTCTTCTATAAAATAATACTAAAACTACCTACGTTCAGTGTACCCTTACTTCTAAATTAAAGCCAAAATAGGAAAAATTCTCAATTTTGACGAAAGCATTTTATTCAATTTTGTAATTTAAACCAAGAAATCCGCGGCAAACAATTTCGACTCGTTTGATGGTACCGGGTGGTAAACAGTATTACGCGCAATTCAACAACAAATCGAGGTATCCTCGAAACGGGAATCTCACGAAGAGCCCATCCTCGCGGGCATTATTTCGAAACAATCGCTCGTTCGTCGTCGATTAACGGTATTCCGTTGTACGTCAAAGAGCGATTCGCGTTGAATTATACCAGCGTAGCGAAGGTTGAATCAGCCCAGCAGTTTTAAATCAAACCAGGAAGCGCTTCCCACGTGGCTCGATCCCGGTCCGTATAGATTTTCCCTTGAAATCGTGGTACCCGGGGGCTCTCCCCGTATCCTCCTTCCGGCTGTATCGTGGGTGTATGGTGTAGCGATCGATGAATTCCCGGGAGTCGTCCAGCTCTACCCGTTCAAGCTCGACGAAGACCGACACAGGATCCGGAAAAACCGTGATTCCTGACCTGGCGAGACGGTCAGGCCAGACGAAACGGGAGGGAAACAGGGGGGGAAAGTTGACAGGAACTCTAGAACGGAAGGGAAATCCGGAAAACATAGCGAGGGTCGAGGAAAATAAGATACGGTGGGGGAGAAAGTACATCCTTTGAATTAGAATAACTTTTTTAACACCTTGACTGCCACGTCACCCATGGGTGACACTTGAGTTTCTCTTGGAAACTGTCTGTATTACTAGGAGTTCTTTCATTTATTTGGTTGAAAATGTTCCCATTAGATATTAGAAATATGAAAATTGTCAGAAATAAAATTACTACCAATTAATTAGTAGCTGTAACGTGGCAGTTAAAGTGTTAAAAGTCTTCTTGAATAACTTTTGCCCTGGCTAGAAATATATTTTATTATATAGTATTTCTAGAAGTTAATTGTGACGTTATATTTTTTTAATTAATTCTTCAGAGCGAAAGACAACAGAAATTGTAATAGGTCGAAATTAATTAATTTATTTATAGTTTTTTATTACAATTATTTTATTTAAAAATACATATTCAAAATCTATAGTAATTATACGAGGTGTCCCAATATCTTCGAAGTCACCCATAATACCAGGGGACGATTGAATAAAAGTTAAATAGATTCAAGGATAGCATAATTCGATGTCAATAGTTTTTTTTTTTTTTGTAAGTAGACACGTAGAGTACATACGAAGGTCAACTATATATTTTTTATACACTAATCGATATAGCTCATTAGTCCCTGAAGAAAATTATCAACCTTTTTATATGAAAACTAACACTTGTTTAGAAGATATTTTGATTTAATTTTTCCAGAACTGTTTCCAAAAAATTGTAAAATTTTTGTTGATAATATCTTAACTCTTTCGCTCTGAAGATTTAATTACAAAACTACAATATCGCAATTAACTTCTAGAAATGCTATATTATAAAAGGGTTAAACAGCTCCAGTCATTCAAGATGACTTTCAATATTACAATATTACAGTTCCAGTACAATTAACATCCATGGTCCAATAATTAATTTAATTTAATTTAATTTAATTTAAATGAGAATAGTTGATTTGACTGAAACACAAAATGCAATTTTCGTAAGGTAAGAATACACAATATTTGAAATAGAATTCATTTGAACAAAATGCCGATTAAATGGGGAGGATCGAACAATAAGTAAGGGATGATAGCTTGATAGAAAAATGTCAAGTAATGGAGATGAAAGGCGATTCTTGTCGGATAATCTATCCGGGGGGTGCAAGGTCGTCGGGGATTGCATCCTGTGACGTATTTTCGCGGATTTCTATGTGGGTCTAGGTCATGGGGTGGTTTGAGCGTTCGATAAACACGGAAACTCGACAAACAGAGCTAATGGAATTTTTGTAGCCACCCTATTGTCCTTGCGTGTATTGTAATATTTTTCAATAGATCGACCACGATACAGGGAAAAGTTGTTCCATTGTGCGCTTGCGAGAATGGTGCGCGTTCGTAAAGAATCCATGCGTATTCAACAAGAACAAAGATATAATATAATCCAATAACTGATCAAATTTAAAGGACCTTCTGTATAGCGATAATATTTTGTACGGCATTTCGATTCACAAATTTTTCTTACAAAATTATTTGTCAGATTATAACAAACACCACTGAAACCAATTTTCATTATATTACTATCAGGTATATCAAATTTGTGGTACTCAAAATTAGACGAACGTAAAAAATGACAAAATTGCGTTGAAAGCACTTTAAAATTCCTCAAAGTATTTCTACAAAAAATTGATTTATGCAAGGTAGATTACAACTTAAATAAATCATGCGTTAATTCAACCCTTCACATTTTTAGACAAATCGTTTTGCTTTTAGAATCAAATTATTCATACTATATTATTACACAAATAAAAGTTCTGAGGAAACTCGAATTTCATGCCATCGACGATCTAAATTGACTACAAAGTAACTAACCACACCCCTAAAAGTTACTACAAGTCAAACTTTTTCATAAATATTTTTGAAGAATTTTTAATAATTGTTTTTGTTATCTCGATGAAAACGTTCTAATAAAATTTGCAGTTTGAAATAACAAGTAACTTTGACTGGTTTCAAAATTTCTATCGGCGAACAGGGAAGTTCTGTTTTGTGGTCACGGCGAGTTCAAGTTCATCGATCTTGCAGAACTTTGCTGATAGCACGAACTATAAAGCTACTCCAAGATTGATGATGTATGTCCAGGCGCAGTCAGCTAAGGAAACTCGAGCCCCAGTCGATTTTCCAATGAAACCTAGACCTCGACCTATATAGTCGAATTATAAATAAGTAGCTCCCTTCGTGGTCGATGTTGCAGAAAATCCCGTGGAAACAGGCTCAAACACGTGCAATTCTATAGATACTGTTAGCAACATCATTCGTTCCGGGGATAATGATTTACAATACTCCCCTCTTTACTTAACCCTTTATAGACAACGATAAATATGTTCAAATTGAACAGTCATAACCGTATATATGTTTAACAAATATTGTCCTATGCTTTTTAACATATGCTAATTTTAAACAAATAATATTCCATATGTTCTCTGTGCTGAGTATAAAAATGCTTCGTCCAGAAAGGATTAAATTATCCTATTCAGCATTCCTTAACTCTCTACAAAATTTCA
This sequence comes from Anthidium xuezhongi, assembly GCA_022405125.1. NCBI lineage: Eukaryota > Metazoa > Arthropoda > Insecta > Hymenoptera > Megachilidae > Anthidium > Anthidium xuezhongi. The sequence goes on along the minus strand of CM039641.1, from coordinate 3,814,297 downwards.
ACGTACCTGGAACTCGATTTTACTCGTTAACCCTTTGCCCTTGTTCAAATGTTACAATCCTAACTCGTACTGAGTGCAATTGAATTTTAAGTGTAACTGAGATAGTAAATTATATATAACATTACAACTTTCCTTGTTGGTTTTAACATTGTAATAACAAATATTTAACTGCAAATTGATATGGCAAGGGGTTGAATAAAAATTAAAATACTTTACGTGTTTGGTAGAGAGTTAAATAGAAGTTAGTTCATTTGTTTTAATTATTTCGCTTGGACCTAAAGAGGGCAATAATGGTGGTGTATTTTTAATATTAATAAAAATAAAAATCAATATGTAAAGTAATTCAGATAAATAAGTTAATTATTTTTAGATCCATATAAAGGATATTTTAATTTTGCTTAAATGGTGTAAAATATTTAATATCTTGGAAAGTGAGAAATTTGAACTAAGGAACAGTGCATGTTTTATCTAATTCACAAAAGGTATACTTGATATTAAATCGATGGACTAAGGTGTTGAATGCATGATATAACAGTGTTACCTGTTGCAATTATCTGAAGAAAATCTTGAGTGGTTCTTGAACACATTTCAGCTCATTTTATTAGCGGAGAAATTAAAATACGAGGTAGTAATTAGGTCGTTAATTAAATTCACCTTTCCTTTATCTTTTTTTTTACAGAATTATTCACTACAGAACAAAACAGATAATTAGGTACTTATTTTAACACTGACCCTCGGTTTCATATATTTGTGGTTTTCATGTTTAATATTTTAGATTATTATTATTTTTTTCTATTCAAACAAATGCTAATTAAAATCAGTAGTTTTGCAATACTGAATAAAATTCAGATTAATTTTATTAGCAATCTTAACTAAGTATGCAAATTAAAAAAACTAGTGTTAATTGTCAACAATTTTATTAAATACCTAAAAATTTATTCAATAATATGAGTATTAACATAATACTCAAAATTTGAAGTACCATTTAAAATACATTTGCAGTAATTTTGTATTCCTCTAGAATTACATTTAGAAATTTTTTGAACAGAATATGTAAAAAGATTACAAATTAATTTGTCGAGTTAATAATTAAAAATACGGATGAAATATCTCGCAGAGCGTTTGATTTGTGGTACGTACAGCAGTGAGCAGTATCTTCATAATAGTTATTATCGATTGACCGTCAGTATACTTAGACTGTTTTATTGTTAATGCTAAGCAATCGATAATGGTATACGGAATTCTGATCGAATTCTAATGTTCACTGACAGGATAGAGACAGTCGTGCTTAATATGACACGTTATAAAGTCATTGATTCCTTTTCTTTTCACATTTCTTTATTTTAAACATTTGTAATTCATCGACAAATAGTTTTATGAAATTTAATAAATTGCCTACGTTATAAATTTTGGTTTTTGAGTAAGAAATTAAGGATAAAGGTCATCAGTGATTGGCATTTCAAATTTTATATGATAATTAATAAAAGAAACGACAGACTAACTTTCATTTACTGTTATTTTGATTTAAATAACAAATTATTTACAATGATAATATCAGCTAACAAATACTCGTATCTTAAATTTGAAAATTGATTGATTGAATTTCGTTAACGATCAAATATTTTGATTTGTTAGTTTGAATTATTATCCACTTATTTCTTTTTGAACAAATTAAATTGCGTCTTAGTAATTCTTCTTCTAATATCAGGAATTGACATCAATGGTAATAAAAGACGTGACAATGAGTCTAGATAATTGTGGCGAATTGTTAATTAATTTTGTTTGAAAGAGGGAAACAAAGCAATTCCACATTGAACCATTGTGTAAATAGCTTCGACGAAAAGGTTATTAAGAAAATTGAAGGGGCACGCGAAAGCTCGATGACATTAAGCCTTTCTGAACAAATTGGGGTCACAAATATTGATTCATTTTCAAACAGTCAAACAATAATACAATATGGTTAGTTTGTAATTTAGTATTACAGTGTAATTTAGTATTACATTAGTAGTGTTTGTATTAGTTAGTTTGTAATCGAATCGTAGAACTTTCAGTTAGTAAGAATTTTTCTTTAATTCGCTCAAGAATCGATTCTTTATAATTTTCATAATTAAATTTTCTTTTATTACATCTTCTATTGCAAATAACTTTATTAAGTTGTATTTGAAGCAAATTATATTTTAAATAAAAATTAAAAGCAATTTAGATTTCAGGAAGAAAAATAAAACTAGGGACCACCCCCCTTCTCTAATAATTAAATAGTAACCTATAATTGTTATAGTTTTAAACAAAATAATATTAAAAATACTCCATTCTTTGAGAATTAAAACACAGTATCTTTACGTATTTTTACGTCAACAATGATACTCCATTCTCCAATAAATATATTTATTACCTGACCATTTATAAGGTGATCAATAAATCCTCCTCAGCTTTTTTTAAAAATAAGTTGTGAACTGTTAAACATTCGAATCTGGAATTAATTAAAGTAATTGCTTGATAAACTTTTTTTCTCGACCGTTTTTAATCGAGTAAATAACGTTCTTCATATAATTAATAGTTTTTAATTATCAAACGCAGCGTATCGTATATCTTCCACATCAATTATAGACATAAAAGCATCGATAATTAATGCATTTCGATCAATTCAATTGAATACATTTCAATCGGTATTCAATAATTTTGCAATCAGACTTGTGTCGTTGTATATTTTTAAACAAAATTTTGATATCTTTCAAAGTCACTATTTGATTTTCAATGAAATTTATCGAGGACTTATCGATCACCCCGCACTTGTTACTAGGTCAAAGTTGACCAGAAAATGAAATCCTGTAATCTTCTTATTTATCAAATGTAAGAGGAAGCCGGTGGACTGTGTTCAACGATCAAGTAACGCGGCTTAACTTTCCACCGTAGGGTTCGTTAGTGTTGAAAATTACTAAAATGTGGAACACAGAGTCGTAGCCGACCACATTGGATAACACAATTCGTTAATAAACTGTAACCTTATTACTGGAAATTCAAGAAGTTATTTTACTAGTTTTGTTCTTCGTATTTTCGAACAGAAACGTCAAGCCAAATATAATTTTACATTAATAATACTTGATTCAATATAGAACAGTCTCGTTATTATTTTTAATCTTATAAATTTTTGAAGATTTGTCAAATATAAGTTTCATTTTTTATTAACAAAGACACCAATCTTAATAATTTTAACAGTAGTAAAAGAAGTTTTGTAAAAAATATTATTTAATTTTTTTATTTTTTATTATTCGATTTAAATATTAATTTATTTAATAAAGTATCGTTTCACGTTTTTTTACTTGCTTGCTTTTTACACAAATTCTCTCAGTTTTAGGTTTTATCGTCAAATCCAAAACACTCAGTATTTTTATCAATATTATTTGGAAGCTTCTCGTGGATTTTTGTTTACTTATTTCTTTTTTTAACATTTTCCACGTTAAATCACTGGATTGTTGTTTCGAAATGGTCCAAAAGTTATATTTGGCAGCGGTGGTTGTAGGGAAATTTTCAAAATAATACGAGCAGCTTTAAATTTACGACGAAGCAGGAAGGAATAGCACGATTTAACTACCAACACGTTTTAGCCGAGTTTCATCATTGAATAAACCACTTTCATACACTGTTATTGTTTATCGTGTGTGTTATAATCGGTATACAGAATTTTGCAAAGAATTTTTGATGAACCAGAGCATAAATAAATATATTCAATTATAGCAAATTAAATAATGAATTTTTAAATATATTTGATAACATAAAAGTATTTCAAAGTTACCCTTATGATATCAATTTAAAATTCAATATACGATACAAAATCTCTGTATGAAGGTCTTATCAACATTTTTGTTTTAGTTGAGTGCTAACAATAATAATTAATTTTGAACTATTAAAAATCTTGGCACAATTTGATGACATAAAAGTATCATAAAATAACTCTTGTATTAATTAATTTAAAGCTTAACATTTAAGGAAAATTATTGCATAACTGTTTTATTAATGTTTTTATTATTAAATTACTGTTTATTAGTCAAAACACACAGTGGTTGATTTTGGAACATAAAGTAGCTAAGATAAGTCAATAACATTAAAGGTCTTTAATTTTTAAAATAAATGAAATGAAAAGTTAAAAGGGGTAAAATGATCAATGAAAATATTTACAGTGAATTTTAAATATTTAATTTGACTTCAATTTCAATTTGAATTCAGATCGCTTAGGAACAATCTGGTTAAAAAAAAATATAAAATAAAGCTGTATTATTTAATTGCTTTTTGCTTTCTATGCAAATATATTAATTAGGATTCTCAAAATTTGAATAAATCGGATAATTATGAATTTTCATTACAACTCTAATATTAACCCAGGAACGACGGAGCCTGGGTCAATCGTGACCCAGATCTATGGAATCTTATACAACAGTATTTCAACTGAGATTGTGTGTACAAATTCTTAAACAAAATTGGTGTTTAAAGAACAACGTAGAATCTAGGAAATTAAAATTTTTAATTGCGTTAGCGAAAATGAACGTTAGCTAAAAATGTTAATGTAAATTAGGAAATTAAAACGGTTCTTTTTTGTAAAATATTTGCTGAAAATTTATAGAATCACGGTACGTTTATTAATTCTTCAATAAAGTTAATAAATCCGGGTCAGTTATGACCCAGACCTCAATGAACTTCTAGTAATGAAGTTTAAATTAAATTCTATCTATTTTTGTCCTTTTATTTATTAAGAGGAGAAAATAATCAACAAGTTTATGGACATATTAGACACTTTTGCAATTGTAACTAAACAACATTGGAAAAGTAACCAGACAAATTAAGTGAATAAAGAGTTAAAACGACTGGTTTTTACCTTGAAAATACCTGCCTTTGGTACACGAGGTAACATCGTAAAAGGAGGAATTGGCGAGGTTAGCCCCTGGTTGGTAGATCGCCAGGTTTACTTAAACATCTCGACTGTAATCATCGGCCAGGCTATTGTCTATACTCGCATTTCATTTTTGCAATGGTACATCTTCATCTGAATGATTGGTGTTACTCTTAATTGATAAATAAATAATTCTATTTTCAGGCCATTAACTATTAGGAAATGTGTTCGAAAATTTGTAGTACATTAGAAGGTCATTTTACGTCAAATCGATTACCTTTTGACCTCGATTTTGGTAATTTGATGTAGTGCTCGTCGAATTAGAAGTAGATCGACTTATCATTTTGCTGATTAGAAATTTGTTTAAAAAATATTGACCTTTGAACAGGATGTACTTATGAATTTTTATCTAAAAAACTTGTAATTTCGAATTCGTTTTCCTTTTATTTTAATTGAGATTTTATCAATTGTAATAATACTTCCTTAACTAAAACATTAATTATGTAATATTGAAATTTATAAACAAATTTGTACACATTTTTCCTTAAATGAGTGTTTTTAACAGAAAATTAATGTATGAAGAAATAGTCTAAAATTTAGAAATTGAAAATAATTAATTTAGACACAGTCTATCGTCCATTATTAAATTACTAATTACTACATTACTTAAATATACTATTATTTAAGTAAATTAGTAATTTAAAGTAAGGGTTAGTGTGAAGTAATTTATTAATCATTAGGCAGTTTAATAATTCAGTAATTAATAATGAGCAATTACTAAATTAGCAATTTAATAACTGTTGTTACTAATTTAACCAAATCACTTTAAAATAATTCCTAGTTTGAATATTCATCCTATTTAACTGAATCCAGACATAATCTAAATTTAATACCTAGTAAGTTTTAAATATTAATTTCTAATAACAATGTTAACTACTAATCAATGATACCATTAATCAATAACATTCAGTGGAATAATAAAAGACAGTTAATGTCTCCATAATAAAAATGATGATATAGAAACTTCTAAGTTACTAGAAATTAACCTCGTCACTATAATTTCCCTAAATTTATTAATAAATTAACTCTCTTTGAAATGACTACCAACCCACATTATACCAGCATAGTAATTTTGGCATATCGTGACAAGTGGTGAGACATTCTTTCCTAATAGCGTCATTTTCCCTAGGAAATCCCACGATGCCCTGCTCTGTACATTCAGCGATAAAGAAAGCGAACTACTGATGCGCGGTCGGTAAAAAATGACCGGGAACACGAGCGATCTCGGGCGCGGGCTTTTTTTCTTGGCAACGTGCCCGGATTTCGTGCGGAGTTATTTTTGGTATGAATCGTCCATGACGATGACGAGCATCGTCGACGAAGGTGGTGGTCGGCTCGCCACCGACAGGAGGAACACGCCGAGCAGTCAAAGACGGTTATTCGGTTCGGTTCGCGAGCGACCACGAATCGCGACGCGTCGATCAAAAAGGCCGACGATTAGCAACACAATTAAACCCGTAAACAGTTGTCGGGCGAAAAGCGTCCCGTTTCAACGCGAACGCACCCTCTCGAAGATCCTAAACGTCAGCTCGTCGAATAGAAACGCTCGGTTCCTATATTTTTTCTTTATGATCACGTCAGTGAGTTCAACCCTTTCGTTGCTGAATTAACCCTCTCCGGATCCGACTGTTTCTTTCCCTTTGCAAACCGAGGGCAAACATTTTTCTCAAATTCTGGGAAAACCATTGTATTCGTTATGAAAAGTGAAAAATTCGGTAATAAAAATTGAGAATAGATATTTTTAGCAGATTTGGGTTTAAGGTTTTGTTATTTTAAATAGAGCTCCCCAATTTTGATGTATATTTTGGAAAAGGGAGGTACATTTCGGTGACGTAACAACGGCAGGGTTGTTTGTCGGTCGAATTATTGAAAGAAAGTAAACGAATGGTTGATGGTTTACTTCAGAATCTTTTAGTGTTCGATGTTGTTGGTGAACGATGAGTGATCGATAATTATTGCGAGGAATACTTAAATGACAGAAGTTATTATCAGACATAATGGCCAGGCTGACCACCTCACGTCCGGGCAGAGAACCAGCTGTCAATTACCTGTCATGTATCCACCAATTGGCAATGAAAATACCTCTATTTATAAATCATATATTTGCAGCGCCGTTTAAATTCTTAGACAATTACTATAGCAATTTTTCTTACAATATTTCGTTTACCGTTAACCCTTTGCGTTCGTATGCCAAGTATGCTGGCATGAAATTGTTTCAAAATTGTAGAATTTCATAAATGAAACATTTGGATGTTTTGGTCTCTGAGTCAACAAGCAATCAGGAATTTTTGGTGATAAATTTTATTTATAATTATCGAGTTAGGGGGAGGAAACGTTCTTCGAGTTCAAAGGGTGAATTTGAACCCCATACAATTTTTTATTATTAAACAAAAAAGGTTGATAAAACTTTCAGTGTGTACATAATTAATATAAAGTTACATTAAAAACTTAGATATGAAAGTAATAATTTTTTATTGTGATTTTTGAAATTTTTTTCAAAACGAGGAAAACACGTCATTTGGTCCAATTTTAGAAAGATATTCTGTTTTAATTTTTTGTATCCAAGCCTCCACATTTAAAATTATTCGTATTACTTTTTATCGTGAAGATATAGTGTCTAGAAAATGAAAATTAGAAAGCTCAGTACTCGAACAGTGTAATTATTTATATTTTTATAGTATTTTGGAGCCACTATGTATTTTCATGATTAACTTTAAATTATTGCAACAGCTTCAAATTTTGTAGTCTTCCTTATTGATCTGTATTTAAAATTTTTCATTTCAATTCCTCTAAAAATAAGAATAAGTCACATTAAGTGCAGTTGTCTTGTTTAAAATATTACTAATTTATGACAACCTTTACCCCAAATTACATTTTTTTCTTCGTTTTATTACATTTGAACAATTGTGAGATTATTTAAATAAGTTAATTCTTCCCCCAACGGTACAATAAATAATGAGAAAAGGCGCGTACAACAGAATTTAATTTCAAAGGTTTCATTGTAGTACTAATTAACCCTTTCAGTGTTTCTTAACCCCTTGTCAGAGGTAAATATTTGTTGTCACAAGGACAATTATAATTTATACCTGTATAATTTACATTTAATGTTAATGTACCATCGCAATTACAATTGAAATTACATTTAAAATTCAATTAATACATATTTAATATTTATCACGAATACTATAAAAATATGTAGTTTATGCATATTTTTAAAATCCTTTTAACTTTTTTAAAATAATCTTAGATAATCGAAAGGTTAATGAAAGTTCCATTTAAGTTAAATCAAAGGATTTAAAAATTAAGGACATAGTTCCATGTGCTTTTTTCCATCAATGTTTTCAATTGTTATCATAAATTTCATCTTCAAGAATACTGTAGATCTTGCAAAGATGTTTATATTCTATTAAATTGGATACCCACTAAACAATTGATCGGCAAAGATCGATGAATCCTTGAAAGTTCGAATCGTAAGTTGGAGCCAAACTGAAATCCGTTTGGCAGGTAGAAGTTCGAGGTACACCGAGTGGTTTTTTTGACGAGATTCGGCCAACGCTTCGAGTGTCATCGCCAAGCAAACTCTATTTCGATCACGGATTTAATCCGTACCGAGTGAATTTCGTTTGCGTGGCCAACGTGCGACGAATTTTTGGTCCCGGGTTGAAGCACCACCCTTTTGTTTAGTCTAGGCGTTCGGAAATCCGTTTCGCTCGATTGCCAGTTTCTTTAACAGGACTTCAAGTGATGAATAAAATATTCTTCCAATCATTCCAAGTGTTTCGAATAGAAATTTTATTCAAGTCCTTAATTAAATTCGTTTAAATGCTCCTAAAATTACTAAAAATAGTATTGTACATACAAAGTATATAAAAATTAATTGAAAATATTGTGTATGGAATATTAGCTCATTTCAGAATGACACACCTTGTGCGTCTTACTAGTTAGTTTTGAAAATTTACTTTTGGAACTTTTGATACTTTTGAAAATTTGTAGGTAAACATACTACAGTATGTGTTATTATAATTATTCGAAAATTTGTGTTAATTTTAAATAGTGCAAGTTAATTTGATAAAATGGTATTTAGTTAAAATAATGATACTGGGAAACTGTCGATGGAGTTAAATTTGGACATCTGAATAAGGGTTACTGACACTGTAGAAAAAAAGATGCATATAAAAATAAAAATATCATTAGTTTAAAATTTAATTGTAACCAGCAATATGAATTTAAAAACACAGAAAGAGGAAAAAAGAATCCAAATAGCATTTAATTTGCATCTTATCCAGCCGTCCTACGACTAAAGACATTCTTTGATATTAATATTTTATGCCATCCGTTAGCTTTTGTACGTTGAATTCCTGTTAACGTCTGTGTTTCCTTTCTGTGAAAATCTAATTGAACTTTCATTCATTGTACCGAGCTTTCTTTCCTTTTAATTTCACTTTGATGAATTTCCTGCTCTAGATATGGTCTTTCGGGAACACGATTTCTTGTTACCTATCAATTAGCTGGATATATTATACATTTTCATTCTTGTATCCTTGGGAATCTTTATCCTACCGTGAGGATAGAATTACGGTCAGGTATTCGATACGATGGCTGTTCCGTTGGTTAATTACAGTTCGAACTTTTTTTTATAGAAAAATAAAGTAACTCGATACCTTTTTGTTTGCGAACAATTGGACGTAGAAATTCCGGGAAAAAACAATTTTCAGAATAATCATCGTTCGCCCAACAATTCGAAAATCTATCGAAATTTGAAACCGGTTACTCGGAAAATTGTAATTTTAATTATTAATCAACAGGAATTTGCGAATCGATAAATTACCTTAAATATTTAACAAAAATTGAAAAAATAGCATTTGTAGATATAAATTGAAAGGAAATTTAAACGATGAAACAATTGATAGTGATGATATTTTGAAAAGTTAAGTGAAATCATGAGATGAAGACAGTTCGATGATGAACAATCAAGAGAAGGTACGACAACGGTTGTTTGCGAAACAATTACTACGATTTTCGTGGCGATGTCATCTTGGAAAGGATCGATAATATGGCCAAAAGTTCGATTACGAGGGACGACGATGGGAAATAATGTTGGCGTTGCATTATTTTTCGAATTGTAAAGGGATACCCACGTTGAGGCAAGTCACGACTGCCTGGTGGAGTCGGGACGACGATCCTATTTACTCGAAAGATCTCATCAAGGAGTTCGAAGTGGAGAATCCGCCCCTGGAAGACGAGCTTGCTTGGATTCTCAAAAAAGGTACCCCTTTAACACTCTGAATGACGTGTCTCCCTTAAATCTGCATAAAATTGCCACTTAAAACTCATTTTGTTAAATACTCGACGAATTAAAACAATTGATTGTGGTAGAGATCACGTGCTAAATTTATTGAAAATAATGTGGTTAATTAGCAATTAAAGTAATATATTTATTGCTTGGATTCTGAAAAATTTATTTAATTCTTTTACCAAGAATTTCTTTGGAATACAGTGTATTATATTAATAATATAATTAGGGGTGGGTGGGACACAATAGTTAGGAGTACACAGTGAATAATTTCAATTATTCATGTAATATATAAAATATTATAATACAACTATTTATAGTTGTTTTATTTGAATCATGAAACGTCAAATATTTGAATACAGATAATAATTTATAAATAAAACGAAGATAAGCCATGCTGATATCCTTGAGATTTTATTTCTCAAAATATATAATAAAATTTGTTTCAATAAATCAAATAATAATTTAATGATAGGCAATCTAAATTTAATAATTTAAAGAATATTGTACTATTCAAGCATACTTTTATCTTTATTGAAAAATTTTCGTCGACAAATTTTCAAGGACAGTATTTTCGAAACTAATCAGGGTAATTTAACCCCGCACCGACCGCATCGATTTATATAATAACCTATGTTCTCGTTATATCTATTTTCGACCGGATATCGACACACAATTCCTGTACAAGCCTTTCTGCGTAGTTAACGAACGGCAATCGTGTTTCGAGTGTCGAGAAAGCTCGAACCGAACTACAAGATAACAATTTTCCCAACGGAACGTTCTCTGTGTATCGTTCATTGAATAAATCACAGGGGTCTCAGCTGGAAAGAAGCAATATTATTAGCGGGGGGAACGTTCAAGTACAAGATTCGACTTGTTAATTGCAATCGTCGGTTGATCGTGGCAACTACAACAGGATACAGTGCCGTTCCATTAAAGCGTAATGGGGTTCTGCGTAAACAGGTACCGGCACCGAGAATACCTGAAAATTGGGGTAATTTTCTGAGCAACGGAATCAACGAAACGACCGCCTGTTATCTATTTATCATTTGTGACTTCGACAGGTTATGCCAAAGCTCGAATCATAAATTGATCCGTACAGTATTTTCCCTTTCTGAGTATACAATTATATGAAATAAAATATTAAGAATATTCCAAAGTTTCCATCGTTTGTAAATTAGCTTTCTTGATTAATATTTCATATCTTTCAATATTTTACTCTGTTACATTTCGGAGATATTAGTTTTTAATTAAATGCCTGTGTTTGATATTTTTGAATAGAAGTTAAAGAAACAAACACTACGGTCTGTTAAAACTTGTTTGTTTAAAACATCGTTTCTTATAAAGTCAAGAAATTTCATGACCTCAACTGAAACAACTTGTATATTTTCTGAAATAAATATCTGAAATCATTTCGGGGTATTGAACAATGGCTCGCGATTCCATTTTAAGAACAAGCAACAATTGAATTCAACGTTTCAGGGTCACAATGCACGTTCTCACGTGCAGCTCGTGTTAGGTCAATGATCGTTCGAGTTGCTTTCATATAGGTATAAATAAAGTATCATTTGTGTACTGACCTGTACGTTTCAGGTATCCGTCACAGAATAATTGGAATTATTGATATTTCGATTGCTACGTTAAATCCATCGAAAAATTCATTAAATTAGTATTATTAATTAAATTTTATGAATCACAAGTTGCATGGTAGCAAAATAAAATAAATTTTAAATTCATTAACATTATATCTATTTTCAATAGATAGTAGGTGTTAATATTATAAATGTTTACTTCCTTAAATGAACTATTGGGGCTGCTGTGACCCTTCGGAATTTTAAATTATTAATTCTTAATATTCTTTTATACTTATTACCTTATATAACAATCCCTGTTTCGAAGAAACTGTTGCATAATAAATCCGATAGAAAGGTCACTTCGTGCAGAAACTGCACAATTATATATTTAACTAAAATCTAAAGGTTGAGGGTTACAATAAATAGGTATTAACACGTTGATTACCATTCTATAATTGAATGATTAATAAAAGAAAAGATAAAATAAATCGTGGCTGTTGCTAGTGTTAGATTAATAGTGCAAACTATTAATTTGAATGGTTATATTTGAAAATTGATCGACAGAATCCTTAATAATTGAAATTAAAGTGTGTCTTACCACACACGTCTGTTTTCACTGTGGCAGTCAAAGTGTTAAAGGAAAAATAAAAATCTAGGGTTGTAAAATAAATGAAATGACGAATTGAATCGTTTGATGTGTAAAGGAAACATAAATTAATCAGTTCACTATTTCGAGTTTACTGCTGTACCTTTAGTGGTGTTTAGAACTGATTAAATTGAATGAAATTAGTATCACAGATTGCTGTTGGGCATCTGTGATGGACATAAATTAATTTAACATTTCATTTCACGCTATAGAACTAAATTTACGATGTTATTACGAAGTAATGTATAAATAATTTCACTAAGGGCGCCTATCTACTTGAAACAGTTACCACTTACAGCAATTGCAGTTGAATTAACCCCAATAAGTGAACGCCCACAGGTTAACCCTTCGTTGCATTGTGTCCCATGTGTGCAACATGTATTTTCTTTTAACCCTTTCACTTTGTGTAACTCCTTTTTTAAACGTAACACGTATATATATTATTTTATTTATAATCTATTAATGACTAATATATTTTATTATAAATAACTGGTTATTCACATGGGTAAATCATTTTATTATTATCCATGAACATATTAATTATAACAGCAATCAAATATATGTTAAACTGTTTATATTTTTCAAATGAAATGGGATGAATCTATTACTTTCGATGTTAAAAAATTTGATTCAGGGTGCTAATAATAAACTTTATTTCTCTCTGATTTATATCACATTACTAGCCCCTTCGAGCCTGAATTAATTGCAGATGATATATAAAATTAATGATTAAAATCAAATCTACCGAAAAATACATTTATCATTCAGTGTTTTTATCGTGAAAGGATTAATCTTGATAATTTCGACTTAATATCACAGTCTTTAGAAACGTCATAGCTGAATGTACAGTGCGTCTTTAACTAGAGTCTCCAAGTTCTATTTTAACCCTTTGTACACTCGTGTAACTTCCAAGTAAGATATTAACCCTCTACACTCGGGAATTTTGTTCAGATTATTTACCAGCAACTCAAAAATACTTACAAATTAGTAAGCAACATAATACAATATTAGATATAATTATTCTATTTAAATTATATTTGGGAGCAAACTTAGAAAGGGTTAAATTTCTAAAATGACGAAAATATTATCCCAGAACGAGGTTTCGAATTAACAAGGCAGAGTTACGTGTTAATTAGACACCTATCGAACAGTTATTAATCATTTGAGGACGAAGCAGGTTTAATCTTGAAAACGCATGGAACATTAATTAATTTAAATGAAATTCGACACTTATTCTTCGTGTCAAAAATATAGGGCAACGTTTGTAGAATACATGCACGAATTTGTAATTTGGTGGTTCGGTTTTGTCCTCAAAGGATTAATAAATCAATTTATTTTTATTCTTCCGTTCTTTGTCTTCGCTCTGTTCCTTGTCGCCGAGTTCCTCGTTATATTTGCAACGCGTACTAACGAAGGCTTAAGCGTACCGCACAATCTCTTCGGCAGTCAGTAGCTTCATGATCATCGAGTAGCAACCTCAGTGACGGGTTTCTCCAACTTGTACGTTTCAATTAAATCCAATTCCGCCTAAAACAGCGGCCAAGTTTCGCGATCGTTTCCTTAACTTTTACCAGTTAAGTTTTGGTTGCGCTTCCATTTTATCATACCTGTCTACACGAAAGTTTCGCGCATATGGAAATCACACGAGCTGTACGGTTACATGTGAAATCGGTCATGGTTGAAGTGCTGTGTTTCTGTGAAAATCGTTGAATTCTATATTTTGTGGGTAACTGTGCTTCTGTGAATCGGTGTTTTTTCACAACGACTTGCAGTTTTCTTTAGTGTTTAATTTGTTCGTGTACTATTAAAATTTTGCTAGTAATGTTTGTTATTTAGTAACAAAAGAAGGTATTTGACTTGAAGGAAATCAATTTGCAATGGATCAAAGTTGCCAGCGTTTTAAATATTAAATATTAACGAAGAATGTTGCTTTAGGCTCTTAATGTATTTGCAACAAAGATATTGTTTATTTCTGTACTTTGGTTGTTAAATAGGTCCCTGTTTTAATGTCATTCTTCAGTATTATCAATAATTTTTATTTAAGTTTAAAGCCCGTAATTTTAACTTTCAAAATAAAAAATGAAAGAAATAGTATATTAGATACTAATATACATTTATAGTATATTAGATAATGAAGTGCACAGAATATCTCACAACACGCAAAAAGTGTGAATTGAGATCCTTCTAATGAACTGGTTTAATTAACTGATTACACTTTTAATTAATTAATGAGACCAGTTCGATAGCTTCAATTTAATTCAGTCATAAACTAAATTGCTCAATTTTTAAAAATTAAGATAATTAAATAAAATTAAAATTACAATTTAGGATCTCAGATTTTACTTAACTTTCAATTAAATTTAGTAACTACAGAAACTACAAATTTAGAAATTCGATAATTTATAAACTTAAAATTAAGAAATTTGAAACTTGGAAATTTAACAAATAAGCTAAAAAATTGTCTTCATTGAAATACCAGCAATATAAAGTCCAGAAAATAGTAGTTGTTTCACAACAAATATTAACAGTATGATTCATAAAAAACTTGTACCACTTTACCAGACACTAGCAGGATCACCTCGGTTTTTATTATCAATAATTGTACCACTAAAGCAATTCCTTCTCCAAAGTCTAAGTCACAATAGTATCAGGAGTGGTTTCCTCCGTTGTTCGATTCTAACATTACGTTCCCCGTTAGTTTCGTTTTTCAACAGGAACCGGGACAGGATATTGCATTTCCAGCCGGGAATTGGATGACATTTGTACAGAAAGAAAAATGGAGAAACCGAATTTTCCAGATTAGCCATAGCACCACCTAACAAGATATCCTGAAGTGCCGAAGGAAATCACGCGATTCAAATATTATTCGCTTTGTGGATTAGATTCCGAAATCGTGTTGGGTATCCTTGGTCGGAGGATTTTCTAAGATTCTTGTTCGTATAAAAAAATTACTGTTAGAATATACGTATTTTAATTCATTGCAAGAAATAATTATTTCCTAGGAAACATGTTCTATCATCAAAGGGTTAATAGCAGCGATTGTAACATCGATTTTCATAGACATTTACGCATTTTTAAAACATAATTGCCTGACGTTCTCCGTACTGTTAAATTCCACGAAGTTGATTGAATATGTTGTATTTCTGATTACCGATGATTCATCGATCAATTGAATCGCGTGTCTTAATTGATTGCAACTGATCTCTAACTCAGTCGTGTAAACTTCTGCAATTTTCTGAAAATTATAAAACAGGCCTTATATCATAAAAATATGAATCGATATCAAAATCATATAATCAAAATCATATTTTTATTGTGTAATTCTGTATACATTAATTATTATGCATAACACAGTATTTAGCTACCCCCAATTACTATGATATTTAATTTTAAATTAAAATTATATATTTATATTAATATAAATTACATTACATTAATAATAAATTATTATAATATAAATAAATTACATTAATCCTCAAATGGCGGACCCTGAAGAGATCCTACAATTTGAATTAAGTTAAGATCTATTTATTCTTTCCGCTTTTAAAATTTCAAAGTTCTCGTGAAGTCTTGCGTTAAAAATTTTCGAAAAAATCAGAATGTTGTATTAAAAAATGGCTATTTCTTTAAAAATATGGCTATTTCTACCGTAGCAGTCATCATGTTAACACGTTGATTGCCACGGTGAAAACGGTCGTGTAGTAGTAGGACATGCAGAAATAGATTCGTTTTAATGAGCATATTTCTCCCATTATTAATTACGGAAAGAAAATATAACTTTGTTCATTTTTGTAATTTAACCGTGTTTCTTGTACCAGTTCTTTGTTCTCTTAAAAATCTTAGGATCGTGTTATACAGGACTTATCTAGTTACCTGTATCTTATGGCATAACTTTGTCCTCGTATAATCAATTGTTTAATGAGGCTCATTTCAATGAAGCATAATACTTCCGTCCCTCGTAGAAACTCACGATTGAACACTCATTTATTCATTTAACTACCATTTACACTATAAGGATGTTAAGTAATAAAGCAACAGGTGTTTTAATCATTTACTCACGTTTGTAATTTCAAAACGTGATTTTTAATTTTACTTATGTACATCAAAATTCAGCAGAAAAAAAATAAATATATTTGGCGAATATGTTTACATATTGCAATATTGTGTAATACCTGTATTTCAGTATTTCGATTTCTATAGGGATTATGAGGTACAAATACCGATATTTTAAATTATTATTTATATGTTATTATACATAAGTGAATTAAGCTGGGACTTTTGATGAGTAATAATTGATGTAAACATCTTATGGGAATTTGGAATTTTGTTTTGTGTACATCTATATTTAGTATTGATGATATTCGAAGGCAGCGCCAAAATATTGCGAGTCAGTGCCAAATGTAATGTCGCTATAACCTACCACAATGCACGGGTTACAATTCCCGGTTTACGTTTTTCGTCGATAGGAAACCAGTTCGCAATGGATAAATATGAAAGTGATTCCTGGTATTTGAAAGTGGAAAACGTTGAATGTCAGTCGTAGAAGCAAACGAGCATCGATAGGCTCGTTTGTTTGCGTGCAATAAAGTCTGTAGATAATTTAAAAAAAAAAAAAAAAAAAGAAAAGACAACGCGTGTGCAAATCGTAAGAGAACATTGTGACATCGTGTGACAAGCATGCTCCGACGAAACCAGAAAGCATTACTCTACTGTGAACTGTTTGGACTTTCAGAGGAGGACGAATCGCAGATCTTCGTGAAGTTCTTCAAATTTCACAAATGTTACGACCTAATACCGACCAGCGCCAAACTGGTCGTTTTCGACACGCACCTCCTCGTCAAGAAGGCCTTCTTCGCTCTGGTTTACAATGGTAAATAATCATTATTGTATTTTCTTTTTATTTTGTACCTTTTGCTCATAATTTATTTCATCTTATCATTAAGAGGACTGTGCATGTCATTAATTACAACTGTTTTCTTTTTTCATTCAGGTGTGAGAGCAGCACCATTATGGGACAGTGCAAGACAAGAATTTGTTGGAATGTTAACCATAACAGACTTTATAAAAATCTTGCAAATGTACTATACCAGCCCATCTGTAACAATGGATGAATTAGAAGAACATGAGTTGGATACATGGAGAAGTAAATACTTTTATTCAATAAATGTTTGAATACAATGTAACATGCTGCTTTTTAAATTATTATAGAAGTCTTGAAGGATCAGGTTCATCCATTGGTGAGCATCAGCCCGGATGCATCTTTGTACGAGGCCATTAAAACATTAATTCAGAATAGAATTCATCGTTTGCCTGTGATAGACCCAGATACTGGAAATGTTCTCTATATCTTGACACACAAGCGAATTCTTAGGTTCCTTTTCCTTTATGTAAGTAAAATACAAGGAAAATTATGGATGTGTGTATTTTAATGGTGTAATTTAATAACAATACTTATTACAACAGATACATGAGCTACCAAAACCATCATTCACTAATAAAACATTGAGGGAATTAAGGATAGGTACGTTTGAAAATATAGAAACAGCAACTGAAGAAACTAGCATAATTTTAGCACTCAAGAAATTTGTTGAAAGGAGAGTTTCAGCATTACCAATTATTGATTCTGAAGGAAAGTTGGTTAACATTTATTCAAAGTTTGATGTTATTGTAAGTACATTTTGTTAGCCCAAGTTTCCACATTCTGACTGTTAGAGTTAATCTCACTTTTGATTTTGCAGAATTTAGCAGCAGAGAAAACATATAACAATTTAGATGTTTCATTACGCGAAGCAAATGAACACCGTAATGAATGGTTTGAAGGAGTTCAAAGTTGTAAATTAGATGAAACCCTGTTTACTATTATGGAGAAAATTGTTAGAGCAGAGGTACAATCTTGTTAATGTTAATACACTGAAATTTTACTCGCTTAATCTTACAATAAAACATAAAAATATTTCAGGTTCATAGGCTAGTAGTGGTTGATGATGATGATAAAGTGATTGGTATAATTTCGCTATCCGATTTACTCTTCTACCTCGTTCTTAGGCCTTGTGGTGAGTATATTTGCTAAATATTTGTAATCCTTGGTCGATATACTTTTATACAATCACACATTTGACACAATAAAAGTACCAACCGAGGGTGTAAGCAGAAACGTATAATAGGAACTGACAACAAATACATTTTAATTTGCAGGTGAAGATGGCAGTAGCAATAAAGATAGTTCTATTTCGTTAAGGGCACAGGATTCTGTTGTATCAAAGGCACCGAGTTCTTTGCAATCGGAAGCTTCAATCCCCGACGGTGAATCAGAAATCGAACAAGATACAGCCGAAGTGAACCAATCCGAAGAAGCAGTCGCAACACCTAGTCCACCTCTGAGCCCTGCAGCGTCAGACATCTCTGAACCTCAGTCCGCTTTAGTGAACCAGTCTCAGGAATCCGCATGGAGAGAAGTAACCGTATCAGGAGGAGAATGAGGAAATGCCATCTTAACGTGCTTTTAATAAGCGCGAAGTTGTGAATTAATATACGACTTTAACGTCATAATTTTCAATGCAACAGCAGCAGCAAATAACGAACGAACAAGCATATTTAATTTTTTTTCTTTTTTCGTCTGTTCTTAATGCTTGTATCTCCCCCTACACCCTCTGCACTTTAAGAATTCACGAAAAAAAGAAGAAAAAGGAAAAAGATGAACATACAAAACACACTACTGCTCTGTGCTCGTTCGATCAGTTTTATGTCACAAAAAATAATTGTTATCAAGAAATAACTAAGTCACGCTGAGAGCAAGAAATATAGCGGAAGATTTACTGGACGCGACATTAACAATGATGCAAACGCTGCATATTGTATAAAGTTGATTAAGCTTAATTTTTTATGGTACAAAAACGCTACTCAGCATAGACGTTCGAGCTTCTTGCCAGGAACGATTGCTACGCCATTTATCTGCTCAGGGTATATTTCTACGCCCTTTTCTTCAATCGTATGCTGGGAATGTTTTATAATTTCGAGAGGAAACAAATCATTTGTTTCGTCCTTTTACATTCGTAAACGTTACTATGCTGTTTTTTAATGGACCCTTCGTGTTTTATTTTAGAACGAAAGATTACGAGAGATAACCTATAATTTTTTGTTTACACGAGATAGCTCAAAGGGACGTGTCGACAGGACATGAAAACAAGCGTTAATCGTAATAATCGAAGAGTGCTCCATAAATTAATAAATATGGACCTCGTTTTACAGAGGCCTTCCACGCTTTTTCCTGACAGAGGAACGAACACACTACAGTTTTTTCAGTGAATGTCTGCATATGTAATATCCCGTGTTGCTTATCTACAAAAAAAAATATAAAAAAAAATAGTTTCTTGTTCGTGAACTATCACGTTAGATGTTTCGATATTAGAAACGGACGTGCATAATAAATAATTCTGTTTTAAAAAAAAAAAACGATTGCACAGCATGTGATATACATTTTACAGAAAAAAAGAAAAAGATAAAAAAAAAACAAAAACATGGTGCTTTTGATTTTGCATTAATTAAACTGATTCTGACATAGATACTAAATGGAAATAGTACGCATATAATAAACTAACTAAACAGGAAAAGACAAATAATATGTAGAATATTTGAGATTGATTGTGTCGTCGTGCAAGTTATACGATGCATTTGCAACAGGGACATTTATGTACAGGAAAGGAAACACACAAACTCAAATTGCAATATCTGTCTTTGAATTTTAAAATGTTGTTGTTCTATACATCTTTGATTTCTTAAAGTATTTCAAATGAAAATATTAAAAGGCCTATAAAATAATGAGAAAAAGGAATCATTTTATCTTAAGCATACGCTGCCATCAATTTCTTTTTAAAATCATTTCTTTGAAAATTAAGTTATTGCAGCATATCGTTAAAATTATTTACAATAAAAACTCTCAGTTGTATGCCAACATGTTTATTTTACATTTATTTTAGATTCGTGTAGATATTTTATTTAATATATTGTTTCTTTAAGTACTTTTTTGTCATGTTTGTATCTGATTTACATGATGTTTTTATAAATTAACTATATTATATTTGTAAATTTTCCTTTGGAATAGATGAAATGAAATCACGAAGCTTTTATATGATCTGTGACCACATTCTGTATATTAGGTAATTAATTAAGACGGATGTAAACTAACATCACGTAAGATACGAAACGGAACATTTTGTAATTATATTTTATATTGTTACTAATTGTTATGTAAAGAATGGTTAACCTAAAAAAGAAAAGAAAAAAGATGGTTAATTTTAGAAACCAGAAAAAATTACTAATTTTCTGTTATGTTTGTACAACATCCATACGTAAATAGTTAAAAGGCACCAATACCGAATTTTTATTTGAGAATTGTATAAAACATAAACTCCACTCAACATTGTAACGACATTGTTTAAACGACGAATTAATAATGAGTGGCAGAAGGCATTCCTGTGCAAATACGATCAATTAAAGAACTCTGTTTCTTCCCGAGACAGACTTTGTTTTACGCTTAACTGCACGAAAAGAGATGGAATTATAAATTATGCAGATATCTGCGTGTTAAACATCTATATGTAGAAGTTTGTATATAAATGGCCTCTGTGCCAAGGAATGTATTTTCCTTTCTGGCACAAAGTTCCATTTTATCTGTAGAAAAAAAATATGGGTAAAAACCACTTGAATCTTTGAAGGGGACAGTGCCTGTAATTTAGTAAATTTATTCCTAGGTACGTTTAACGAGGATAAGAATAATTATTCCATTTCAGAGAAAAGAAAAGAAAAAAAAAGAAAAAAGAACAAAAAAAAGAAAGCGCAGTCAGGATAAAGCAAATTTACGTTAGTATTAATTAACAAGAGGCGTAGTGGACAATGATTTTTGTACAGCTGACAAAATAATAGCCGAATAAGAGTTTAGTGTGCTGTAGCTGCGAAACATTATTTCCTTTTAGTACAAAATGCGTTTCAACTGTACTAGTTGTCACGTTCACTTTTTCTAGTTTCTAGATATAAAAAAAAAATTACAGTAGCCTATATCCTGCAGCGTGTCCGATTTCAATATCATTCGCAATCGTATCGACAGCACAACTTAAAAAAACGTTAAAACCTGATAGGGAGGGCAAACATGGCGCCGATGATTGAGGAATCGTTGAAGTTGGTACGCGCTGTATTTTGTGAACCAAAACAATATATAGACAAGGTATTAAGAATAAATTGTACAATAAAGAATTAATCCAATAATTAGGGCAGTACACTTAGTCGCGTCTCAGTACTGTATATCCAGGGCAAGAGTAATTAGCATATTATTTATGTCCCTTGTACATGTAAGTTACAATTGAAGAAAAAAAAAAAACGAATTGCTGAGTGACAAAATACATCATAACAGAAACATTTTACTTGATTGCTTATAATGATTTTTGTGTGCCTTGTTATCCTTGTTTTCTTTCTTTTCTTTCTATCTGTCAAACTGTGCACAGTGTATCACCATTATTTCGATATTTTTGGTATTTTCCGACTAAATTTTTATAAAGCGATGTATTACAAAAATGTGTGACAATTTTATTTATAAGTTACAAATAATATTATTCGCAATAGAAAAAATATAACGTACCGTCTTATTTATTTATAATTAACTTATGGTAGAATCAATGGATACAAGTTCTTTAGTCTCTTGCAAGTTTTCTGTGTCTTTTCATTCTTGCTCAATACAGGTTTGCGGAATACCTGAATTATGAGTGAAATGAATGATTACATTTTTTTTATTATTAAAGAAAAAAATATTAAATTACTCACAACTTCGTTTTCTGACGTTAAATCCTCTTCCGTACATTTTCGTTTGTCCTCAGTTTTACGATACTTCTTACCGACAACTTGCATTTTATCAAATAGTATATCATATTCTGAATCACTGTCTATGGTTTTTTGTACATTTTCTTGTTCCTGAACGTTTTCCTTAACACCGTTACTATGCTCTTTAATAATATTACTTTCTATTGGTAATGAAAATCCTGAACGTAACAACATGCAGGACATTCGAGATGTTAAATACACCTACAAACAGAAAACAATTATGTAAATATAAAGTAGAATTACATTCAAATATGTAACAGATTAAGTTATGCCAAAGTCATGTAGTTATTATGATGCTGTTGTTGAATTGCATTCACCTTTTTTAGTAGCTGTTTGGTATCAAGATGATGTATCCGTAAGTATCTGTCTAAACTGACACTAACAACATAAGGTTCAGTTGTACTACAAGCTATACCAGTCACACTGCCAGAAAATCCTTTGTACGTATTTAATATTTTGACTGGTTTTCTTAGATCTATGAGTCTCATTTTACCTTTTGCAGTACCCACTATAATTTGCCTATAATAAAATTAACATGCTTTTTATAATTAGAATTAACACAATGTAGATGCTATATGTAACTTTATACTTACTTTTCTCTTGGTACATTACATAAAGTTGTTAGTGCTGCTTCTTTAGATTCCAAGTTTATAACAGGCCTCCTTTGTGTTTTTGGATCGTACACACGTACCTTAAAAAATTTGGATCAATTCTTAGAGATTTGAAGTTAATGGTAATGGAAAATATTTAGTTCCTAGATATTCCATAGACAGGATTACTTCACTACAGTTAATATACTTTAATTGTAATTAAATGTCTTACATGCCCATGTCTACCGACGGTAACAATATGCTCTGTGGTAGGTAGAAACTGTATATCAGAAATCCAAATAGGTACTCTCATTTGTAACCAATCATGGGGTACATTTTTCTCTATAAACACTTGTTGCTGTTTTTCTAAATCAAACAATTTTAGACTATTTTCATAGCCACCAGTAGCTATTATCTTTTTATTTATTTTTGAGTGACGCATTCTATTCAAGTCTTTTCCAGCGTTTATGAGGATTTCATCTTCTTCTTTAAATCGCCACAGTTTTATTTCACCAGATTCGACTGCTGTTAGAATTGCCCTGTTATAAAACATTACAATAAA
This sequence comes from Anthidium xuezhongi, assembly GCA_022405125.1. Classification (NCBI taxonomy): domain Eukaryota; kingdom Metazoa; phylum Arthropoda; class Insecta; order Hymenoptera; family Megachilidae; genus Anthidium; species Anthidium xuezhongi. The sequence continues at coordinate 3,790,817 of CM039641.1, read as the reverse complement.
ATAGGATTATTTAAGTGTTCAAGTACCATGGATCATTGTAAAATTACATAAACAAATTTTAAAAGGATCACTTACTCATCATACCGTGATATACCATTGATTTTTCCTGCTCCAATATTGCAAAAGAAGGAACAGGTAAACGTTGAGCAATCTCTGTCATAAACTTTTATACTGAAAACAAGAAATGATTATTAACTTCTCACAGCAGGAGTTAACTTTACTTTATTCAAGTTGGTAAATTACTTATTATATATAACCTCCTAATCTCTTTCACTCCACATCCAATTAATACTTCTTTTTCTTCGTCATCACCCCATGACATTGTTGTAATTTCATCATGATCTGTTATAGATACCAAGTTCTGGATATTTTGCATTACATTTTTCTCTTTTTCAATTCTTACACCTATTTACAGAAATGTAGAATTAAATGCGTTGATAAACATAACCTTCTGAAAATAAGCTAACAATTATTTTGAAGTGTTAGCTTAAATTAATTGATTTATGAATACCTTTGAAGACTCCAGATTTACCGCCAACATAAACATCAAAATTATCTTTTATATCCATCTTTATCAAACACAACTTAGAAACGAAAAGTAAATACTGTTAATTATGTTGAAATTCACCATGTGTTCGGTGGTTACAATATAATCTATGTGTATTACACACAGGAAAATTATGAAAAACTTGAATTAAACTATATTTTAAAATGAACACTATGGAATCTCTTGTATAACTAAATTTTGTTAATAAACGGTATTTTCCACTATTATTTATTTTTCATATTGCTCAAAATGAAGCACTCTCTGCTGCAGAATATACAGCGCGCTACAAACGGATAAACATCGCTGAATTCCATAAATCAGTAGGACAACAACGAATTTTATTCAAGTTTAGGCTTTCTTTATTATTATTTTTATCTAAATCGTTAAAATATTTCTTTTTTACTTTATATTCCATCATACAAAACTTCATAAAAACGAATTGAGCGCATAATTATAATCAAAACCATAAAATTATAATAATTGTAACAAAATTTGCATAATTATAATAATTATAATATTTTAATATAATTACATAATTATAATATTATGTTGTTAGAGTTTGTAGTGAAGATAAATGAGCGACATGAAGAGATAAAGCAATTTGTATAATTAAATACAGTCCTGGGGTCATCTAATTTGAATAGTAGAAAGATAAAACATTGTATTATTATAAAATAATGAATTTAATATCGTCCAAGCTTTATTTTTCAATTTTTTTAAAGAGCAACTGAGGACGGTACATGGGGTGTTACCGACGAAATTAGCGAAACAGAAAATTGTGTTTTTTCAAAAACCAGGCCACTTTTCGGATAAACTAAAGTTATAGAGACATTTATAACAACAAAATATTCTATGTAATGGTGTTAAAAAGCCGATTTTTAATAAAATAATTTTTACCGACTTTTTATTTTACCCCTGGCGCCACCTGCGAACAAAGTGCTGAAACTGCTCAAAAATTGACAGGAATCTGCCGTACCTACAATGATTATTTTTTAAGAAAATAATTTTTTGCTGTTTTCGCGTGTTTGAAGCATCTAATCGCTTCTATTTTACACTAATTATCGATTCCAATTGTCCGATTAATCCTAGAAGCCCAAAATATTGAAATATTAAAGATTAAATCGCAGATTGAGAGAGTGAGAGGTGAGATTGGCGGACTAGTGTTCACTCTCTCGCACATTGTGGGAGTGAGAGGTCCGAGCATCTAGTCTCTCACTCTCTCTACGCCAAACTCGCGCCTGCGCACAACACCAATGTGCGAGAGAGTGAACACTAGTCCGCCAATCTCACCTCTCACTCTCTCAATGTGCGATTTAATCTTTAATATTTCAATATTTCGGGCTTCTAGGATTAATCGGACAATTGGAATCGATAATTAGTGTAAAATAGAAGCGATTAGATGCTTCAAACACGCGAAAACAGCAAAAAATTATTTTCTTAAAAAATAATCATTGTAGGTACGGCAGATTCCTGTCAATTTTTGAGCAGTTTCAGCACCTTTCGAAGAGATGGCGCTAGAGGTAAAAAATATAATTATTTTAAAAATTGTAAAAATAATAAAAAATAGAGCTTGTACGGTGACAAATTGATACTTTTATGATAATATAAAGTTTCCCCTTCCTTTAGTTCAAATTTGGTGATCCTAGAACATCATTTAAGTATATAAATCGATATAAACCTGCGCTTGATTACGAGACTCGAAGACTACATTTCAGAGCCTTTATTTATTATTTTCTTGCTTTATCGCGATTGTTAACTAATTAGAAACGTTCATGATACTAAAAAGCTGCATTTATTCAATAAACTACATGATTCATACATTCAGCTTTACAATAGTTATTATATTATTTATAACTAACGTTTACAATTGTAATTTTGCGAGATTGCTGTGGAGGGAGTGAGAGGTCCGAATGGCGGACGAGTGTTCTCTCCCTCTTACGCATTAGCGTACTGCGTAGGCTTGGTGCGAGTGAGAGAGGTGACGCTCTCGCGGAATCTTTCCACTCGCTGGTGCATCGGCGTACCTGGCGCGGGCTGTGATGTATAATTTTTAATCGTTGCGTTACAATAATTAATAGTATGAGTTATTCAAGGTTCAGACTATTGTAGATCGGTTTTTCGTGTTCGAAAATGTAAAATTCGATACCTGATTGTAGACGGTGTTTTTAGACATGACTTTTATCTTTAGATATCAATAATTTCTCAATAATTGTGAAAATAACATTTTTCTTATTTTTATACGAGATGGACAACAGCTGTGTCATGTTGAAAATGACAATAGTTCCGCGGTCCATTAGCTCGCAGAACTATTGCCGAAAACAGAGCCGCCATGTTGGAAATGACAATAGTTCCGCGGTCCATCAGCTCGTAGAACTATTGTCGCGGAAGGAGTGAGAGGTCCGACACGCGGACTAATGCTCTCTCCCTCGCACATTGAGGGAGTGAGAGGTCCGACACGCGGACTAGTGTTCTCTCCCTCGCACATTGAGGGAGTGAGAGGTCCGACATGCGGACTAGTGTTCTCTCCCTCGCACATTGAGGGAGTGAGAGGTCCGACACGCGGACTAGTGTTCTCTCCCTCGCACATTAAGGGAGTGAGAGGTCCGATTAGCGGACTAGTGTTCTCTCCCTCGCACATTAAGGTAGTGCGCAGGCGCGGTTTTTGACGCGGAGAGAGTGAGAGGTAAGATGCTCGTTATACTCCTTCCTCTTACGCATTAGCATACTGCGTTGGCTTGGTGCGAGTGAGAGGGGTGACGCTCTCGCGGAATCTTTCCACTCGCTGGTGCATCGGCGTACCTGGCGCGGGCTGTGATGTATAATTTTTAATCGTTGCGTTACAATAATTAATAGTATGAGTTATTCAAGGTTCAGACTATTGTAGATCGGTTTTTCGTGTTCGAAAATGTAAAATTCGATACCAAATTAGCCAGTGCTTCTACGTTTTCTATTATTCATTAATGGTCGGGTAGTTACGTTCATCCCTTTTGTGTGAGGTTATGACTAAGCCCCTGTAATTTTATGTACAAGCTGCCTTAGTTTAATGATACATGACTAGAGAAATACAACTTTGCAAACTCGAGATCCATGGTTTCTGAGTCTAGTTTCATGTTACCAGTAAACAATGGGAAGGATTTATCTACTGACAGTAAACATAATCCATCAAATTCAAACCTGATTGAAAATGATCAATTTTGTTATATCGTATGTAAGTATAAAGTATTATAATTTTATTCAAGTAGTTAATAATAATGTATTTTGCTGTGTTGCAGATTAGAAGATGTATTTGTTATACATTTCTACACCACATAAGCTGCACATTAACATCATCAAATCAACAGGAAACTTTCTGGCAGTTTCTCAGATATCAGTGTTCGGTAATTTTTGGAATTGGACACTACTAAAATTTCAAGAAATGGCACGAAGAATACTTCCTGTCACATCATGTTCTCCTAATACAAATCTGCAAACTTGAGATCCTTGGTTTCTGAGTCTAATTTCATTTTACCAATAAACAATGGAAAGGATTTATCTACGGAGAGTAAACTGTTCTTCAATAGTTATACTGAATATATAAGTACATGTAATTGTAGAATGTCTTTATTTCATAAGAATATTATACTGCGCTTAAGCTATATGTTAAATAATTATAAAAATATGTTGTATGTAAAAATACTGATATGTAAGTTTTACAATTTGTAATTATAAGTGCGTTAAAGTTAAGAATCTAATATTTAAGTAAGTTTTACAGTTAGTAGTTATAAGTGCGTTAGAATTGTGAATGTAATATTTAAGCAAATTTTACAATTTGTAATTATAAGTGCGTTAAAGTTAAGAATCTAATATTTAAGTAAGTTTTACAGTTAGTAGTTATAAGTGCGTTAGAATTGTGAATGTAATATTTAAGCAAATTTTACAATTTGTAATTATAAGTGCGTTAAAGTTAAGAATCTAATATTTAAGTAAGTTTTACAGTTAGTAGTTATAAGTGCGTTAGAATTGTGAATGTAATATTTAAGCAAATTTTACAATTTGTAATTATAAGTGCGTTAAAGTTAAGAATCTAATATTTAAGTAAGTTTTACAGTTAGTAGTTATAAGTGCGTTAGAATTAACAATGTAACATTTATGTAATATGTATAATTGAAAGAATTTTCAATAAACATAGAGTTAAACTAAAGCAATTGTTTATTCATTTATAAACCTAACTCCCTTATCCAGCCCTTACAAAATTTCACTTAAAAAAAGCAAGAAATAATGTAGAAAAACATTGCACAGAAGTTTCGAAATACAAAAGTAGAAAAAGAAACGAAAAATATCGGTTGGATACAGAGAAGAACAAAATTCGGTACAAACGGTTTCCAGGAATTCCTGGAATTCGACGTCACTAAAATTCTGAGAAGTGGCACGAAGAATACCTCCTGGCACATCATGTTCTCCTGATACAATTTCGGGATCCGAAATTCTGTAAATTTAAATTTTAGTCTTCGATTTGCTATTGTTAATTTTCATTATTTTCTGAAATTATTTATGGGATAAGGATATCAAGAGAGGTTTATTTAAATAAATAAACGAGTTCTGGGTTATTTTTGAAAATCTGCATTTATTCAATAAACTAAATGATTTATTATACATTGAGCTTTAGAATAGTTATTAAATTATTTACAACTAACGTTTACAATTGTAATTTTGCGCACTATCTATACAACTTTAATTTATAATCGGATTTGTTATAGAATTGATACAACAGGTATCTAAGTTCCGATTATTAATTAAATCCTTGGTTTCTGAGTCCAAGTTCCCGGAAATTCCTGGAATTCGACGTCACTAAAATTCTGAGAAGTGGCACGAAGAATACCTCCTGGCATATCATGTTCTCCTGATACAATTTCGGGGTCCAAAATTCTGTAAATTTAAATTTTAGTCTTCGATTTGCTATTGTTAATTTTCATTATTTTCTGAAATTATTTATGGGATAAGGATATCAAGAGAGGTTTATTTAAATAAATAAACGAGTTCTGGGTTATTTTTGAAAATCTGCATTTATTCAATAAACTAAATGATTTATTATACATTGAGCTTTAGAATAGTTATTAAATTATTTACAACTAACGTTTACAATTGTAATTTTGCGCACTATCTATACAACTTTAATTTATAATCGGATTTGTTATAGAATTGATACAACAGGTATCTAAGTTCCGATTATTAATTAAATCCTTGGTTTCTGAGTACAAGTTCCCGGAAATTCCTGGAATTCGACGTCACTAAAATTCTGGGAAGTGGCACGAAGAATACCTCCTGGCACATCATGTTCTCCTGATACAATTTCGGGATCCGAAATTCTGTAAATTTAAATTTTAGTCTTCGATTTGCTATTGTTAATTTACATTATTTTCTGAAATTATTTATGGGATAAGGATATCAAGAGAGGTTTATTTAAATAAATAAACGAGTTCTGGGTTATTTTTGAAAATCTGCATTTATTCAATAAACTAAATGATTTATTATACATTGAGCTTTAGAATAGTTATTAAATTATTTACAACTAACGTTTACAATTGTAATTTTGCGCACTATCTATACAACTTTAATTTATAATCAGATTTGTTATAGAATTGATACAACAGGTATCTAAGTTCCGATTATTAATTAAATCCTTGGTTTCTGAGTCCAAGTTCCCGGAAATTCCTGGAATTCGACGTCACTAAAATTCCGAGAAGTGACACGAAGAATACCTCCTGGCATATCATGTTCTCCTGATACAATTTCGGGTCCAAAATTCTGTAAATTTAAATTTTAGTCTTCGATTTGCTATTGTTAATTTTCATTATTTTCTGAAATTATTTATGGGATAAGGATATCAAGAGAGGTTTATTTAAATAAATAAACGAGTTCTGGGTTATTTTTGAAAATCTGCATTTATTCAATAAACTAAATGATTTATTATACATTGAGCTTTAGAATAGTTATTAAATTATTTACAACTAACGTTTACAATTGTAATTTTGCGCACTATCTATACAACTTTAATTTATAATCGGATTTGTTATAGAATTGATACAACAGGTATCTAAGTTCCGATTATTAATTAAATCCTTGGTTTCTGAGTCCAAGTTCCCGGAAATTCCTGGAATTCGACGTCACTAAAATTCTGAGAAGTGGCACGAAGAATACCTCCTGGCACATCATGTTCTCCTGATACAATTTCGGGATCCGAAATTCTGTAAATTTAAATTTTAGTCTTCGATTTGCTATTGTTAATTTTCATTATTTTCTGAAATTATTTATGGGATAAGGATATCAAGAGAGGTTTATTTAAATAAATAAACGAGTTCTGGGTTATTTTTGAAAATCTGCATTTATTCAATAAACAAAATGATTTATTATACATTGAGCTTTAGAATAGTTATTAAATTATTTACAACTAACGTTTACAATTGTAATTTTGCGCACTATCTATACAACTTTAATTTATAATCGGATTTGTTATAAAATTGATACAACAGGTATCTAAGTTCCGATTATTAATTAAATCCTTGGTTTCTGAGTCCAAGTTCCCGGAAATTCCTGGAATTCGACGTCACTAAATTTCCGAGAAGTGGCACGCAGAATACCTCCTGGCACATCATATTCTCCTGATACAATTTCGGGATCCGAAATTCTGTAAATTTAAATTTTAGTCTTCGATTTGCTATTGTTAATTTTCATTATTTTCTGAAATTATTTATGGGATAAGGATATCAAGAGAGGTTTATTTAAATAAATAAACGAGTTCTGGGTTATTTTTGAAAATCTGCATTTATTCAATAAACTAAATGATTTATTATACATTGAGCTTTAGAATAGTTATTAAATTATTTACAACTAACGTTTACAATTGTAATTTTGCGCACTATCTATACAACTTTAATTTATAATCGGATTTGTTATAGAATTGATACAACAGGTATCTAAGTTCCGATTATTAATTAAATCCTTGGTTTCTGAGTCCAAGTTCCCGGAAATTCCTGGAATTCGACGTCACTAAAATTCTGAGAAGTGGCACGAAGAATACCTCCTGGCACATCATGTTCTCCTGATACAATTTCGGGATCCGAAATTCTGTAAATTTAAATTTTAGTCTTCGATTTGCTATTGTTAATTTTCATTATTTTCTGAAATTATTTATGGGATAAGGATATCAAGAGAGGTTTATTTAAATAAATAAACGAGTTCTGGGTTATTTTTGAAAATCTGCATTTATTCAATAAACTAAATGATTTATTATACATTGAGCTTTAGAATAGTTATTAAATTATTTACAACTAACGTTTACAATTGTAATTTTGCGCACTATCTATACAACTTTAATTTATAATCGGATTTGTTATAGAATTGATACAACAGGTATCTAAGTTCCGATTATTAATTAAATCCTTGGTTTCTGAGTCCAAGTTCCCGGAAATTCCTGGAATTCGACGTCACTAAAATTCTGAGAAGTGGCACGAAGAATACCTCCTGGCACATCATGTTCTCCTGATACAATTTCGGGATCCGAAATTCTGTAAATTTAAAGTTTAGTCTTCGATTTGCTATTGTTAATTTTCATTATTTTCTGAAATTATTTATGGGATAAGGATATCAAGAGAGGTTTATTTAAATAAATAAACGAGTTCTGGGTTATTTTTGAAAATCTGCATTTATTCAATAAACTAAATGATTTATTATACATTGAGCTTTAGAATAGTTATTAAATTATTTACAACTAACGTTTACAATTGTAATTTTGCGCACTATCTATACAACTTTAATTTATAATCGGATTTGTTATAGAATTGATACAACAGGTATCTAAGTTCCGATTATTAATTAAATCCTTGGTTTCTGAGTCCAAGTTCCCGGAAATTCCTGGAATTCGACGTCACTAAAATTCTGAGAAGTGGCACGAAGAATACCTCCTGGCACATCATGTTCTCCTGATACAATTTCGGGATCCGAAATTCTGTAAATTTAAACTTTAGTCTTCGATTTGCTATTGTTAATTTTCATTATTTTCTGAAATTATTTATGGGATAAGGATATCAAGAGAGGTTTATTTAAATAAATAAACGAGTTCTGGGTTATTTTTGAAAATCTGCATTTATTCAATAAACTAAATGATTTATTATACATTGAGCTTTAGAATAGTTATTAAATTATTTACAACTAACGTTTACAATTGTAATTTTGCGCACTATCTATACAACTTTAATTTATAATCGGATTTGTTATAGAATTGATACAACAGGTATCTAAGTTCCGATTATTAATTAAATCCTTGGTTTCTGAGTACAAGTTCCCGGAAATTCCTGGAATTCGACGTCACTAAAATTCTGAGAAGTGGCACGAAGAATACCTCCTGGCACATCATGTTCTCCTGATACAATTTCGGGATCCGAAATTCTGTAAATTTAAAATTTAGTCTTCGATTTGCTATTGTTAATTTTCATTATTTTCTGAAATTATTTATGGGATAAGGATATCAAGAGAGGTTTATTTAAATAAATAAACGAGTTCTGGGTTATTTTTGAAAATCTGCATTTATTCAATAAACTAAATGATTTATTATACATTGAGCTTTAGAATAGTTATTAAATTATTTACAACTAACGTTTACAATTGTAATTTTGCGCACTATCTATACAACTTTAATTTATAATCGGATTTGTTATAGAATTGATACAACAGGTATCTAAGTTCCGATTATTAATTAAATCCTTGGTTTCTGAGTCCAAGTTCCCGGAAATTCCTGGAATTCGACGTCACTAAAATTCTGAGAAGTGGCACGAAGAATACCTCCTGGCACATCATGTTCTCCTGATACAATTTCGGGATCCGAAATTCTGTAAATTTATAGTTTAGTCTTCGATTTGCTATTGTTAATTTTCATTATTTTCTGAAATTATTTATGGGATAAGGATATCAAGAGAGGTTTATTTAAATAAATAAACGAGTTCTGGGTTATTTTTGAAAATCTGCATTTATTCAATAAACTAAATGATTTATTATACATTGAGCTTTAGAATAGTTATTAAATTATTTACAACTAACGTTTACAATTGTAATTTTGCGCACTATCTATACAACTTTAATTTATAATCGGATTTGTTATAGAATTGATACAACAGGTATCTAAGTTCCGATTATTAATTAAATCCTTGGTTTCTGAGTACAAGTTCCCGGAAATTCCTGGAATTCGACGTCACTAAAATTCTGAGAAGTGGCACGAAGAATACCTCCTGGCACATCATGTTCTCCTGATACAATTTCGGGATCCGAAATTCTGTAAATTTAAATTTTAGTCTTCGATTTGCTATTGTTAATTTTCATTATTTTCTGAAATTATTTATGGGATAAGGATATCAAGAGAGGTTTATTTAAATAAATAAACGAGTTCTGGGTTATTTTTGAAAATCTGCATTTATTCAATAAACTAAATGATTTATTATACATTGAGCTTTAGAATAGTTATTAAATTATTTACAACTAACGTTTACAATTGTAATTTTGCGCACTATCTATACAACTTTAATTTATAATCGGATTTGTTATAGAATTGATACAACAGGTATCTAAGTTCCGATTATTAATTAAATCCTTGGTTTCTGAGTCCAAGTTCCCGGAAATTCCTGGAATTCGACGTCACTAAAATTCTGAGAAGTGGCACGAAGAATACCTCCTGGCATATCATGTTCTCCTGATACAATTTCGGGATCCGAAATTCTGTAAATTTAAATTTTAGTCTTCGATTTGCTATTGTTAATTTTCATTATTTTCTGAAATTATTTATGGGATAAGGATATCAAGAGAGGTTTATTTAAATAAATAAACGAGTTCTGGGTTATTTTTGAAAATCTGCATTTATTCAATAAACTAAATGATTTATTATACATTGAGCTTTAGAATAGTTATTAAATTATTTACAACTAACGTTTACAATTGTAATTTTGCGCACTATCTATACAACTTTAATTTATAATCGGATTTGTTATAGAATTGATACAACAGGTATCTAAGTTCCGATTATTAATTAAATCCTTGGTTTCTGAGTACAAGTTCCCGGAAATTCCTGGAATTCGACGTCACTAAAATTCTGAGAAGTGGCACGAAGAATACCTCCTGGCACATCATGTTCTCCTGATACAATTTCGGGATCCGAAATTCTGTAAATTTAAATTTTAGTCTTCGATTTGCTATTGTTAATTTTCATTATTTTCTGAAATTATTTATGGGATAAGGATATCAAGAGAGGTTTATTTAAATAAATAAACGAGTTCTGGGTTATTTTTGAAAATCTGCATTTATTCAATAAACTAAATGATTTATTATACATTGAGCTTTAGAATAGTTATTAAATTATTTACAACTAACGTTTACAATTGTAATTTTGCGCACTATCTATACAACTTTAATTTATAATCGGATTTGTTATAGAATTGATACAACAGGTATCTAAGTTCCGATTATTAATTAAATCCTTGGTTTCTGAGTCCAAGTTCCCGGAAATTCCTGGAATTCGACGTCACTAAAATTCTGAGAAGTGGCACGAAGAATACCTCCTGGCACATCATGTTCTCCTGATACAATTTCGGGATCCGAAATTCTGTAAATTTAAATTTTAGTCTTCGATTTGCTATTGTTAATTTTCATTATTTTCTGAAATTATTTATGGGATAAGGATATCAAGAGAGGTTTATTTAAATAAATAAACGAGTTCTGGGTTATTTTTGAAAATCTGCATTTATTCAATAAACTAAATGATTTATTATACATTGAGCTTTAGAATAGTTATTAAATTATTTACAACTAACGTTTACAATTGTAATTTTGCGCACTATCTATACAACTTTAATATATAATCGGATTTGTTATAGAATTGATACAACAGGTATCTAAGTTCCGATTATTAATTAAATCCTTGGTTTCTGAGTCCAAGTTCCCGGAAATTCCTGGAATTCGACGTCACTAAAATTCTGGGAAGTGGCACGAAGAATACCTCCTGGCACATCATGTTCTCCTGATACAATTTCGGATCCAAAATTCTGTAAATTTAAATTTTAGTCTTCGATTTGCTATTGTTAATTTTCATTATTTTCTGAAATTATTTATGGATAAGGATATCAGAGAGGTTTATTTAAATAAATAACGAGTTCTGGTTATTTTTGAAAATCTGCATTTATTCAATAAACTAAATGATTTATTATACATTGAGCTTTAGAATAGTTATTAAATTATTTACAACTACGTTTACAATTGTAATTTGCGCACTATCTATACAACTTTAATATATAATTAAATATATAAATAAATTAATATATAATTTGTATAATTTATACTATTTACAAAATACGCACTATCTCTACAGACACTGACTAATAAAAGTAAAAATTATAAATTATTATAGCAAAATTCTATATAGAGAAATACGGCGGTACTATTGTTCTTCTGATACATTTTTAAAAATCCTGGAACTTGGTTTCGCAAAAGGGGATCCCGGAAATTCCTGGAATTCGACGTCACTAAAATTCTGGGAAGTGGCACGAAGAATACCTCCTGGCACATCATGTTGTCCTGATACAATTTCTCAAAATCTGGATTTTGATTCCGCAAAAGGGGCTCCCGAAAATTCTGATACAAAATTCTTATTTCACGGTGCTGTTTTTAGGTTTTTTACATAAATTCACCTTTATCCAAATCAGAATACCAACATGTAGCACATCGTTGAATTCGTCTCGGTGCCTGCTGTTCTATTCTGAAGAGAAACATATAGCATCCCATTTAAAAAAGTTACATTGACCTTCAGATCTCCTCTACTACTCCACCCAAAAGAATATAATTATTACCACACGATGCACCCCATTTTGCAAAACAACTTTTGTACGAACACATTTTTAATAACTACAACCCCTTCCGAAATATCTTAGAATATTGCTATAATAGTTTATTATAGAAGAATACCTCCTGGCACATCATGTTCTCCTGATACAATTTCTCAAAATCTGGATTTTGATTCCGTAAAAGGGGCTCCCGAAAATTCTGATACAAAATTCTTATTTCACGGTGCTGTTTTTAGGTTTTTTACATACATTCACCTTTATCCAAATCAGAATACCAACATGTAGCACATCGTTGAATTAGGCTCGGTGCCTGCTGTTCTATTCTGAAGAGAAAAATATAGCATCCCATTTAAAAAAGTTACATTGACCTTCAGATCTCCTCTACTACTCCACCCAGAAGAAAATAATTATTACCACACGATGCACCCCATTTTGCCAAACAACTTTTGTACGAACACATTTTTAATAACTACAACCCCTTCCGAAATATCTTAGAATATTGCTATAATAGTTTATTATAGAAGAATACCTCCTGGCACATCATATTCTCCTGATACAATTTCTCAAAATCTGGATTCTGATTCCGCAAAAGGGGCTCCCGAAAATTCTGATACAAAATTCTTATTTCACGGTGCTGTTTTTAGGTTTTTTACATCCATTCACCTTTATCCAAATCAGAATACCAACATGTAGCACATCGTTGAATTTGTCTCGGTGCCTGCTGTTACACTCTGAAGAGAAAAATATAGCATCCCATTTAAAAAAGTTACATTGACCTTCAGATCTCCTCTACTACTCCACCCAGAAGAAAATAATTATTACCACACGATGCACCCCATTTTGCCAAACAACTTTTGTACGAACACATTTTTAATAACTACAACCCCTTCCGAAATATCTTAGAATATTGCTATAATAGTTTATTATAGAAGAATACCTCCTGGCACATCATATTCTCCTGATACATTTTCTCAAAATCCGGATTTTGATTCCGCAAAAGGAATCAAGTTCCACCATCTAGCCGGTAGATGGCGCAGTATGTCCATAAACTGCATTATTTTAAAAAATCTATTCTAGTGCCTAAAATTCTACAAGAAGTATTTATTTCTATGAAATCGTAATCGTAGAATCAAATTCTGCCGTCAGATTTTTCGAAAAACTGTTGGTTTTGTCAAAAAACGGATTTCATTATTTCGTTAGTTTCAGCATTCACCGCAAAATGGCGCCACTTACATCGTTTTCGGTGGCGCTGTATAAAAAATTGTAAAAATAATTAAAAATAAAGCTTGCACGATAATAAATTGAATATTTTATCATAATATAATAGTTTCTACACTTCTGGTTCAAATTAGGTGACTGTACAACATCATTTAATTATATAAATCGATATTAATTTGCGCCTAATAGATATGCTTTTACTTTTTTTAATTCAATTTATCGCCACTCATAAATTTATGATTTTAAATTACTATTTTTCGAAACATAAGCCACTTGTCGGCATTTTCAGCGAGTGTATCATATTCTACGTTCAAAATTCTATTAAATTAGTGGCATCAATGACCTTAAGAAGCCTTAATTAACAAAATAGAGGAAACACGCTATTGGCGGGCACTGAAACGCTATAGCCACCTAGTGCTGGCGCCATCGAATTAATGAAATTCAAATTGTATCCAAAAAAGCTGTACTTATTTAGGCCTTACGACTCATTAAATACATTCTACCAGTAATAAGTTGTAAACGAATCTATTAAAACTGGGTTCTGGTAGAAAAAAATATTAAGAATAGAAGGAGATAAGGATTAGGGTCCAAAAACAGGATAAAACAAGAATCAACAGAGCATTAATGTACATTTTATTTATTACAACTAGCAAGTAACTGTCTAAAATGTTTTAATTACAGTAAAAATACTATAATAATGTACAAAATAATAAATCATGATCCCGTTAAAGCACAAGAACCGGGGCAGCGACCCCTTCGAGCCACCCCTGCCGTTAATTTGGCATTGACTGTCGCGGTATTAACTGTTTAAAGATTGAACTGTAATATTTTTACAATGCGACGTATGTTACTATGATAAGCAAAAGCGTAATATTAAAGATAATTCGTTCCGGCGCGTGATTTCTTTCTATAGTTTCGTTTAACCACTGTAAATACAAATCTAAGCGGGTATACACCCCAGGAGATTTAGGACGTGCACAGCCTATTCCCCAGGACACTATTCCTATCTGTATATGCTGGCATATCAATGGTCCACCGCTGTCACCCTGAAATTTTATTACTTTAATGCATTTATATTATAATGAACCCTTTTAGCGCCGAGTGAAAGTGTCGCGGGTCAATTTGACGAATTTAGGAGAAAGTTTATAAAAACCAAACTAAAAATATTTACAAAATTCAAAAAGCAACATATTATGGGATTGAGAAAGAATAAAGTAATGCTAATTGTATTTCAAGTTAAGTGATTCAAAATTTTAGTGTTATTATAAATATTCATATTCAGTTATCTGGCTATTGAGAATATGTAATATTTACTTATTGGTGTTCACACAAATAATTTATTTAGCACTGACACCGTCATTGGCACTAAAAGGGTTAAAGTTAAATTATTTCACTGTATTATGTCATTGAAATACGAACTTGACAGGCATCTCGACCACCTTCCAACCAACCTGCACAGAGCTGATACTTTGCGTCCACTCCTTTTACTGGGAATGTTGCCGTTGGTATCAGTGAAACGTTAACATGGCGAAGAAAAGTACCGCTTCCGTGCTAAATAAAACTTGTGTTATTTTAAAATACTTATTCACACCCTTCCAATTAAACGAAACTTTTATTATTACTCTTTGTTTAGAGATAAGATTAGAGAGAGACCATTGCCATTATTTCTTCTTTAATCCTGGCCAACGAATTAGAACCACGTATGAAAATTTCACTTTTATAGCTGTAACATTTTACTGTCATCAAAGGGTGGAAACTCAAGATATTAACATGTGTCAATAATGATACGTACAGTATTTTAATTTGACGAAAAACGTGAAAAATACCGAAAATTTGCAGTGGTCCTAATGAAGATGGCCAGAGACTGTATATACACCTTTTGCAAAGCTTGTAGTTACTTTCTGAGCCATGAAAGAACGAATATATTTAATATATTTATGAGTTAGGATACTATATTTGAAGCAGTTATTGTTTTCACTTTAGTTACGTTTGAACATTTAATTTATTTATGCGCTAGATTGGTATAACATTATATGTCAATTAAATAACTATATCTCTTCGATTTAGCACAAGAAAACAAAATATTGCAAAATAATTAATTTAATAAACTGAAGGTAGTTAGCAAGTCTTATTTTTATTTGTTTCCAAATTTTTAATTCACTTTAGGTCACTGATTATAGAAAATTAATTTTCTATAATGTTGCTATTATTAAACTAACAGTGTAAAGTAATAATTTAATGGGTACATTTTAAAACTAATATAATCCTTAATAATTGCAATTTCAGTGTGTCTGACCACACACGACTGTTTCCACTGTGGCAGTCAAAGTGTTAATCTGTAGATATTACTGTTCGTTTTGTTAGCCAATTATCATCAGTGATAATTAGTTTACGTTCGTGCTAAGAAAGGGAAATTTTACACAATTTTAATTCTTCCCTATTTTGAAAATAGTGTATTTTAAAATAAAAAGAATCTTTAGTCCACCATTTTTATCTCATTAAATCAATTTCTTTACAAGGAACATTTTGATAAAGAATTTAAATTCCAGAAAAATTGTTTTATCATAGAAAACATAGCAAAGTATCACGTAACAGGCAACTTCGTGTATTAATGAGTTAATAAACATGAATGAAACTGGTATCAAGCCCGAGGGTGAAAAGAAAAGGTAAAGGTTGGGGGAGTGGGGAGGGTTGAACGTATTCATTCGACCCTCGTTGTGAAAATAATTCACCGTATAATTTCACTTTCCCCACGGAACGGGTTAATCCCCTGTAACTCGTAAACTCGACTCGCTACGAGCTATATTTACCCTTTTCGTTCTTTCTCGGCCCCGAATCCGCCCTCTCTTGTACCATTTCCCCCGTATTTTCCCGTCGCGCAAGATTTGGAAAAGGGCTGGTCGGATTAGCTCTCTCTCTCTCTTTCTATCCGTTCGAACAAAAGGATTTTTGCAAATGACACACAAACAACATGGTCAAGTCTACGTACAAAAGCTCCGGGCGTGTGCGTTCCCCAACCGATCACGGTGCAGGAGCTGGCGTACCTTTGAAAAATATTTGCGTCATAAGCAGTGGGAAGGGTGGCGTATTTCACGTGCGAGTTAATCGCGAAAGGTTTCTGTAGCTAAATGCGAAACAAACAGAACGATCTGATCATCCGTTTCGTCACATCACACTGTATCATCTTCGACACGAGACGGAATCAAAAAGTTAGTTACGTTCACATTTTTAAAGCAAAGAATGTATCTATCGTCTGAGGATATTTTTCTTTTTGATTTTAAGATAAAATCATCTACTATTAAATAATGTTTAAAAAATTACAAATTCTTTACGTGAAAATAGTAGGAGTATTTAGAAAACTAACAAGGGACCATACTACATATCACTATGTCTACTGGTTTCGAAGGTATTCGAAAAAAAAGATACATAAAACTTCGAAATCCGTAAAAATTTGTGCCACCTCCTCGCATATCATGTTCTCCTGGTACAATTTTTGAGTTTCGACGATTTGAAGTTTGCCAGACATGCTTTGTGGATATTCTTGAAATCCCAATCGATGGTGATTGACACTTCCGTATGGTCCCTTTAAATTTTGAACACAGCCCCAATGCATAAAAGTTTAAAAAATTTGGCAAATTATATAATAAATCGCAGTCAAAATATAAACTGTAAAACACTATTTCATTTAGAATTATTAAACATTTATATAATTCTTTTGCCCTTGCTACCTGATGACTCTTGCGCGAATTACTGCTTTTATAAAAAAATTCTGACCAAACGTATCCTTCTTTTTGACTCCGCCACGTATCCTCCTTCTTCGTTTCCGTGTGTTTCTTTTCTTTCTTTCATTTTATTTTTCCACATAGAGCTTATATATACACATAATAGTCACCCTGAACAATCCAATATCGTTATTCATGTCCGTGAACCTAAATCCTTGGTGCGGGAATACCCCGTCGACCAGTTCCACCTGGGTGAAGGTCCAGCCCGGGAAGTAAACGTATGTGGCTCCAGCGATCACGTAAAATCGGTAAGGATTATCCAGCATCCAACCGTCGCTGAAGGTCGGTCTAAGCAGCGACGAAATCGTTCGTTAGTTCGTTGCTGAAGAGCCCATTCGTTTCTTCTTTTTTTTTTTTTTACGCTGGATCGATCACGGGCGGTCAGTGATTCCTTGTTTCCAAAACTTGGAGATAAGCTGATTTCTCGTAGAAATGATAAACGCTAGGTGTGTACGAGAACCCAAAAACCTTTTCGGAATATCGAGAATCTCACCGTAAGGGTGGTTCAAAAATTTCTGGGTTCTGGAACACGAATCTGATGTCGATCTGCACGCGACAATCGATTTCACAATGATATCGTTCTAACACCTTACCGACCGGATGTCTATTAACGCTTCGGGGGATGTAGTACCTTGTTAACCCTTTCGGTGCTGAATGTAAGGCAGTGATACAATTTTTTTTTATTCCTTCGTTCCTGGTAATGGTCTAGTTTGGTAAGTGTACGAGCAAATAACTTAGGGTTGTTTATATTACCCTCCTTAAATCAAATATGTTCACTAATATTTTGAAAATTTCAAGAAAAATAATGAATGTATAAAATTGTTAAAATAAAGAAATGATGCCTTTAGTTCAATTAATACAAGTCCCTAAACATATTTCTACTAGTAATTTCATTTCTGTTTTCATAAACTTAGAAACTTTTAAATGTCATATTTTTAGAAAGATTGAAACTTCCAAATAATATTTCTAAAAGTGTTGAAACTTAAAAATATATTTTTACCTTTCCAAAAAGTTATTTACGTATTTCAGGGCGAAAGGGTTAATGTTACTTAGGATTTTCTTCATTCTTTTTTGTTTTAATTATTCGAGTATTTTACATTTTTGATATTCATTACAGCAATTAATATGTTAATTTGAATAACATTAATACACAAAATAACATTCAGGTGTGTTACAAAGCAATCACTAGCGGTAGGTAAGGTGTTAATCTTGTTCCTTCTTACTTTGTAATTTTTCTTTAAGTCGTTACATAAGTTTAATTATACGATCTAACACCGCTAACCCTTTCACTGCTGCGATCTCTACTGTTTTCAATTTCCTTATTTCATTTTTTTTTTTAATACTACGTATGCTGACTCGCGATGAAAATTCGCTATGTGTCTTTTTGTGTTCAGAAAATGTTACTGTTTCTTGTTTTTGTACGTGTGATAGTCTGTAAGGTTTCTGCATCCATTATTGCATGGAAAATTGATGTTAAACTAATAGTTTCTTTCTACAAATATTTATTCTACTCCAGGTTGCACCCTTAGCAATCGAAAGGTTCATGGTTCTTATTGATTATATATCGACTTTGGATTTTGACACCGCTACAACTTGTTCAAAATTCATTGGTCGCTCGAGGCACACCATTGGACATAAATATTTGAATATATATATACGGTGCTCTATTTAAAATTAAAGAATGATTAAATTAATACTGAATCTATTAAAATGATTAGTTTCATTCTCCTTCTTTGAAATAATTAGAATTGTGTAATGTATATCGACTATTATTTAATTATTTATTAGTATAATTATCGATTTTTATTAAATATCATTAATAAATAAAATAAAGAATGTCCACATATTTTATATTTCATTCTTCTACTTTATTACTCAAATTTACAAATTCAAGTCATTTGGTCCAATTTTAAAGGGGGTATTCTGTTTCTGGTAATATTTTAAAAGATTATATTCTTGATGACATTTGAACGACAAAAATTTTGTAAATTTTATTTAATTTTAATTTAATCTCGACATCATTGTATACAAAAGTATAATTTTTTTATTGATAATCAAGTCATGGAAAATAAGGACAAATACCTTGAAGATAAAACAGCACTTTATATGTATAGAGGGTGAGTCACGCGAGGTGATCAGTTTAGATTATTCAACGTAGGCAGATAACACTTTTTCTCTGGCATAATATAGTTCAATGAGAGCCTTAAAATAATTCTGGTAAATACTTTTCCAAGTTTTCAGGGTTATATTCATTTGTAGATAAACCTACAATTGATTATGTAAATTAACATGTAAATTAAAGGTAAGTTGAAAATGAAAAGAAGAAGAAACAAATTGATAATTAAATTGACCATAAATAACTGGTAGATCTCATTTAACTATGTTATACAGGGAAAATTGTTGAAAAGGATCATGTTATAATGGTTCACCCTGAATAACATAAAAATGGAGAAATAACTAAAAGGGGATATAAATTTCTGCACCCCCTTAGCCCTTGAGCGGCCAATTAATTTCACATGATGTATAGTAGGCCACAGGTAACCCAAAGTGTGTGTATATTTATCAAGTTCAAAGTTTTGGAAAGCAGCATACGTGTCTACCATTATGATAGCAATGAAAGCGCTACGGAGCGAAGGTTGCTCTACGACCGTAAAATGGTAGCATGGAAATACGCGTTTCTCTCTTTTTTTTTTCATGAATTTCATCGTTTAAGTTGCCCCTTTTATTCCACGTTTCGTAATAAAAAAATAATTATCTACTTCAATTATTACGCGCCTCGATGAGCTAATTTAATCCCTACGGAATTATCGCCGCGAGCGAAAGGAAATCGATTCTCTATCTCGATTCTACGCGTTTGAGCAGATTAATTTCACCGTAAGTGAAACTGTTTATTATAGAAAATAGTATAAATATAATTAAACATCGAAACGAAACACTGAGACGATACGAAAACCTTCAAGCAACGTTCAATGGTTGATTCTTTGGTATTAAAAGCTATAATGGAACTGTATATTCAATTTATAACAATTTTCTACCTACTGTACGCTACGTTCATTATTCAGTACCTCTGTTATTTATTGATCTTTAATTCCTAATCGACTATTCAAAATCGATGAAATTAAAGGTTCCACGGTTTCTGAAAGGGAGACAATCCAATACTTTATCCTTAAATGCATGAATATTTAAAAATGATAGAAAAATAATTTAAAATATACATCTCACTTTTTTATATTTATTTTATTTAAACAAAGGAATTTATTGTTCTAAATAATTATGTATTTAAGGGTGAAGTATTTCGAGCAGAGTCGTTTTCGAGCAAAATCTTTACACAAAATTCTGAGCTTTTGACTAACTACGTTCTCTTAGTAATGCAAAAATGATTATCTAAGCTCTCTGAATCTACCAGTAAATAGGATTTTCAGCTTACGATCCTTTTTAAAGCACCAATGAATGAGTCTTCATCGATTTGCAGTCTACAACACTTTTGCAATCGACGATGTTTTTATGAAGTAGGAGGAATCAGTCGTGAAACGTTTAACCCTTTCGCTACGAGTGTCGATCGCAGTTGTTAACTGCACAAACAGTTATCCAGTTATATTATTATGAATACCACTGACGCAATAAGAATGGACCTGCGTTGTAAAAAATATTGAAATTTTAATTATTAAATTAATTTTCAATTATCTAATATTAAATTTCTATTATTTTTTAAATTACCTAAAAAGTATCCTTAAAGGACGGTGATTGGGTTAATCCTGACTTAAACTTACAAAGCTGAACACTTAAGGACAGTATGAAATCCAGACAAAATTAAAATTTGCTGTCTCAGTAAAATTAGAACACCTCTATATTGGAATCATAATTAAAAAATATAATTTCCTATTTGAAAAAGACCACTGTTTCAATAAAACATCGAATTTTACGACCTCCTTTTTGAACTCTATCATAGCGAAAGGTTTAATCAAAGCTGAGATGTATCGTTTAATTTGCTACCATTTTAAGGCGAAGAGCGAAAAGATTCTATTAAGGGTAGATTTATATTATCGGCATGGAAGTTCGTATTTGACGCGGATGATATAAATCTACTCTTGTTGCAGTCTTACAGACACGTTAGAACGCACTTGACCATGCAATGAGCGGCTGACAAAACGAATCTCGGCGCTATGTAAGTACCTCCGCAGATATGAGTATAGTGTCGCCGTTGGACCGAGACCTACGAGAAATTGACATTGAAAATTCGGTTTCGTCATCCGCGAACCTCTTCAGGCTCTCGCACATCAGGACTGATCGCAGTGTATCGTAAAATCCTCGTCAACCCTCTGCGACGTACATATACGTCCAAACACCTCTAGTAATTTACAAATTCATACATACATTTGACAAACATTGTCAATATTTTAAATAAATAATAAAATATTCACAGATAAGATACAGTGTTATTTCAAAAATTGACTGCAAGTAGACTTTGCAAGAAACCCTGGGTTTTGTTTATTTAAATAAAGTAATGTGGAAGGCTGTTTGAAAGTTTGGTAGAAATAGCCAATTTTTGAGACAGGACTGTATTTTATACGTGCATCGTTGCATGTGTATGCAGTATTGGTGGATCCGCAGCAAGGTTGTAACAAAAATTCGGATATTTGAATGCACCGGAAGAGGCGGCAGCTACAAGGCCGAAATATAGGTCAGCTAATGCAATATTGTATATTTCAAACACATAGTACCGACTATCGTTTCCTCTTTCAAAATTATTTACTCGAAGGCGGATCATTCGAATATTCGAATTTTTATAATTCCAAGCAAGGTTACACATGGTGCGTTGCAATAGGGGCACTTATGCGAGAATATAGTGCTGGATAATTAATTAATTGCATAAATGTCAATTATTCTGGGCGTTAGGTCTCTAATTATTTACAAAAAATAAAATTAACTCTATTCTGTAACAAAATGAATTTCTTTTTAGAGCCAAACAAAAGCACTGTTGCTTTCATAATTCTGTACCCAGTTTTTCACATTTTTGGTCGTTTTATTCCACTTAAGGGTACTCGCACCCTTGCAAACGAATAAAAGGGTCTTTTTTCTACTAAAAATGCGGATTTTTGTATTGCACTGCGATATACCACGACCTGTCCCAATGCGAGCGAGCCTTTACACGTCTATCATATCGATAAATCGGACACGCGTACGAATCATTCTGAATTATTTCGAGAGATCGTGATCAATTTATAAAATCGTGTTTCCCTGTTTCCTGCCGCGTTGACTCGATATCAATTCCATCGATAGGATACTGCGCGTTCACAGCTATGTTCTACAGACGCTAATAAAATAATTCGTAGTCGACCGTCGTTCGGCTCGATACACACTAGGAAAGATTATAAATTGACATAGTTCCAACACCGATTCCCTCCTTTGCTCATCTGTATCTCTCGAAAGTAATCAGAGCCATTCGGCTATCTACAGGATTGTTTAAACAAGCTTTAAAGGTGTTGGCAGGTGTACGGTGCTCGTAGAATTTGTGTCGAAAGATCAATTAATAATTGTGAGAAATTTTTAGTTTGATCAAACATGACTTGCTTCCTTTTTACACCCGCGCTATCGAATTCTTATTTACAAAATATGTATCTCATAAGTGTAATTTATTCTGTAAATGATTTTAATGTAAAAGCGATAAATTATTCCAACTTTTCGACGAATTACTCCGAAGGTAAGCAACTTATTTTTAATCGAAGATCTTATTAATTCGAAAGGCATAATTTTTGAACACTAATCGACTCAACGAGCACCGTTTCTTTTGTAACACCTTTGAACACCTTTTCTTAAACAATCTGTATAGATTAAACAGCATTTAGGAAACATCACGGGCGCATTTCACCTACGAGAAACGGATACTTCCGTATGTCGGTCACCTCGCCGCCGACTATCCTCACGATTACCGACTTTGGAGATGGGATTTCCCGGATTTTCTTATGCTCGTCCAACGATATCACGTCGACAGGCAGGATCAACGCTTGGAAAGAGCACAATAACAAGAACAACAACAACATCTTGATCGTTTGCAAGTAGCGTGAACTCCGTCCCTTTCGCGGCTCAACCGTCTTTTGTTTCACGGTTTGCGGCACCCTTGCCTGCATAGGGTGAGTCGTGAAACACAAAGCACAATGAATTTTATTCTTTTCACTTGAATGTACGTTGTCGACCATTCTGGAGTCTAAAATGTAGAAAAATAAGAAAAATCTGGAGTCTAAAGTCTATAGTCTAACAATTTGGTCGTTTTCGAAGACTAATTTCAAGTATTATGAAAATTCACGAAGATCTTTAAAAATTAAAAAATCACAAAATTAATTTAACACTTATGGAATCTTATTGAATTCTCACAAGAACAATCTTAATGTCCTCTAAAACCGTGAAAATATCTCAAATTTCCTCTTCTGTTCAGTCCAATTCACGGTATTCAATAAATATAAATTAACTGTTAGTGTAATCAATCTGATTTCGACATTTAACCTTTCTCCATTTCCCTTGCCTTATATTTAACCACCTCATAAAATATTAATTGTAATTGAAAAATTATCAACTTACGACTCTCTTCTTAATAATTCATTCTTAGATGTGAAATAGAACTTAAAATTAAAACAGTCAAGATCTTCAAAGTGTTAACACTTTCGCTCCATATAAATACTATCACTAATATTAATATTTATAACAATAATAAAAAAGTTAAAATATTTTAAATATTACTGTTAGTACTAGTACTAATATCAATATTTTTCATTTTTCAATTTCAATACTTTTTAATATTAAGTACCGAGTAAAATTGACATTATCAATGAAACTAATTTCATTTACCAGGCGAACGACGAACAACCCCCAGTCCGCTGCGAAAGTATTAAACAGACGATACCGTATTTATTTAGGTTGATTCTGTTGTTCATGACTCACCCTGTAGAACAAGAGGGCTGGAACGTGCTCTCTTCAGCTTTATCCATTGTGTCTACATTGTGTCGCGGCTATTATTGTGCGCCTCTCCAGAACAACAGGCACGATCGAGTAGCCGTGAGGATCGGAAAGATTAACTCTTTAACGTGTTAATTCATAACGCTACGATATGTTGCACGATATCTCGAAAGTATCACTGACTAGAGAACCCACTTATAGGTAAAACACGCTCGTTCTCTGCCTCTCCTTTTTTACTCTCTCCCTCTCTCTCGTTCGGCTTCACAGAACGCATTACATTATAAAACGAAAAAAAAAAGAAAAAAGAGAACGGAAGCGTTTTAGAATTGTGCACACGTGGGATGCCCTGGAAAGCTCTCGTATACACAATTTTATTGATCGTCGTGGTGAGCTCCGGTGCGTAGGCAAGGATATTCTATAATTACACGTTGTTTTCCTGCGCTCGGGACAGATTTTGCCGGCTTGATAACGATAACAAAATAACCGCAAACTTTGTAACTTATTTACCGTCCCCTTTCTTTCCCCGTGTACCTGTTTGTTTCCTGATAAAAATAGTACGCGACGAATCGACGAAACGACTCCCTCCCGAGGGCAGGCTACGTGTGCGTGTATCATCGATCGAAGAGACGTAAGGACGATCGCAAAATCGGTGCAATGAAAAAACGATAATCGATTTCGACGGAAGGGGAAAAATTCTTATCGAGGACGCACGGTAATGCTCGTACAACGTACTTCAAATTCAGATTTTATCGTAGGATATCTTCCAGTTATTATAACAAGTGGAATACTTATTTTTCACTTCGTGTTCGAATCAATTTTCATTTTTATATTTTCCTATCATAATTCAATTTTTAGAGAAGTTTTATTGCTATTGAGATGATATGTTAATTTTGTTTTCTGTTTGCAGAATTAAATTACAAATTACTGTAGATGATATGTTAAATTAATTTGTTAAAAATAATACTTTTAGACAGGTATTTAATAAACTCATGTTGTAAATTATTAGAAACAATATTTTTCTGTTTATAGAGTCTTTTTATCATACATTAAGCACACCTTTTCTGTGGATATAAATTGCATGAAATTAATTGAAATGAAACTCTACTTGAGCACTAAAGGTTGATTTATGAGCTTCCTTATCGCTCGCCATGGTCTGCACCGTTTTTCCGGTATGGAACGTGTTAAATCCATAATACCGGTCATCAGTGACCCCTACGGTAGTCAATTTATTAATAATTCTTATTATAATGTTCGGCTCTGCTTTGCTTATTGGAACAATGAACAGGAGAGCGTGTCGTACGTTGATAAAAATCTCCTAAATCAAATATTGCAACGCCGGTGGTCTTGTCTCATCATTTAATATGAAACATTGGATATTAAAGTTGCAATAATAAAACCTAACATTCTTCTTTTCTAATTCTAATTAAAATTCTTTTTCATACTATTTTGAAACTTAATAAATTGCAGAATATGGTGTGGTAACAATATTAACATAATTTTGTTTAACGTTAATGACTCGGTATCACGGATTCGTGACTGCGAGGTGTAACATTTTTACCCTATCATTATTCAGTTTATTTCCATTTACCTCATTAATTATTGATTCTAATTCGAGTCAGTAATAATTGCTTTCAACTCTCAGTTTCTCGGTATAAAAATAAATCTAAAATTACAGAATCAGTTAATTCCATGAAACGTATGGTCGTTAAGGTCTTAACATTTACAAAATTATGGGTCTCCGGTAACCTGGACCACCAGCACTGTAATTCGGTCGAGGTAAAACACGATCTGTTCATTTTCCTAATAATTAAAGCCATAACCATATTTTTATTACGATAACGAACGTGTTCGAACACTTCCTGGTTAATGAACGTACGTCAATCTCGAACATTTGTTAATTATAAATAAACTAACTATTTCAGAAGTAATTAAACAGTTGCAGTATTGATTTAAAATAATTCTTCTGGCCATTCATTATTGCTAAGTACTATTCTTAAATAAAAAATAAATTACTAACTGAATTCCTTCTGTTTTAATTATTTGATGCACCGTTTGATTTACGATTGTCCTTGTACATCTTCAACGAGGAACACAGTTTACGCAAGTACTTCATAAAAAATGGAATTTCCATCGAAACGAAACGCTTTCTACAGAGGAAGATGTCACGCTTACAAATAACGTTTTCGTACTGTTAATGGTACAGAACGTATCTGTGATTTTTCAATTAGATACGAGGAACGCGATGAAAATCGAAAAGCAGCGATTACCGTATTCAACGTAAACGAATAACGTCGTCGATATAATAACAAGGTATAACAGTCTTAGTTTTTTTCTGATTTGTCGATAGGATGTCTGCTTTAGACTAACATACACTCTGCGTACGCTATATGTATTAAATATACATACGTGTATATAAATAGATCTGAGTAACACGAAAAAACAAAAAAATGTTCACGTGCACACGTACGAAGCTCGTATGTACTTACAACTTATCATAATTATTTCTCTTAATATATATATATATATGTATGTATGTGTGTATATATATATATGTATATATGAAATATATAGGTACATCATAATCTGTCGATCTTACTTAAAAATTAGCTTTAGGACGAGCACTTAGATCATGTTCGAATTAGGAATGTAAAACAGATTAAAGTAATTGATCACAATGCTCATCTTTAATTACAGGTGTCGATGAGAAAGTAAGTGATGATTAGAAAGTAACGATTCAAAGGTACTTCGATTTAGTCAGCTTTGCACTATAAAATATTTCAATAAAAAACACTTATATTTAAATATATAGGGTGTCGAGTAATTGATGGTACGATCAGAAAAGCGATTATATATTCAATTTTAAAATAATATATTAATAATCTCTTTCTCCATAGTGGGTTTTTATTTTTTTTACTTTTTTTATTAATCCTTGATTGCTATAGTTTTGAAACTGAGATTTTGTCGTATATTATTACATTATTATTATTTTTAAATTTTTATATTTAAATTATTTATAGTTAAATTTTTATATTTTAATATTTTTTGCCATAAGCAGTCTTTCCCACACTTAGAATACTTTTTCTAACAATACCATAAAAAATATTTAAAAATTTAGTATCCATTTCTTGTTGAAAACATAGAAAATTAAAATCTCATGACACTTGGACATTTAATCTTAGTTTCACTCCATTATTTTAAAAATTATTGAATATATCATTAATCATTAGACAAAAATTTGATTTCATATTTTTATTTATTTTTATGTGATATCACCTCTTATCGACCACCAATTACGTCGACACCCATCTATCCTAAGGTAACTTGGAAATTATAAACACGCTTATAAACACATTTATCTCGAACAACGATTACATAGCTTAATTTCGAACAAGAAATTCGACTTACGAATTGACATTCAATTACACCGTACTTCGGTCAATAAAAACGTTCGAATCACCGTCGAATTATTGACCTGTTCATCGAACGCTCGCGGTTACATCTTACACGTATAAGGGTACAGTATTACCTGTCTAAATTCTTTATATTCCTCCAACAAGGATAAATTTTCTAAATTCAACAATTCAAACATATGCAATTCATTGATTCGAAATCTGTTTTCACAATGAATCGTTTCCAAAATAGTTTCTTCACTCGGTTACAAACGTTGGTCAATAAAACGAAAAAAGAAAGGTGGTAGATCGATTTCATTAACACGTTGATCTTTTCATTTTAATTGAATATTGTAATTTTAACTCTCGTATAAACAGTCTTTTTATAAAAGTTCTTTAAAATATACATAGGTGTATTAAAGTACGAATCTCAATTTAAATTGTTAAAAATATGAAGAATATGAAATCAAAATTGGGCTGTGTTACAAAGATATCCTGTTATTAATCGAATCGTGATCAACGTGTTAAAGACAAATTGTAATTTCTATCGCTCTATTCCCTAAAGATGGCAATACACGATGGATAAGATTCACGAACGAGTACCTCAATTTCTAATTAGCAAAGGGACGTAATTGGTGTCACTTAGAGAGGTAACACTGTAGCCGTCTAAAAACTAGGTGAAACAGTAATCGATATATATATATATTATACTCTCTCGAATACATTAAACTCCTCTGTTTGATCGTTCACGAATACAATTATCCTATGCAATAGTCTCTCAACGTCGTTAAAATGATCTGAACGGAAAACACGAATATATACGAACGACGATAAAATGGATTGATCTCGGTTTAAAAAATGCGCCCGTGTGTGTACGTGTGTGTAATCCCGTGTGATCTGCTTGCGTATGTCCTTTCCTTTGTCTTGTTCTTCTTTTTCTTCTCTTTTTTCGTAATTTTTCAAAAGAAATCATTGTTCGTCGGCGAATTTACTATATGCACACTACGTTTCTTCTTTCGCCGTTGTATATGGCCACGATTCTCCCCCGGGGATTCGATATAACTCGCGAAATAGATAACGATCGATACAAGCGACAATCGAAAATAGTTGCACGAAGAAGCCGCGTCTATGATTTATAAAATTTCTGCAAGACAATAAAATCGCTGCCCCCCGTGTATTTCGGTATAATCAAGGAAGACATTGTGATTGTTCGTTCTCCAATATACATATATATGTATATACGTGTATGTATATAATATAATATATATATATATATATATCCCTCGATTCTCCCTTTTTTTTACTCCGCTTGTTACATCCTCGTCAATGTATATTACACCTCCTTTCGTTTCCCAAAACCCCCCACCCCGTTATTTTTTTTTTAATTCTTTTTTGGTTGTTGTTTTTTTTGTTCCTTTGTTTAAATTATCCTAAAGCAATTGACTTTTTATTAAGGAATGATTTTGTGCATCGTGCAAAGGATGCACAGTAACGTAGCTAGGGGCCATCCTCGGGCGACATTCGGCGCTGAAGATTCAGCGATCGGCGCGGGTATTATTTGCACTGGAACAACCGAACAAACAGATTTCTCGTTAGAGAACACAGACAGCAGAGATAAGCAACGATGATGAAAATATTTTTGACAAATAGGGGAGACCCGGCCAAAGGGTACACGGGCAAAATCGAGACCTCGATGTGCCAATTACAGCTACCTTCAAATCCTACCGTAACTTTATTTATTTGAAAATTGCCTCAGCTTGGAATACGATATTATTCAAGGAAATAATGAAAAATTGATTAACAAGTAATTAAAGTGTACAAGCAACTCCAGTGTCCTTATCCTATTTTGATCAATGAGGGGACAACTGCCCTTCTTAGCTAAAATTGTTAACTAAGCTGTTTCAATTTTCAAAATATTATCAAATATTTTATACCACTCTGGCAAAGTTTTGTAGGGACCTAAAAGTAATTTAATTTATTTATCCTAGATGCTTTAAATAATGAATCCTTACTTTTTCATATATCTATAAATAATAGAACAAATAAGCTAAGGAGGATACCTTTGAAACTATAAACAAATGACCTTTTCGAGAATTTATTCTGTATAAACTGCTTAACAGATTAATTTTATATTTCTTTTTATTATTAGAAGAGTAAATTTGCCTCAGAATGCCAAATACGTAATTATATGAAAGCGTGTTAAGCAAAGGTAGAGATATTCTCGTCGAAATATGAATGAATTTTTGTCCGGACGAAAAAGGATTGTACACCCTTGTTTATTATTCATATTCCTTTGCCAGAAATAAAATGAATTTTGATTCGGAAAAGAAAGAGTTGAGTAATTTGTACATATTCATTTGGGTAGAATGTATTCAAAGATCGATCACATCCTCGTTCTAAAAAAATAGTGAAAATAAATAGGTCGCCCGGGGTACGAATGGTATTGAAGATCTCGGTGAAAAATTTTCTGAAATCCCTCGATAAATTAATTACACAAAGAAATTATATCCTAGTGCATCGTTATTTTTCAAAAAATAATAATTCAATATAATTTTAACTATCTTAAGAAGTTTCTAGTTGGTGATTTCATATATCAAAATCTAAAAACGAGGTTTCTCCTTTGAGGTTTCTCCTTTTGCTTTGATGAAAAATAAAAAATGAAGTAAAGAAAAATTGAAATCAAAGTTAAAGTAATTACTGCTTGAAATTTTTTAATTTACTGAACGCATATATACGTGCTTCATACGTATTAATATGGACGAGCAAAAGCGTACGTATATTTCTTTCGTAGTCAAAGGATTAAAGTGCTAAAATGATTGGATAGTAGCTACAAAGAAAAATCTAAAATCCCATTAACCTAATAAATCAATGACTGGTAAACTCGCTTGATTAATTTGTTAATTAAATTCATAGTTTGACCGTGAAATTGAAAATTGACCCTATAGCACTTTTTCATAACGATAATTTTAATTTTTGCATGTTTTTATATCCGTTGAAATTTTTTTTACACAAGAAAATATGATAACACATTCGATAACATATATTTCTATTCAAAGCTACCAGTTCGGTTTCCGGAGCAAAAATAAAAAAAGAAACATGCCACACTGTTTAAAAAATAAACAAAAGAGCATAAATCATGTGCATTTTTACGTACCATAAAATTCGAATAAAAACTAATTTATTCTTGATAAAGATCCGATAACTATGATCGTATAATAATAAAGATAAAACAAAATTTTGCAATTCTATCAATCATAAATATCCTGTAAGAGTAATACAGTTTTAACACGTTGAGTGGCACGCTGAAGCTGCAGAAAACTTCATTAAATGGTAATTTTATTTGTAACATGTTCTGTCTCTTATTTTTATTATTCATATGTTCAAATGTCTATTACGAATATTTCTAATTCAATAAGTGAACAAATTTCTAAAAATATAGGTGACGAATATCTATAGAAATTCAAGTGTCACCCATGTATGGAATTATGAAAAATTCATATAAAAATTCATATCAAAAATAATATATATCTGATAATTTGATTCTCCGCAAAATACGAAGGGCGCGAGGCAAGCGCCTCGTTTGCTCAGCGCTAAGGACATGATTGTTGCTATTTACGCCTGAGTGCTACTGCCATGGTGCTCGAGGATTTAAAAGGCAATGCAATAATTACCTGAAACAGTTTCCTTCCTGACGTCAGCGTATTTGTCGTGGTGCAAGGGGTAATCCGGGATGGTGGAATAACAGCTGATCTCTAGATATCCATTCTCCCCTGCATGCAACGCGGAAACCTCTATCATTAGTTTCGCAGTCGCGGACATCAATTGGTCCTTGTGACGCGTGTGAGGATAATGATTTACCAGGCTAATATCCACCTAACAGAAACCCAGTAAAATCGTTTAAAAGATTGACAGGAATTTTAACCCTTGAACGTATTACATTTTTCAAATAATGAAATAGTATATGAATTAGTAATTTAACCTGTTTCAGCTCTATAGTTATAATAATACTTCATTTAAATGTGTCAGAAGTTAGAAGTTTGCAAAATTTTTAATTCCAAGACTCATAAAAGGGGTTTATAAAGAAAAAATGTTAAGAGATACAAGTATGATGTTGAATAATAACAAAATGAATTTAACAAGTAATCAAATTGTTTATGCAATGAAGAAAAATGTATAAGAATTATATTATCAATCACCTGTTTACGTTAATGAGTTCAACGCGTTACTAATTTTATTAATTACGTGCATAAATATGTAATTGATGAAACGGAATAATACATAAATGCATAATTAATGGAACGAGTTAAATAGCATTAAAATCATATGGCATATTTATGCAAAATTTCTTATTAGTACTCTCAGTTTATTTCCTGAGACAATCAGAATGCTAATATTTGTTTCAATAATTGATTTATTATATGTACTTTGAAGTTTTTACTCAAGTAAAATAAAGTACTCAAATTATAAAATATTTCTGAACATTTAATTATTAAAAATAAATAGATACAGTTTTGTAATCAGGCGATACCAAAATGAGCTAACGACTGGAAAATATTAATATTGCACGAAAGACTGTCGAAATACTCTCAAGAAATTAATTTTTAATAATATTGAACATTATAGGGTGAAATTTCGGTTTGGTGTAAATATTTCATAGCAGATCTACAGTTTCGTAAGATATTAAGAGTTACAAAAATCAAGAGAAATGTTTATCCTCGATCAACTGTACGTTCATCATTAATTCACAAATGGTTTTCCAATTTCTTCTTTAACTTCTTCTTTAACTTTTGAATTAAAACCGTTTAATACCTTCAACATATTTCATTTTTATAATAAAATCGAAAGATATAAGGAAATGTGAAGCGATATGTTTATTAACTACAAAGGCATAATATTTAATAAAGAAAGCAATATAAGATTGCCTTTCGCTTTGGACGTTCTGTCTCTATAATAATTTTTATTAACCCTTTTCGACGACGACTGTGATTGTTCTCCACGAAATGACTCTTGTGTATTATGGACCACTATAGTCGCCTAACATAAAAGGTGTGTATGTAGAATGAGACTAACATTAAAATTTAAATATCACTAAAGTATATGAGGAAAAGATATGTTTGATTTAATAAAGCAATTATTTGGAAATTTATTAATAGACTTTTCGATGTTGCGGATTATTCACTTAAAATTAATTAATCAACCTTCAATTGTTATTAGCTCCTTTTGAAATAAAAAAAAATTTTAAACAAGGATTGTATCTTTTTAACTACTATTTAATTATAAAGTGATAACGCTTGCCAATTTCATTTCTAAGCGACACATAATGTATTAAATTAATTCCAATAAATTAAAATTATAACAGTAGCAGTTAACTTTTATATTATATAAATTACGATCCATTTGTGTATTTTTTTATACTGGATTAAAAATCGTAGTAAGCAAAACATAATATTTAAAAACAAAATACCACGTTTGCACGTAATTCAATGACCGGGAGATGTACAAACGAAAATTTGTAGTAGTTTATAAAAGTTTAATACGATGCTGCTTCTCTAGGTGCACCATGAAATGTAGGTATGTACGCAAGAGAAAGAAATTGATAGAATATTTGATAAAGTTACTAGTTAAAAATTAACACGTTTACGAAGTAGAAGCTCGATTTATTATTTCCAACATTTACTTACCTCCTTCCCGTTTATATACCAAGTCAAGTGAGGAACTGGATGCGCAGCCGAAGAGGTGCAATTCGCCTCTAAACTTTCGCCGACCACGTACATGCTTTTCTTGAACGTGATTTTCGGTTTTTCAGTCTGTGGTACTGTATAATTTCATACACACTAATTAGACAAGAATTGTACTGTCTGAAAACCAGGCAAGAAATAGTTCAGTGTATCAAGATTGATCGAGCAATAATTACATTCTTGTTTCTCACTTAATTAAGAAAATACGAATTAACATCTTTTATAAGCAATTTGTAATATATATTTCAAATTTTTTAAGGCTAATTAAAATAGAATTATAATTTTTTAAGACTAATTGAATGTCATGAAAAACATACAATAATGCACCTTTCATACAAAATAATTTTTTTGGTAATTTTGTGAAAATTTTCGACGTTATTACACTTTTTAAAGTGAATTGTCGAGGTGTCAAAGAATTGATTAAAAAAAGAATTAACCCTCCATACAAAATAACATTTTTCTTCCAAATTATGTTTCAACGTACACATTCAAATTATATCATTTAAAACTGCGCGATCTGGAAGCCGGATAACGACACGGTTTCTTTTTCCAGATTGTATTAAGGGTAGATAAATAAACTCTGTTCTAAATTAATTTTTTACGCGCAAAAATATATTTTTCTCAGGGTGTGATATTAATTAAGATAAACCTGTACGATCTGCGAACCAGATAAAAAATGCTCCCTCTTTTCTCTCTTTTATTTTAAACAAAAACGAATTAATTTCTTCGGCGTAAAATCATTTTCGCTTCTATAAATTACGTTTCGTATTAATTGGCATAATACATGTAAAATAAAATTGTAATTAACATATTAAAATAATCTCGTATGATACAGAAGTTGAATAATACTTTGTCAAGGGAAGATAAATGAACTCTTTCCATGCAAAACAATTTTTCTCCCCCCCCAGAAATTACCTTTGTAAATATATTCTTTCCCCGTATCTACATATTATTATGTGCAACTGTTGCAATTTATGCGGAGCATGCCAGTCATATAACGTTTCTATACTCGAATGGTGCATTATAATTGCAAAGACGTCGTGTTTTATCGCGATTTTATTGCACGGTATAGACGGTACGATTGTATAATTAGTTGGACGATCGATGAAAAAGACGAACTGGAACGATCGCAGCTATTTGTTTTTTATTTCACTTTAAATCTGACGAAAGTCAACATAAATTGTTCTCTTTCTATCGCGATTTATGATTAATTCAGCAACATCGTTTTTAACAATTTCAATTTTTTTTTTTTGTGATAAATTATTTTTACATTGCCAATTATTGATCATTTTTTATTCACAAATGATGTGAAATGCGTACTTAAATGCCACAATTACACAAAATGACAAAAGTTAAGGGCATTTTGTAGCTTCATTTAACGCTTCCTTTAATCAATAGCTAGATGCCCACTTAAACCCTTAATTTTTTAAACAAATGAGTTCGTTTATCCGAAGAACGTCTTGTTTCATTTCACTCAACGGTTAATCAGCCAATTAAAAATAATTTTGTTAAATACTTAAAAGTTTGCTTCATCGAGGAAGCTAGATACCATAAAAGCATTCAGCGTGGCGTTAAAGATATTAATACGGACAATATTGAAAAAAAATTGGTCGATAAAAAGTAATTAAAGCGAAATTGTTGCAGTTCCGTTTGATATCCTGTGTATAAATGCTGAAGATGGTTCGAGCAGGTTTTATTGTAAGGAAAAAGGAGAAAAATTGCGAAAAGTTTTATTACCATTCAACGACCACCTGCAACGACCCCCTTGTTTCACGTTACGTTTAACGTTTTCCAACGTTAACGAGCGTACACAACGTCCGCGTACATTTATTTCATTTCACCCGTCCGATTATTCCTTCCGTTTCGAACGCTCGCATATCAGAGCTTTATCGGGCGAGCATGAACCGTGGGTCAAACTTTTCCAACTCGGAATTCTTCGTAACAGTGGAAAAGGTAAATCACATAATTCGAGAAACTGAATGTTCCGTGCTTATCGCGACGGAAGAAGTTATGAAATGTGAATAAAATTCTATACCAGCCCGTATGGAACCTCGTGAAATCGAATAAATTCAATCTTTCCGCGATCACGCGACTATTTTCTTCGACTGACTTTTTTCATTCAATTTTATTGGATTAAAATTTCACTTTGGACCGAGAAAAGTTTTTTTATTTTTCAACGTTTATGACCTTTAAATTCTTCAGAATGAAAATAGTTGAGCATTTGATTTAAATCGTTAGCTATCTCCATGGTTCGTCGGCCGAGAATTAACCCGCTCACCATTAACCCAATTAAAATGCGATTTTTATTTTTCTTTTTTTTTGCAACGAACAGATTGTACAAATAAACACGTAACGGTATATGTTTTAATAGCGATCGTGCTTTTTTATTATTAAAGTGTCAGCTAAAACTGTTATATGTTTCTGTTGTTCAGCGAACAAAGTTAAATGGAAATGTAAATAATTGATGACCATTTCATATATTTA
The DNA here is from genome assembly GCA_022405125.1 of Anthidium xuezhongi. Lineage (NCBI taxonomy): Eukaryota > Metazoa > Arthropoda > Insecta > Hymenoptera > Megachilidae > Anthidium > Anthidium xuezhongi. The sequence goes on along the minus strand of CM039641.1, from coordinate 3,754,850 downwards.
TATATTCCATGTCGTTTTGGTTGGTAAATTACGGAAATATTGTGTATGATGGGGGACTCTCCTCGTATAATAGAACTCTGGATGGCAGAACATTCGGATACAGGAGGTTCTGCTGTACGTAAACTGTCGGGCGTGATACGCTTCCCTAGGGAAAATAGCGAGGTAGGGAAAGGAAACTCCATCACCCAATATTTGAAAATTTCTATGTACTAAAACTGTGTTAGGTTAGGATTAAATTATACGCGACGAGTATTCGAACCAAATTGATTAACTTGGTAATAGCAATCATTAATTAGTAATATGGTAATTTGGTGATTTAATAAATTAATAATTTGATGGATTGATAATTAGGTAATTTAATAATTTAGTAATATAGTAATTTAATAAATTGATAATTCAATAATTTAGTAATTTGGTAATTTAGTAACTTGTTAATTTGGCAACTTAAAAACTTAGCGATTTATTAATTTAGTGATTTAGATTCAATAACTTAGCAACTGTTATTAACGACTAAAGTAATAACTATTGTAAATAATAGTAATTGGTAACTACACCACCTACTCGCTATAATACCAGACAGTTATCACGCGATATACTCAGGTTAGATTTGAATTAAGTTAAACGTGACAAGCTCAATAATTATTTCAAATTGAATAGAATTTAATAACTAGATGAGGGACTGTCTCTAATTGCCATTTTTCCCAGAGAAGCCTATAATGCTCGATATTACAGTCCCTGGCCATTGAATCAGGACCATGTATGAAAATGTCACTTTCATAGAAACACAAGATATTAACACCTGTTAATACGGTTACGTACAGTACTTGTGTATTACGTTTGTATTTTAATTTGACGAAAAACGTGAAAAATAGGGAAAATTTGCAGTGGTCCTAATTCGATGGCCAGGTACTGTATATGTAAAGTAGAGAATAAAAAAATACAGTGAAATCGCTTACCTATAACTTTCATTTGAACGATTTCGGAAGGCTGGGTATAAATAGGAGTCGTCATCGAGACCAGACAGGAATACGAGCCAGACGCCTCGAAACGGACGTCCTTTAGTTTGATTGTCGTGCCATTTTCCATGTACTGTAAACAGACGGTTGTATCGTTTCGTTAATTCCCCGATCGGTTTAAGACTCTCTCTTAAATAACACGCGACTGTTTCCACGTACTCTTTCAAACCTTTCAACGTTATTATTGCCCCTCGCATGCGAACACGTCTCGAAACAGACGTATCGATCTTTTCAAAATAGATCGAAATGGTTACGTTTGATCGCGTTAGCGGAGAGAGCGAGAGAGAAAAAAAAGGGACGAGTTCTCCATGGATAGGCGCGTTCGTGTACGTGCGTTATAGGATCTGTCACGAACCATCCGTTTTTTATTAAACAGTCGCATGACGTTCCATGCCGGCGGGTACTACCGTCTTAGAACGTTCTGTCTCGATACTGTCTCCTGTTACCCGGTTATATTAATACTCAGCACAGTTTCAATTTCCTTCGGTGTACCGTCCGAATTGTCCTATTGACTAGTTTATAATGGAAACCGATGTTCTATTCAGTTTTTACATAATGAAACGTCTACGACAGAGGCTCCGCGTCATTTGAGCGACTAAGGTAGGGAACAGGTGGATCTGACACCCATAAAATGCGAACCTTCAATTCCAGAATTTACCGAAGTTAGTAAAAAACATATTTATTCATTCATGGAATTTCTTTTCATAGCACTCTCGTAAGTTACGGTAACGAGGAAAAAAAATAAAAGATTTGTTAATAAAGTTGCTGAAACAATAGTTATAAAACTTACACGGTAGATTTTTCATATTGTTTAAATACAGAATTATTTTTCTTTTGATTCCTCTAATTATCTTTTGATCGTTAATGTTTAGAATAAAATTGTGTAAAAAATTGTTACAGCAGGAACATTAATAATTCAATTTATTTGATTGCCAACAAAATGAAATATGCGATATGTCTAATGATACCGTAATTTAATTCCAGGAAGAAGAGTCGTGGTAGAAGCTGCGAGGAAGAAAATTAATTGAGAGGGTAGAAATACTTTTGCCACCCATTGTACGTGCAGTTAGCAACGATGACCATTCAATACTCTCTCTTGCAGATTTTCAAGCAATTTCGAATCGCTTGAATGGTCGGCAGAAGTCGGAAATTATTGAAACTCTTGGAAACTTTGATAGATTTAATAGACTTTGAGAAACGAGAGGTACGGAGTGGTCTTTTCAGGCAAACGATTAGGTTTGTGTAACGTTTCGACCCTAATTTTCGCTCTTTTACAAACTTCGCCAATCCGATATTTGTTGAAACAACTTGTCAAAATACGTATACAAACGTAAGGATCCCTTCTGACATTATATTTCACAGAAACAAATTCTAATTAATTAACAACTCTTCAAAAGTCAATCAAGACAATTATACTCCTTATATTTATTATTAATCTCATCTTTCGATAAGTTAGTAAAATTTGAGAAAGATCCATAATCCTTTTGTAACGTTTTAAATCAATAAATAAACTCGAAGGACCTCGAAGAGTCTTTGAAACGAAATTGCGGCTAAATAAACTAATTGCGCGAATTAATTACACCTAAAGAAACATCGTGATATCGTTTTAATTTTATAACTTCTAAGTACGTTTAATTACCAAAGTTTCTTGATATAAGATCAATATTTGTTCGCGAGTAATTATTGATTTGTGTATAAACATGGTAAATTGAACGTTCGCGATGTAATCTCAGGGACGGAAAATAGTGGCTCCACTTTCCCGTCGGATTGAAAAGTATGCGAGCAAATATGTGAGCCACTGTAAATTCCAGCGGAAGAAAAACTTCGGTTTACAGTGTTCTCCGGGAACCACGGAAGTAAACCGAGTATGTGAGATGAGCACTTTTCACGGTGGCTCTAGGAGATGGATTAATATAGCAGGAAACGTGGTGCGAGATTGGATAACGTTGGGTGAAATTGAGGTAGAAGTACATATTCTGAGGAAAGAATGGAGCAAAACTGCTTTTATGGAACACGTACACAACATCGGATAATATATTAAACATTTCTGTTGATTTCTGAATAATAACGTGATATCCTTTCCATTTTATTTTTCAAACCGTTGAAAGTCGATCCCTTTTAATTAAAAGGTACTTTTACGATTATTACAATTTTTTCAAAATTCTGTAGTATATTGCAAATAATACATTTTTGTTTATTGGAAAAGAATTGGAAAAAATAGCACCTGATGTAACGCAGGTGGTTTAAAATATGGCGAATAACTTTGTCATTTTAAAGTATTTTTATATAAAACAAAATCAAAAAGTAAGGATGAAAATTACACGTATACCATATATAAAGTTTGAAAAAAAAATTCTAAAAAATCGACTTTTTCAAGCCATCTGACAAGGGTATCCACTTAGGGAAAATAAACTAACTTCCTTGATTGTATCAATTATAAATAGGATTAAAGTTTAATTATACTGGGCATATAAATTATAGAGTACTTCATGAGAGTGACACGATAGTATCACCACGTTGAGTGTCACACTGGAAATAGATATATACGACAAGACCCATTGAAATATCAATTAATTTTTGAATTTAACCTTTCAATTTGATACCTTCCCTTACTAGTTTAATATTAATACTATTCGCACTTTATTTTCTCTTTTCTCAGTTCATTACTGTTCAAATTACTGAATTAATACGTTGACTGCCACAGTGGAAATAGACGTGTATGGTCAGACATACTTAAATTTCAATTATGAAGGATTCTATCGATTAATTTTCAAATGTAATCATTGAAATTGCTATTTTGCACTGTTAGTCTAATACTAACAACATTCAAGATTTATTTTATCTCTTCTTTTATTAATTATTTGGCAGTCAATGCGTTAATAATAATTGAAATGAACTTTTATCGAAGAAATTTCACGATCGAATATCCTTGAAATTAAAGTTAAATTAGTAACGTGAATCATAAGAAGTTGGAAATATTAAATAAAATAGTTCCCCATGAATATTAAACAAATTTTGTTATCCTCGGAAATCATCGAATATTAAAGGTAAGGTAAAACAATTCTATTAAAAAAGAAACATATAAATCACGAATTTGCCAATTTAATACTATCTAAAAGATTGAACAAACGACATCGAATAGTGAGATATCTCTCTTAAAGAATCTGATGGGTAAAAATCAATTCGCATGATATTTCGTCCACGGGTACCGAAGGGTTAATATATTCAGTGTAGCGTGCGCGTGTAGAGATAAGAGATCAAATCGTTGTTTTGAATTATTATCATTTTAACGAAACTAACGAATCGATCATAAAACCTTATCGTCGGAGCTGGCTGTCAAGACGTTAAACAACCGAGCGTTGAATATTGAGTAATCGTGACAAAGGGTTGTACAAGCATCATTATCGCAGATGAAAGGATATAATTCTGTTTGCCGTTGACTGCTCATCTTTACGGGTATTCGAGCAGCTATATTTCCCGGCTATAACGTCTATCGGTCTTATTATCGTTAGCCGGATATACGCGGCGGAAGGTACACGGTAAACAGAACAACCCACGCGTTTAGTGGCCGATAAAGGGTATGCGTCAGTTTTTCTAGGTTACCACTGACGTTTCGGGCACAATGCGGCTTACAACGCAAACTAAATCGCCCGTACTCTGCACGAATACCACCCTTTCAACTTAACACTTTATTCACGGATCACGGAAATTTTCCGTATCCCCGATGATAACTGTTACACCCCCAGACATTGTTCGGCCGGCTCACGTGCTTTCCACCACGGTACTATTCAATAATGCAAGAACGCAGCTGCAACGAGAAACGATAACAGCAAAATGAATACGCACAGAAATTACTTATTCTGGAACAATAACGAAGCTTCTACAGGGTGGGTCAAAGGTCACGAACTTTCGAAGCGCTCGAGGAGGGCTGATCAAACTTCAGCAGTTTCTACTTTTTAAAAAAAAACCGAACTTTTTTAAATAATGCGATAAGTCGTGACTTACGATACTTCTTTCTCTCTTTTTGATTTTCTAATTGCTTGTAAACGCAAATGGTTATTCGCGTGAGGTGATGCGAGGAGCATCTTTTTATAACCACGATTATTGGTTAAAAAAAGAGAGAATTGTAGAAAAATTTAGTATTGAGAAATGAATGACAATTACAGAATTATATGTAGAAATATCACTTGAATGATGTTTATTAATTTCTTTATTGACCAACGATTTATTGAAATTTTATAAAATAATATTAAAGTAATATATTACTTTTTTATGATAGTAATGTATAAAAAAATTAAAACTGTAAAATTTATTAGCTTTTTAAAATCCCTTGTAATTTTTAATGCACCCTGTAATTATTTAATTCATATTATAATCTTAATAATTATATTACAGTATTATTTACAAGGTTACTAACTTTTTCGAAAAAACATGACGCTAAGTTTAATAAAAAAATGATATACAATGAAAACAGAATATTTAGGATATTAACATGGTTGAGTACTCAAGTTACTGAAATATTAAAAAACTACGAGGCTTGTTCAAAAGCTGAAGCTATCCATGTTTATAATTTGAAGGATTTGGATGCAAATTAGGAAAGAAAATTAGACAATTTGGAAGTGTTAATTATAATTAGCGATTAACTAACGTGTTATTGGATCTTATAATCGCTCGTCAACGGCAAGTAGATTATGTCGCTGATAACGAGATCAGCCTTCGCGTAATTCGAACGACATTTGACCGCGATATTTTAATATTAATTTTCCCGGCTCAAAGTATCGCGTTATGCATACAACAGGGCGTTCGTCTTTCTTTCGACACGAACCGTTTCATGCATATTATGAAACATTCAACGCGAACACTTCGATCACATTAATTTTTTATTAAACCGTATCTAACGCTCGGAACGCAAATATTTAGAGATTTAATGCATCCGATTATTTCGAACATTTTTTATATCAATTTTTATGGTGACAAATTTCGTTTTTATTATTGCATTTAAGAATTTTTTAAGTAACATGTAAAAGATTATTATACTTAAGAAAATTTCATTTGCAAATTTTAATTTGTAGTTTACAATCTTATATCATTAAAATATTCCTTTTATTCTCTATTTTTAATCATTTAATTATTACATTTGAGGCACAGGTCATTACTGGTCCAGAACGACAGAAAAAGTATTGGTTTTCGAAAGTTTCTTCACCTTTATTTTAAGTTTCGTTTACCCTATAATTTGGTGTTTGGTTTACTTTACTTTCTTTGTGATTCGCTTCCAGGAAATTTCCCGATAGCGCAGAACTTGACCCAGTAAGCGGAATTATCCCGTATCTGATCGGGGAGACCTAGTGTCAAAGCCTTGAAAGTTTATTTCTTCTTTATTTTCAGAAAAAAACAAACAGAGAAAAAAAAGAAACTTTTACACGGCGCAGAGCTCGATCCGATTAGTGGAATTACACCGTACCTGATCAGACGATTGCAGTGCGAGGACCTCGAACATTTATTTGCTCGAAAAGGTAAAATTTTCTGTATTTGTTTTCGAAATGAGCACAAATTGAAAACAAGGATTTTAGGATGGCGTGAAACTTGACCCAGGAAGCGGGGTTAAACCGCGTCTAATCAGAGACCAGCAGTGAGATAACGTCGAAAGTTTATTTGCTCAGGCAAGTAGTATAAAACGATATTAATCAAACGAATATCTTCTGTTCCTTTCCTCGCTTTATCCCCAGAAACAAACAAATAGAGGGAAATAAAAGATTGAAGAGATGATACGAAGCTTGACCAACAGAGCAGACTGATACCACATTTGATCAAACAGCCACAGTACATAAACTCGGGAAGTTTACTGCGGCAATTAGATTATTGTATTAAAACGATATCAATCAAACGAATACCTTTTTCTACCTCGCGAACGAGGAAAATAGAGAAAAAAATGACAGATTGCAAATAGTACAAAGCTTCGCCAAGGGAGCAAAATAATTACAAAAACTTAGAAACTTTGTACGAGCAAGAATACACCGACGTCAGTCAAACGAATACCTTTTCCATTTGCTTTTTTTACTTTACCTCCGGAGCAAAGTAAATAAAGTAAAAGGTTTTCGAACAGCGTAAAACTCCGCCAACGAGGCTGACTAATATCGTATTTTCAGGGAAATGCGGGAGAAACGTTAAATTTCGATCGAAACAACGGGATAAAATATTGGTCCTTCTATTTTTTTTTCCTTCTTTTCAGTTCGCCCAAGCATAACACGTGAAAAGAAAATGAGAATTTTTGAAGAATGGAGGACCTGATCGAACAAGTAGAATAACACCGTATCTCATCGGGCCAGCGCACTGTAGGCGTCCTACTTCACTTCCAGAAAATAATCCAAAAAGGGGAAAAGAATTTTCAAACAATACAATGTATAGCTCGACTAGGGGAGTAGAATGGCGTCGTGTCTCGCTAGACAATAGAAAGGAAGAACTTTGGAGTCCCGTTTCATCAAACTAGTAGTAATGAAAAGTAATCAAACGAACTCCGTTATTCCCTTCTATTTCGTTTTCGAAGCATATTCGACGAAAAATGTTCATGCAATGGGGAGATTTTGGGCGAAGCAAGTAGAACGATACCGCGTTTGGTCAGACAGGCGCAGGAGGAGAAGCTCGGAAGTCCGTTCGATCAAGCAAGTAGAATAGAACGATTTTAATCAGACGAAAACAAGGGAACGGAACGGAACAGCGTACGGGCACGAAGAAACGAGGGAACTAACAACAAAATTAGTACAAAAAACGTGTAATTTCCTGTTCAAGCTCCGAGGCATCTACAAAAATGTTGTTTTTTTTTTCTTCTTACTCGTGTGTAATTACACGTTAGGAGAAACGAAGGCACAAACGCGAGTTCTTTTCAGCCGTGCTTTAAGCTTTCATTACTTTATTACGACATTAGTCCGAGAAATGAAATTTTTTTTTTTAAGAGCCATCATATTAGAGGGCATTCAAACACGGCGAATGTAGAATTGCAAGGCGGCCGGTTCGTTTAAAAGTTCACGAGAAATGAAGAGAAAAAGAAAAAGGGAAAACGATGCGTTTCTTTCATCGCCATCGCAATCAAAGAAATAGGTACTTGAACTAATTATTTTTGTGTTCAATGCGCATCAAAGATGCTTCTAATAACAGGAGTTTCTATTTTCTTCAATAACAATAACTCCATCAGAGATGTATAAATAAGGATAACATTTATTTAATAGAACGAGGGATATAAGATTCAGATTCAATCAATGTGAACAAAATAGATTTTATATTATAATTAGAATTAATTAAAATTTTCATTTATCCCTTTTGCATTTTATAATAAAAAAAAATTAGTTTAAAATATGAATATTAACAAAAGCAAGTTTGTAGCATAATAAAGCGAACTTCTTTATTAATAATTAACACTTCTCGACGCGTTAGAACACAATAATTCATGTTTCTTTGACTGAATATGTCAACTTTGAATAATTTCAAAAGTATTTGTAACATAGTTGGACATTATTAAAAATTTACTTAAAGAACAATGCATTATTCACGACTAACTAACAACATTCTATTCGGATAATCTTGGAATAAAAATGTCAAATAGTTCCCTTTTTAAAGACCCGAATAATACAAAATTTCTCGGTTTACTAACAAAGCTTACTCGCTGAAGGAAAGGTTTTTATCGTTTCTGATTTTTATCTCGAGCACCTAATTTGATTCGACCATAACGATACGGCGTCGTTAAGTTTTTATCAAGGAATTTTGCGAGTTTAAATTGATCTTTACAACGGGGTGGGGGTCGTTTGTCGTGTGAACCGTAGCTGTAATTTAAATTTTACTGACTGTTGGTTAACGCGACAGCCCATCAAACACAAAGCGACTACAAATTAAACGATTAATCAGCCAATGTTACTCAAACAGATTGATCTCCAAACGTGCAATTTACTAGGGTTGTTAGATTTACAGGTTACTGAACTGTTTTCAAATACTACGCGTCTGTAATACATTAATCCCCCCTCCCCCCCGAAAGACGGATGTTCTGGGTACATAGAGCACAGTCGTCTCTATCTCTAATTAAAACATCATTGCGTGCAATTACGAGGACGAAATTTGTAAATAAGTATGATCATTTGCAAATGTCATGTTCTACCCTTAAGTATCACTATACTTAAAAAATTAATTTTTCTAGAAACCTAGAAGAAAAATTATATTTTTAGAAACCTAGAAGCTTAATAGTAAATTTTTAAGCTGCTTATACAAAATATCTGAGAACGTATATAGACGTTCATTGAAAGGTTAATAAAGAAGATTATATTATAAACGATGGGAACTTTCAAATACCCCGAACATACTATTCTAATTAAACAATTACGCTCTAACCACGTTACTTCTATAAACATCTATTTACCTGATTCGCGCAATTAAACACAAAACGAAAAAATGAGATTGATATTTGTCAAGGAATGATTTTGTTTACTCTTACCTATTTGTTCGGCAAACAATCGCGAAACTATCCGACATTATCCGCAACATTTTCGCAGTATATTTGCTTTCAATCAATTTAATTTCGATTTAATCGATTACACCGTATCCTTCGCACTCGCATTGTTTTCGTTTAGAAAACAAAACTAAACGAGTCGAGTAACCAGCCGGTTATGTACAGGCGGAAAATAAATTTTCAGTTTGCGCGCGCGCTCGCCGGTGTGTACGTATGTTGAAAAATATATATATTGCAAAAAGTTTTGCGAATAATAGGAAGCACAGATACATGTGAATCCGGCGTGCAGGCCGAGCACGCGATCATTTATCAGAGCATCGCGGAATCGTTAAATGCATTAGACCGATGAATTACTTTTTCATGGTACAATATTCGTGAGCAAGTATCATTAGTGGCTAGTTCTGGTGAAGTTATTAATAAGTACACGGAGGGGCGGATCCAGAAATCTTGCCTGAAAGGGGCGAAATACGTACAGTCCGTTGAACTGGGACCGCTAATTATTTCCGATATTTTTTCACCTCTGTGATAAAATCAAAAGCAAGAGAATGTAAATACCTATGTTTATTAATTACGAAGATAATGTAATAAAAAGGGGATATCGTTAATTGAACCTTTTTACGATAAAGATTCTAATAGTTGTAATGAAATATAGAAATATTTTATAAAATTTGCAAAGTTTTCACTTATTTTTTAATTACAAGTTAATTAAAATTCAATAGAATTGAAGTGCTTCAAAAACAGAAATCAATTAATTAATCTACGTATTTAATAATAATCTGAGCAGTCAAGAATAATTTGCAATTTATATTTATATTTTTATATTTTTATTGGGTAATTTCAGTAATGAAATTCGCATATAAAATATTTGATTAAAAAAAAAATGTAAAAGTTAAACAAAATTAAAATTTAATAAAATTGAGGTACTACCTGCATTAAAATTTAAATTAAATTTTATATTCACATCATATTCAAAATATTGTTATAAAAAGCAATTTTATTTTGCTAGTATATTTTAGTAATTATGATACACTTGAGATGAATTTAATTACTACTCAGGTACTTAATATTCTCAAAATTCTATCAAAAATTGTAAAAAATACGCAAAACAAATTTTTTTGTATTGTTATTTAATTGCTGAATTTACTAGCATTTGTTTTATATAAATACTTAAAAAGATATTTATAGTGAACATAAAATAGTTAATCAAATTTATACAGAAAACTTTTTAATAATTATTGCAAGATTATTAATGTACATAAAAGTACATATAAGTACCTAACTTTCTAGTTAACACTAGTTTTCATGATACTCCAAATTATCGAACCAGCTTCAAATTTCTTAAGTATGTATCATAAACCCTCTTACATCGATTCCTACTTGCAAACTTTAATTTCAGCCCCCTTTCCTTCCAAAAAAGGATTGTAAAATATTCCAAAAACTTAGAAACGCATTTTTATTTATATCATTGACTAGTTTAATTATCCAACACTGTTTGCATGAAATCTTCCTTCCAGAATGCAAGCATGGAAAAATATTTCTTACATAATAATTTATTTCGTTAATTTTACAATCTTAAGAGAAATGCTAAAACTTGTTGACTTTGTTTATATGTGGTTACAGAACTTATTCTGAATGCGGTTGAATTTTATTCTATTTTTCATAGTCTGAAAGACGTATGCAAAATAATACGAGGAATGAAAATGAAGGAATGTAGCATGTTTGTGCCTTTAAAAAAGACTAGAATAATTTACGGAAAATGTTAGAACCATGTTTGTAGAGAAAAGGTTGCTTGAAATTTATAGTACTGTAATAAAAAATTGATATTTTTCTAAAACAGAACCAATAGACCTGAACGGTGGACGTTTAATATACACTTTCTTTCGAATAGAAAATGAAACATATATTCCTTATTTTAATAAAAATTAGCTTACATTTTGGCACAGGCGTGTTGGTAAATCTTGTAATATAAGTCATTTCGACCCGTTTGGTAGTTCTAGTGTTAACAAGTGTTAAAACGATACGAATTTCGGTAACGAATATTCCCGTTTGTTCGAGTTAACAGCAAGAATAAATATGATTGTGCAATTACTTAAAGCCGGTATAATTGTAACACAGAGATGCATGTTTAATTAGGGTTAATTGTACGGAACTCACCTCCATGTTTGCACCGTCTACATCGAATTCAAGAAACGGCGGTTTCCTATCCTTTATGTATCGCAATATCGTCTTGTCATCCTTCATGAACTCGACTTTATGCAAGGAAGCATCTGCGACACTATGATTGCAATGCAGAACCGCTGTGCTGCCGTATGTTACGTAGCGTGGCGCTATCAGTTGTACATGCACCGTGGAAGTTGCATCTGAAAATCATCGACAATTACGATTTATTTACTGCTTTATGCGCTGAAAGTGTATTACTCGGTTTTTCAGTATTATCGATTATCGACTGAAAACTAATTAGCAAACATACATTTAATATTCCTTCGTTTGTAACACTGTTGAGATAAGGGGAATTAGGTGCGATGCAGTTAAAAAAACTTCGAAATTAAGGGCTAATTTAACATCAAATTATAAGGTTTAGGGTTGATATTAACCCTTTGGTTGCCATGTCACCCACATATGGGTGACACTTTAATTTCCATTGAAAATCATGGCCTGTATTATTAGGAATTTCTGGTAGATATTTGAAATTGTGGATAATGGAAATACCAAAATATTGTGGAAACAGAATATAAAATTTGTCAAAAATAAAATTATCAAATGAAATTAAATGAATTCTTAGACAAATTTATTTTAAAATAGCTTCATAAGAGAATCGACCGGTTTTGTAATAAAATATTGCTACAGATAATATTAAATGAATACCAAAATAATTGCTATTACCAGTTGTTGAATTTTTTAACAATATTGAAATCTTTAACACGTTGACTGTCACAGTAATTCCAATTACTAAGGCTTCTGTCGATTAAATTTAAATGTAACCATTCTAGTTACTAGTTTGCACTGTTAGTCTAATACTAGCAATATCCACGGTTTATTTTATCTTTTTCTTTATTAATTATTTAATTATATAAAATTTGAAGCGCTGGTCACTAGTGTCCACTATAGTGTTAAGTAAGAAGTTACATTAACCTTTTCAGTGTTCATTAATGCAATGGAGGGATAAAACGTTCCAATCATTTCTATCGTTAATATTTATTACGAATAATGTGACTATTTTTAAATTTATATTGCCAATATTGTTCAAGATTTATATTTCCCAATATATATCACAAACAGACTGCGGATCTTTATGATAATACCTTAATCCGCAAACATTGCATATTTTATAGGTTTCTTTAAATATACTACATTTCCATTTTATTTTTCAAATAATTTTGATATCGGTACGATAAACCATGAAAGGGTTGAATTAAACCAATGATTTTGAAACATGGAAGGTCCGACATAATTCGATGCCATAAATGTATCGTAAAATAACATTTGCAGTACATAAATTTAATGGAAGGTCTAAAATTGTACTTGTTATTAATTCGAAGCTTTTATCAGTTTTTTAACACAACCAAACGATTTAAGCACCCGCTGTAACATTATGTTAGAATAAAGTAGCTTCGCGGCGGCGTTCTCAATAGAGCGATCAGAACGTATAGAAAATTTGTTTCGCCCACGGTATAATTATTCGCGATCGGGTACATCGTGCATTTCAACGAGGGCGTGATTTTATTCGCGTACAGGAATTAATTAATGCAGGGCACATATCATTCCGTCGCGCAGAAATAACGCTTTGCCGTCGCGGATGAGCCCCGATGAATTTTCATATTCGCAAAACAGCTAAACGGGGAATCGCGTAAAACGTTATTCAAAGGTGGAAAGCCCGCTTGCGGGGAATAAATCAAAGTGTGCCGGTGGTAAAATCCGAACTGGCGGCGGCCGCTTGAAACGGACACACGGAACAAAACCGGATTCGACGAACAATAACGCGGCCGCCGCGGGCGGAAAAAAGGATAACAATTCATTTAGCGAATATCTCAGATGTCTCGTTACATTCTGCTCGAAACGAAAAAGGATAAGAAAAGCAAAAAACGAATGTCGGGGAGCGTTGGAACTGGAAAACACGAGGCTCGAAACTTGCCTCGTTACGATTCAACAACGGAAACGCTTCGCTCCCCTCGTGCAACTTCGTTAACAGCTAAATCATTAATTAATTCAAGGCCGAAATGAAACGAACGTTCCAGCTCGGTTTATAACGCGCAACTTCAAACGGAATTAATCTTTTTAACAGATCAATCTTTCTGTTCCTGTGACCGATGACGCAACTTTGATCCTGACCGGATCGAAATTCAATTCGTCATTTTTTTATTTGAAAATGGTGAGACTATGTAGATAATTTTTATAGGAAATCGTGGAGAAAACTCGATTCCTGGGATTCGAACCCAGCTCCTCAGAGTCGCCAGCCAGCGACATTGCTTCCTTAACTAAACACCTTCCACGACTCCTCTTATGGGGCCTACATTTTCATGATTTGCCGATTTCGAGGGCCTGCTTGACAGATGTCGGGACGTTAGGGACAGTGACCCGAGGCTTCCTTTAATCTTTTAGGGAAACACGCATCGTAAACCCGATCACTGTCACCCGAGCAGGTAAAGAACGTTCGAAGTGCATCCCTAGGGAATTTTAGCTGAAGAGGTGGCTTCGAACATCGAATTTTGACAAACTTGAAATTGGTGGAAGAGCGAGGACCGCTTCCTTCTTGGCAGAATATAAATATCGACGTTTTGATAAGGTTTGATAGGATTTGGACACGTTTTGAGATTTTAGTTTCTGAATTGGAATTAAGTATTTTATATATCTCGTTATTAATTATCGAACAACTATCTCCGTAACCCATTAACACGTTGACTGCCTTAAATTTTAAATAATTGAATTATTAATAAAAGAAAAAGTCAAATAAGTTCTAAATATTCTTAATATTAAGCTAATAGTGTAAAGTACTCATTTGAATGATTACATTTGAAAATTAATCGACAATAGCCTTAATAATTGGACTTGAAGTGTGTCTGACCACACACGTCTGTTTTCACTGCAGCAGTCAACGTCGATAAACATTTTAACCCATTGACTGCCAACTACGAGATATCTTGTAGTGTGTGCTGCAATGAATATTGCTCTGATTGGTTACATTTGAAAATGAATCGATAGTATCCTTGATAATTAGAATTTAAGTGTGTCTGACCACACACGTCTGTATCCACTGTGGCAGCCAATGGGTTAAAGTATATCATCACAGTATTAAACAATGCACAATGCATTATGAAATAGTGTATTCTTAGAATCACCGTAATTAGCTTCTGAAAGAAATTATTTATCGTTCCACGATAATATCCTGAAGAATTTGATATGGATCAAAGTAACTCAGAGTTCAAATTCTTAAAAACGAATATTTCTGAGTTTATTTATTACTTGATACATCCAGCAATCGATAATCGGATTTGATTTAACCTTTTACGGCAGTACTCATTGTACGACAATCACGAATAGAATATTAATACGTTATAAATAATTTAACAACTTAATTTGATGCTCTAAAGGTACTAAATCGACTTCTCGATCGATAGTAGCACACGGTACTGAACAAAAATATAACTTCATCGTACTGATTGTTTCAAAATCAACTTCCTCGTTATTTTCTATATTAACCCTTTCAAGCTTAATAATAGCATCAGGGCAGTATTGCTTTTTGTTTATATTTTTAACTTATAAAAAAGTTATAATCTTTTTTCAATGTTTTTAAGCTATGTTAACTCTTTAAGAACAGAGCAATTCAAAAACAATCATAAAGCAGCCTTAATCAATTTTTAATCATATATTATATATATTATTTAGTATTTTATAATCATATTAATCTTAAAAGAACTAATACAGTATATAAATTAATTTATTCCCACTTACAGTATTAATGTTAATTGCAATGTAAAAATTGGTAATTCTGCAGCATATGTTATTAACCCTCCAAGGTACAATATTCTCAGCAATATATATTTCAATAAAAAAAAAAAGAAACTTAATCTTGATCCACCCTATCAACGTTACCTAATATCTAAAACCAAAAAATTCGCGCGAATTTGTTTCATTTACATTAATAAATAAAAAAGGAAAATTAAACATTAGTTGAAATTGTTAATAACGTAATAATCGACCTGATTTAACGCATCGATGGGAAAGTGTGTATTAAACTAGCGAACGATGTTCATCGATATCTAGGTCGACTAGAAGGATCGTCAATTTCCTGCTAACTTTCAGCGTTAACTCGATTATCGGTCGAATACACGTCACATAGGATTTAGTACGATTTCGTGAATAGAAAAATTCGGATAATATCCGTGTTCGAGCGATACGTTCGATGTAATAAAACCATACTGAGAAGAATGGAGAGGTTTCGGTTGACTATAACTACTTGTGGCAGTACCCTGTTGCTGGGAGGTGTTACTGTATCGATCACTGGGAAGCGCGTGTTACCAACACGGGCGCACGGGTATTCCGGCCGTTCAAGACGTTCCGAGAGCACCATATTCGAGGACAACGGAATCGCGGAAACGAAATTGTTCCATTTCGGAACCGTCGACACGTACTACTTGAAATTCAGATGATTTCTCACTCGCGTTAAAAGGTTTTCAAACGACCGTTCAAAGACTCGCTCGAAAAGGGAGGAACGAACAGAAGAAAGAACAGAGCATGAATTTTATACTTTAATCTCGATCGTTCTTCAAATTTGGTGGATAAAAAATTGTAGAAAAAGATAACAGGCCGTGATTCGTAAAGATCGTTAAAAAAGAACTTTGACGAAATGAAACATTTATGAAAGACTGCAAATGTTAAGATTTGTCAGTGTTCCGGATTGAAACGTTGAAATAAAATCGTAGCTCGCACTGAGCACTCCCTGTTACTGTACTTTCTTGAAATATTCTATGTGCTAAAATCGTTGGAAAAATGTATAAATATTAAATGCTTTAAGATTTAATACGAGTCGATTAAAATAATATTGAAAAGGTTTGGGGTCAAACAGCGTGGAAAGATAAAAGTTTGAAGGTGCGAATTGAGATTTGAAAAAACCGCGAAAAGTGTGCACGCGTTCCTTTAACCACTAATTCACTTAAATTACTTAGTTGCAGATCTTTCGATAAGTTCTGCCAGAAAAATTGATCAAACGCGATTATTAATAATATTTTTAATATATTCATCTATTCTAATAATGTGTCTTTGTGATTAAGTAAACAAAAGGAGGATTTATATAAATTTCACTGTTACATCTTTATCCTAAAGCGTTTGTTTACCCTCGTACTCAATGAAACGCTGCCCCTTACGCAAGCTTTCATTGAAACGCAGCAATATACGGACTGTCACACGTTTTTAAATGCAAAATACATAAAAAAACGATGGTTTAAGCCTGTCTGCGGTATTGTCTGCGTTTCAAATCGTATGACACTTAAAATTATGGTAGAATCATCGTTATTTTCACTATTCGAAAACAAAATGAACTGGCCGGGTGGGTGTTTACGATTGCGTGTAACTTACTTGAAAATAATTGAAAAATATAGACGAATACGAATTTTCTCCAATGTGCTGGTTGACGCGGCATTGTTGTAAGAGTTTTTTCCACCGAATGTTACTGTCTCTACGTTATTTAATAGGAAAAAAAACGTGCTTCTAGTTTGTACAGTGACGTGCCTTTAAACTACACAACTTCGAGCCGAGTCGGCGCTACAACTGACCAAGCTTTTCGATCGTTCGACCAACTCCCATAGAATACGAAACATAGAACGGAGACTCACTGTCTTACTGCTTATCATACAATTTTTCGTTAAAATTTTAACGAGCCTGCTATCAAGCGAACGGTGCGAAACAATAACTTGGATTAATAACGCATTAATTGCTTCATGATAAAGAACAGCAACGAAATTTAATTAATACACTTGTAATTGTCAACACCTGCGATGTATTTAACTAAATTTAAATAACACTTGTTTAATGGTTGAATAATCATTCATACAATTTTTCATGTTAAATCTTTGCATTAATTAATGTAACATTAAGCAATTTATTTTTTGATAATAAAAATGGAAAATATATGTAATTATTATGTTTATATTTTAAAATACTTATTGTCAAAAGAATCGATTATGTTAAAATGAAAATAGCTTTTCTTATGTCTTTTATCAGTTTATACGAACAATTTAGATACAAAATTTAAATACGATATTTATGCATATGTTAAATTAATTTATCGCTATATTTATTCTTGTTATAAAAGTGTACTTTATTGTTACGACACTCGCTGCACATGTGTTTCCAAATGAGCGACAAGTATTAAAAAAGCGATAGTATTAAAAAAAGTTATTCTTTTCATATGGAGCAGGTTTGAGATATTCATGTAAACATTCTATCTGCTTTATCATATGCTTACACGAACACGTTTAGAATGAAATACACGTCGACTGTATGATTGCAGAAATTGAAGCAAAATCAGAAATGGAAGGGCATGAGGAAGATGATTTAGAAGATTTAAATTCAACTGTTTATACTTTTCCGCCTAATGTACAGAATGTGATTGAACAGGTTAAGTTCACAATGAAACTGTCAAACCACAGCTGTCACTTATCCCTTAACAAGTAGTTTATATTATATTATCAACTTTACTATTTACGATTCATAATGTCAGATTACATAAATATTAATGTAGTTTAATTACAATTATAAGATATATCATACAGAACCTGCCTTCCCTAGTACCAATGCCTACTTATATTTTTTCTGACAGTCTTAATATTAAAAAATTTATAACAATTTTCTTAATCATCAGGTTTTACCAAGTACAGACCCATTGGATCAGCCAAACTTCAATGTAGTAGATTATATAAATTCCTTGTTCCCAACGGAACAGTCTTTATCAAATATAGATGATGTAGTAAATAACATGGAATTAAAGATACGTACCATAGACAAAGAGATTCGTTCAGTGGTACGTGGACAGACAAATGTTGGTCAAGATGGAAGGGCTGCATTGGAGGATGCACAAAAAGTAATAAAACAGTTGTTTGTGCATATTAAAGACATCAAGGATAAAGTGGAGCAATCTGAAGAAGTGGTCAAAGAAATTACAAGAGATATCAAGCAATTAGACTTTGCTAAAAGAAATCTTACTGCCTCGATAACAGCTTTAAACCACTTGCATATGCTTGTGGAAGGTGTAGATACCTTAAAGTAATGTATCTTTATTATCAAAAATGAGTTCAATGCAAGTTGCACACATTTTTTAATATAATTTTGATATTTCCTCAGGGTATTAACTCAAAAAAAGCAGTACGGTGAAATTGTGTTACCATTACAAGCAGTAATGGAAGTGATGCAACACTTTAATAGTTACATGGATATACCACAAGTGAAGCAATTATCTGATGAAGTATGTGATATTAAATTAGTATTATTTACCGTATATTAATCAATGCGCTATTAATATATTTTTTTGAAGGTACACCAAATACACGTTGAATTAGCTCAACAAATAACAGCTGACTTCAAACAAGCATTTTCTGGTCAAAATCCAAAGTACTTTAATCAACTTACAGAAGGATGCCTAGTGTTGTCTGTATTAGATCCTAAAGTTAAGTAAGTATATTTATTATAATTTAGCATGCTTGAGTAATATTAACGCTATAGCAACTTATTTCTTTTACAAGGAAAGATCTGCTCACCTGGTTTGTGGGTATCCAGTTACAAGAATACGCACATTTGTTTGACGAGAATCAAGATTTCGCGTGGTTAGACAAAATAGACCGACGTTATGCATGGATAAAGAAGCATTTACTCGATTTCGAGTCAAAATTTGGAACGATCTTTCCCCAGGATTGGGAAATATCGGAACGAATCGCTGTACAGTTTTGCCACGTCACGAGAGAAGATCTGACCAAGCTGATGCATAAAAGACGAGGGGAAATAGACGTGAAATTATTACTTTACGCGATTCAACGAACCAGCAATTTTGAATCGTTGTTATCGAAAAGATTTAGCGGTATTACATTAGAAAACGTAGAAACATCGAATAAAAAGAATACCTCTAATACAGATACGATTGATATAAAATCTCCGGGTAATCCGTTTGAAGAAAACGAAGAGGTACCATATTTCTTAATATTGCACATAGAAATATAAATTGCGTCTTAAAATCCTGTATTTTGTACCAGGTACAAAACGAGAAACCAAAACTATCGCCTTTTGCAAATCTCATTGGAAGATGTTTCGAGCCATATTTAAGTATTTACATAGAAAGCTTAGATCGCAATTTGGCGGATCTAATGGACAAGTTTGTGACTGATTTGAAAACACAACCTCCTGGTTCTAAAGACTTTGATGGTATCGAGGGTCCTAGCAGTGTTTTGTCCTCCTGTGCAGATCTGTTTGTATTTTATAAAAAATGTATGTTACAATGCACGCAGTTAAGCACTGGTTCAATCATGTTGAACTTGGCTGAAACGTTTCAAAAATACCTGCGAGAATACGCTCTCAAAGTATTACAAAATAACTTACCAAAGTAAGTAAAGTATTTTTAAACTGGTTATTCGCATTTTCCATAATTTTTAAAATTTATAATAGAATTGGGGGCGGCGCGGGAATTGCTACGAGTATGAGCAGCATAACACGAGACTTCCGAGATCTCTCAACATCGGGTTTTATACAGAATTTTCAAAGCTTTCTGAAAGAAGGCGAGAATACAAAATTCAGCAAAGAAGAACAATCACGTATATGCTGGTAAAGGTTTGCTCATTAAGTCTTTTTATCAGCGCGATAATTCAAAGAAAATGAATCAAGTAAAAATATATTTCAGCGTATTAACAACGGCTGAATATTGCTTAGAAACTACGCAACAGTTGGAAGAAAAATTACGAGAGAAAACGGATAAATGTTACGCCGAGAAAATTAATTTATCTCAGGAGCAAGATATTTTTCACAAGTGCGTAATCTACTTTTTATCAAATGGTTAATAATTTAATATAATCGTGTTTCTTTTTTCAGCATCATATCAAATTGCATACAGTTGCTGGTCCAAGATTTAGAATCAGCATGCGATTCAGCACTGACTGCAATGACTAAAGTATTCGTCCAATTCAACAATTTTCTTTATTTTTACAAGTTTATTAAACTTGTAAGTTGTATCCATATTTACTATTTAATGAATTGTTGTTGTAGGTTCAATGGAGCAGTATAGAAGTTGTTGGTGATCAAAGTAATTATGTGAATACCATTGTGGCACACTTAAGACAAACAATACCTACTATCAGAGATAGACTGTTTTCATGCAGAAAATACTTTACTCAGCTTTGCGTAAAATTTGCAAGGTAATGCACCACTTTATTAGTTACTTTATTCGAAGATACTAATCAAAAATTTATTTGTAGTTCTTTTATAGTGAAGTTAGTGCAGCAGTTATACAAATGCAAACCTTTAAATACAGTGGGTGCAGAACAATTACTATTAGATGTGCACATGTTAAAAACTGCCCTGTTAGATCTTCCCTCAACAGGGTATCAAATTCAGAGAAAAGCACCGGCAACTTATACCAAGGTATTCATATATTTTACCTACGATTTTATGTATTTTACAAAATGTTTGAATTTTTGTTATAACCAGGTGGTAGTAAAAGGAATGGCAACTGCTGAAATGATTCTAAAAATCGCGATGTCGCCGATTGAATCTCCAAAGGATTTTGTAAAACAATGTAGAATGCGTTTGCCGGATTTGCAGGCACCGGAATTTCAAAAGATTTTAGATATGAAGGTAGAATTTAGTTGTTTGTTTAATACTTTCACACTGGTGTGCATCACTGGTGGGTCACGCACGACTGTTCCATCAGGCGGCTTGCGCTACCAGTGGGTCACACTCGACTGTCCCATCAGGCGGCGTGCGCTACCAATGAAAATTCAGTATTAAAAACAATTCAATATTATAAAAAATCCTGTATAATCGCGGGGCCGGCGCGCAATGTGTTAATAAGCGATAGTACTATGCCGCCAGATGAAGCGAAATATGAATTCCAACGCCGGCGTGAACGTGTTAATGATTAATTGGAATTTTGATCAATTATATTAAAATTATAACTGTCTATAGGGTTTGAAGAAAACGGAACAAGTTCTGTTACTGGAGCAGTTCAAGCAACCGGAGAATATCGATATCTCGAACGATACGAGAAATCATATCGCTCACGACACCCCAGAACACGAAGCCGGGCGAATAAAAAGATTAGAAAAGCTAATAAAGAAAAGAATATAAACGTATTTCGTAGTAAATCATTACATTATAATGTACATATTTAAATTAAACAATAATTATAAACTTTTAAAATTAAAATTATAAAGCCCTTTTCACTTTATCACAATAAGGTAAAAATGATTTTTTACATAGTTACACTTATTGCTGTTTCTATTTTAATATAAAGTGATAAAACAACCAAAATATTGGATTTTTATACTTTATTGTTGTACATTGTAAACAATACCAAAATAACAGGACGATGTTAACCCTGCTTTTGCGCAAGTTCCTTTGCTTTAGCTTTCTCTAACTTAGCTATCCTGGCAGCAGATTTGCTACCCAGGAGACCACCACCCCAATGACGTCTGATCTCGTCGTATCTGTCATTGAAATTGGTCTTAATAGCTTCAACAAGTTTCGAGAAGTTAGCTTTGTCACCAGAATCCACCTAAGAAAAAAAAAAATACCCCATAAATAAGAATTTAATTATAAATGGAAAATTCAATGACATTAATAACAACATATCAGATACACTTAGTTTTGTTATATCATAAACATTATCATTGGATTGGCTCTAATGGTATTCATCATATTATTGCAAAAATAATTAAGTCTGATTAAGCATCTCATGTCTGAGAAAAATAAATACGGGAAATCGATACTTAAATGATACTTTATACGTATAACTCGCGTGAAATTAATATCACTGCGGTTACGATTCTAAGCACATGAAAAAATGTTCTGTTTATTATTGTACAGAGATAGGAAATAAGATGACATAGCGGCAAGAAAAAGTACTCCGCTTGAGTTCACCTTTAATGTTTCTAAAATGGCATGCAATGACAGTATGTGTTATATCAGATATTCTATAAGTTTCACGGATTTCTTGATTGTCAATACTACTAAAATTTTAATTTTAATATATATTGATCCTTTCAAATGAGTTCGATTTTGTTGAATTCTCAGAACATTTACTTCCCCAGATAAATGTCTAAATATGGTCCCAGACCATGGACGCTCAACCAAACCACACTGTATTATTTTTCTTACCTGAGTCAAAGCTACTGCAGTGCAAGTCTTACGTCTAACAAGACGTCCTAGACGTGCTTTACTTTTCACGATGCAGTAAGGTACACCCATTTTACGACAGAGAGCAGGTAGGAAAAGAACGATCTGTAAGAAAAGGTGGTATAAGAATGTACCAATACAAACCAAAAATTGAGTTCTCTAGAATTATTAGCTATTTAACTCAGAACAATTTGTCATCCTTTAAATAAAATTAATATCAAATTTATTCTCAGGTGAAGAAATTCAAACATCATTGTGATAAATGAACTAAGTTTTGTAATATTTTGGGAAAATAAAATAAATATTTACCTCTATTGGGTCAACATCATGAGCAATTACAACAAGTTGAGCCTTCCTTTGTTCAACAAGTGTGGTAACTGTGTTTGTACCACTGCGCAATACATTAGGTTTCTTTGTCGGGGTGTCTTCCTTCTTTGCAACCTTTTGTTCAGCTCTGGCTTTTAGCCTCATCTTTTTCATGATTTCTGATTCAGGTCTGTACTTTTCCAACATTTTAAATAACTGTGTTGCTGTAACATAAAAGATTAAAAAGAGTTCCTGAATTAATTAGTTAAATACATGTTTTAATTTATTTCACCTACTTAAAACTAAATTCACCTGTTTGTTTATCCAATGTCTGAGTGAACTGATGAATTGGTGGTGGTACTTTCAATCTTTTTTGTAATACAGCCCTCTGTCGTTGAATGCGAATGTATTTGGGCCATTTTACAAAGCGACTAAGATCACGAGCAGGCTGAATGTCCTGTCCTGAATATCAAGTTTTCCATGATTAATAAAATAAATACTTGTACCTGAAATAAGTATTCGTATGATTCTTTATACTTACCAATACCAAAGTTACGAGGACGTTTTTCAAACAGTGGATTAGTTTGTTTTTTGGGTTCAACCTTCTTGACTGCCAGTGGAGCAGCTGCCACCTTCTTCCCTACCTTCTTCTTCGGCTAAATATGTATAAAACGGTATTTATTAATACATGTTTAATAAACGCCACGTTATGTGATTAAATACAATAACAAATGAAACATATTTATTAACGCCTTAACACGACCAAAACATGCCGAAATCTAACCACTATAATTTGCAGCAATAAGTGATTAGCATATGAAATATTATCATTATTCAGTAGCATAATAAATTTACCTTTTTTTGAACCATTGTTTAAACAAAAAATCTAATGGATTCTGTATATTACAATGGATATAAAATTTTGTACTTCGCTAAACACGACGCGAAGTACGAACGCCGAGAGCGTAAAGAAAGATTCATGCACTAGCGCCACCACTAGCAACAGCAGCGCCACTTGACAAATAATTCCATGATAAAATTAATTCTAGATAGGAAACCTGATGATTTTTTGTCAAATGACATCTACTGTAAAATTTTATGAAGTTGCATAAATTTAAGTATTTTAAAGTTTTATTTTTGTATAAAGTACTTCTATCGTATATAGATTACAATTACTTTTTTGTATATTTAATGCATACAATGAAATTAACTATATTCAAAAGTATTATTAAGGAAGTATCTCTTACAATAATTCTTTTCAATGACAAAATACTTATTTGTCCAAAGCTTTTAAACAATGTAAAATCTGAAGTTATAAATAAGAAGATAATTTGAAATCATAAAATATCTCGTCAATTTGAAAATGCACCAAGATGCAATTCTTGGAATACGCTTGCGCACATACATGTGACGAAAAGCAGCGATAGCAGGGACCGCGCGTGCGACCTAGGCGGTTGCAGTTTGGACTATTTTCCGATGAGGGACGCGTAGCATATGAGCTGTCTTGGTGTTTGTAGCGTGTCGATGATCTTTCTACATTTCTGTCATGAACGGTGATATTAGATATCCCAAAAACTCTTATTTATTAGTGTGCTTGTGACAGTACGCGACTTAGGTGGTTAGTGATCTCTGACTTATCGTGACACTTCCTTCCGTCCTTCCGTCGATTTTCAGAAGCCTCACATTTTCTATTAGGGCGTACTTTTAGGAACAAGTAGTTACAGGTAACGATTAACGATAATCATATTACTTTAAACGCAAATAATAAATACAATTTAATACATTTAAACAATTTAATGATTTGGTAACAAATAATAGAACGATTAGTGTATCTGTTTCACGTGTTAAAATCGTCATATAGCGTTTTATTCTTTATTATACAACATTTTATTTTACTGACAGAAAGTGTTTTAAATCATAAGTGATAACAAACTTTTTTAGTGAAAAGAATAATTTACATAAATTTTTGGCACTATCGAGTTTCAACTAATGATTGAGAGGTATTTAATTCGTACAAACACGGTATATTGAAACATTCAAATTAATTCTATTTTGCACACAAAAATAAAATCGAATTATTAATAAAACATATTATAATTTTTGTTGTAATAAATCAATCTGCATTAGTATTTCAATTTTTGTCTGAAAAATTCCATCACTTTGTCGATTCCAAATGTTTATACTCAAATTAACACTACTTCGTGAACTTCTTAATTTAGACAGCCTAAAAATGTATTGAATGTAGCAAAAGATCTACCGGCAAAGAGTTATCATGTAGATAATAATTGTATTATAGTTGCAATTTCTTATACATATTAAATAAGAATCATTTATTTACTTTTTCTTTCAATCACCTTAAAAACTTATAATGTGGACTCGTTTACAGAACAATTTGACTCATACATAGTGTCGGATATGATAGACTCCCTAGGGAAAATGGCGTCGTAAGAGGAGGTACCTCCACCTCTTGCAACAATTCAATTTTTCCAAGTAAATATTTCATTTCATTACGAAAATGCGTGCACCAATCAAAATGTGATTTAGTATCATAACGGGTAATGGAAATATCTTCCCCCACGGCGTCATTTTCCCTGTAAAAGCTTATCGTGCCTGATAGTGTAAGTGTCGAACATCAGAGGCTTTCCTAGGGAAAATGGCGGTGTAAGATATTCCATCACTTGCATTATTCTACCCAATATTAGTAATATTACTAGTTAATAATTACCAAATTGAATACTTATCATTTTAAATTGATGCAGATCTAATCTAGATTTAATGCTCAGTAATTCTCGATACAGAGACGAGTAATGACAATTTCTTTCTCTCTACAATGCCATTTACCCTAAGAAAGTCAACGACGTTTGACACTAAACATATAGAACGATACTTGAAGAGAATTAACACGGTCGTTTATCAGGTACAATCCGAATTGAGATGACTATCAAGAAGATATGCGGTATCGGAGCTGGATACGTGGGCGGCCCGACCTGCAGCGTTATTGCCATGATGTGCCCTGAGATTCAGGTGACGGTGGTCGACAAAAGCAAAGAGAGGATCGCGCAATGGAATTCGGATAAGTTGCCCATTTACGAGCCCGGTTTGGACGAGGTGGTGCAAAAGTGTCGCGGTAGGAATTTGTACTTCTCCACCGATATCGAGAACGCGATCCAGGAGGCGGATCTGATATTTATCTCGGTGAACACGCCGACGAAAACGTTCGGTAACGGTAAAGGAAGAGCGGCAGATTTGAAGTACGTCGAGAGCGCGGCCCGGATGATCGCGGAAATTGCGACCGGGGACAAAATCGTTGTGGAGAAGAGCACGGTGCCAGTAAGAGCGGCCGAGAGTATTATGAACATTTTACGTGCCAATCATAAGCCGGGTGTATCGTATCAGGTAACGTTGGACATAATTATGCGGATATTCGTATCGTTTTCGTCGCACGTGTGTTCAGTAAATACGAATAATGAATTATTATGAAAGAACGATGTGATAAGGAGTTACGCTACTTTGTTGGTTTAGCAAATGGTATTATCGCAAATTGTTCCGAGAAACTATTTATTATGTTAAGTGTAAAATTATGTAGATTTATTCTTTCTTTTTATAAGATTGTAACAACCAGCGATGCTGTGCAATTAGTTTTATGTAAAAGTAATTGCTTTGACGTACAGCCTCGAGCATGCTAGTTTTCCCTAGGGAAATTGGCAATATTGGGGAAAGAAGTCCCACTATTTTACCAGGCCTCGTACTTAAGAATGATAATTTACTTAGCCGTTCGCTATTTTATGTTTTTACGAAATTAACAAACTCGTTTTGAAATAATTACTAAGTCAAATACGCGTTTAACAAAATTTACACCTAATCTAGAAATTATGCACGATAACGTTGCTATGGTTAACTAGTGTGCCCGACAGTGGTGAATTTTTTAAGAATTACCTGCAAAATTTAAGCACAATTGACACCTTTGAAAAACATTAAAAGTGAAATGGAATAGTAAGGTATATTAAGCGAATATATAGACCTGAAGATTTTATCGAATAATGTTGTATAGATAGCTAATCGTTTCTAATAGTTCCAAGGTCCAAAATCGATTAACAGTTAAGACCATTGCGATAATACACTTCACTTCGGTGTTTATTGTTAACCGAAGGAAAGGTAGTTAGAAATTACCTGCTTTTAATACCTGTCGCGTTAATGCTTTAAGATATTCTTCCGTTCCATTCACTAAGGATCGTTCGTGACCTCTTTCTTGTTCCACGAGCCAGCCTGTTTTTACATACGCTGCATGCTCTCTGATATCATCAGTGCGACGTAACAGAAACAAATATTATCTTTTCAGATCCTCTCCAATCCAGAATTCCTGGCCGAGGGATCAGCCATTGTAGATTTGGTGAACGCGGAGCGCGTTTTAATCGGCGGCGAGGACTCGCCCGAAGGACAAGCCGCCATAGAAGAATTATGCAAGGTTTATCAGCATTGGATTCCAAGGAATAAGATTTTAACTACGAATACTTGGAGCTCGGAGCTATCGAAGTTGGTAAGAATTTTTCTAAAAGGAACAATATCCGTTGTTTGCCGAAGAACGCAACTGTAGGCAATTTGTGTTTGCCGTATCTGTATTTGGATAGAATACAATTACACTTGTCGCTATTGAAAAACATTTGTGAAACCTGCGATCGGCGATCGTCAAGGTTCTGCATTTCGAGCGTGTTTCGCAACGGCACGCCAATTGGGTTTAGAAATGTATCATTTGAATCAATATTTGTTGATCGCTGAAAGAGGTCAAACGAGATCGTTGCGCAACGTTGCACGGATTAATTGTGATTTTAGGCTGCCAATGCGTTTCTGGCACAGCGTATATCGAGCATAAATTCCCTGTCGGCCGTTTGCGAAGCCACCGGCGCGGACGTGTCCGAGGTGGCCCGAGCGGTTGGCCTTGACTCACGAATAGGATCAAAGTTCCTTCACGCATCGGTCGGGTTCGGTGGTTCGTGTTTTCAAAAGGACATCCTCAATCTGGTGTATATCTGCGAATGCCTGAATCTACCTGAGGTGGCCGCCTACTGGCAACAGGTCATAGACATGAACGAATACCAGAAATCAAGGTTCTCCGCGAAGGTAATAGAATCATTGTTCAATACCGTTACGGACAAGAAGATTTCTATGCTGGGCTTCGCCTTCAAGAAAAATACCGGCGACACGCGTGAGTCACCAGCCATTCATGTTGCTAAGACATTACTGGACGAGGGTGCCATGCTTCATATATACGATCCTAAGGTAACTTTCTTCATTGAAACTAGTTTTGTTTCGTTCGACGATTAATACAAATTTATTACCCCATTTCTGTGCAGGTCGAGGAGAGTCAAATTATGGAAGACTTAACGGACCCGAGTATAACGAGTAATCCTCAGCATGTTAAAAACAGGATCAGTATTTACAAAGACGCTTATAGTGCTACGAAAGGCACGCACGCTATCGTTATATGTACCGAATGGGACGAATTTGTCGTGAGTATTAATTACGATAACGATATGAGTTTAAAAGCATTTTTATTGTATTGGTAATTGGTTCTTTTTTTCTTGTGATTTTATAGGAGTTGGATTATAAACAAATTTATCTCAGTATGATGAAACCAGCGTATATTTTCGATGGACGAAAGATTTTAGACCACGACAGGTTACAGAATATTGGTTTTATCGTTCAAACTATTGGTAAAAGAATCACAAGGACCGTACTTTCAAGAGCATGGGGAAGTCAGACTCAGATATAAATAAAATTGTACGGAACTCCACGAAAGAAAAACTCGAATCGTTTAATTCGATGAATATTTTTAATCGCACGAAGTTTTTTATAATCTTGTGAATCGACGACATTTAGATTTTTAAATTTATATTTAATTTTATATTCTATCGGTACATTTTACGTTTTAACTACTGTAAGAAGCCAACGAACAAGACTTTGTTTTAAGTGCTCTTGCAGAGAATTTGTTTTCAAAGGTTTTAGAAATGAAACGTTTGAATCAATTTTTTAAACAAAACTTAAGGTATAAATATTGAAAGACACGAACGTGTCTTTTTGAGGGTATGTGTGCGTGTAACGCACGTCAGTTATTACCAATTTTTGCAATAACGAACAATGTTGTATCAAATGTTTATATAACTTTTTTACATAACTCGATATGTAGTAAATTCAGGTATTATTTTTGCGAATCTGTTTTTATTAAGTGAATATTTTAATTTGTAAACTTTATCCTTTGTGGGCATTTTAATGATAACATGAAAGCGTAAAGGAAAGGAATGGTAACAAAGGATTAAACATTTTTTCCGTTCATGTACCATAATATAAGTGCGCAGAAAACATTTTACAAATATAATATTTTTAATACAGTACATTCCTGCAAAAAGTGTACTTGCATATACCTATTTGCATTTGTTAAAGATAATACGTTGATCAATATTTTGATGCAATTTATTATTACAATTTAGTTTTCCATTCTAATCTTTTGTTGCATTTTAGACAGAATTTCCTATAATTTTGGATTTAGGCATAGATATTAAGTCTAAGTGATTTTGTTCCTACTGTTTCTACTATCGTTTAAGATGTAAAAAAAGGTTTTATGGAAATAATGATCTGATGAGAAGTATTTTAATTTTTAAAATATATTTTTATTTATAGTAGTAACATTAGGAACAAACAGAAGCATAGCAATAATGTTAATGTTATATTTGGTATATTGTATGAATGTGTCATACAGAGGACATGCCATTTAATAAGAACAATCTTCAAAGTTTAATGAATTATATCTTTCATAATAATGATCCGTAAAGTAATTTTCATTATATACAATTACCATGGTATAAATGATAATTTAATATACAACTAATTTTATCCAACAATACGTTTATTTTCCTGGTTACATCTACAAAAAGATTTATAAATAAACGTTGATAAAAAAAAATTCTTAGAAACGCAATTGTATTTCCAATCTGTTTATTTTCCTATGGTTGTATTTTCACATGTGCACTACTTTGACACTTCCCAAGAAATACTTTACTATTTTTAGACAACTATTTCAGTATTTCGTTTCTTCGTGTTAAAAGCGGTTGGTAACTATAGTTTTATTATGAAGCAATTATTGCAATAATAATACATTTGCTTATTTTTCATTTTTGCATAAATTGAGGGATTTAAATTGTGATCATGATATAACTACAGATAATTGAGTAATTTTTTATCATATACTAAGTGGTTTATTGATTTTTAGGTTAATGATCAAGTGAAAATAATTAATCATAATAAAGTGAAAATAATTAATACGTTTGACTTACGCATGGTATTGGCGCGCGTAGATACGCTCCTGTTGCAGAAGAGCGATGGCGCCGCCGAACGAACTACTGGCTGCAGAAGCAGAGGCAGCAGCAGCATCGACGGTGACGGCAGTAGTGGCAGCAGTAGCAGCGATGCGAGGTGTGCTGCGCTCGTCGTGAAAATTCACGAAGTGTTCCGCGTGACAGTATCGTGTGCGAGTTACGTTAAAGTATCGAACGATGTCAAAGAGTTGGCGTCGCGTGTTTCGCGCGAGATCAAACCGTTTATCGAAGTGTCACTGAATCGTTCCGTTCGCTGTTACTCTTTTTTTTTCCTTGTTGCGCGAAACCTCTCTTTCCGTCAAGCCAACAGGGATAATAGGCCGGGCCTATCAGCACAGTAGGAAAATGGCGGCTCGCCTTGCGCGGCGTAGACAACGAAGGGCAACGGTGTTCTTCGTGTAACGTGAACGAACGAGGTAAATAAAAGAACAATAACCTTTCCCGATCGTTCGTCCGGAGTGTGTACAGTGCGCGTTCAGATCGTTGACACGGTGAAAAGTAAAAGCGAAGACCTGGTTTAGTGCGAATACCACGAGTCGCGCGAGATGAGAGCGGGACGTGTAGCGCGGCGGAAAAACAACACGAGAATCGAGTAACGAAAAACCACTGTGCGTACCGTTCGTACACGCGTGTGTGCTCGTATGAAAGCGAGTAGCGATCAACGGTGACAAGTGTTTCGTCGACGGGGAACTTCGCCTTAGCCCCCACGTCGACAAGAAAATGATATACCGGGCCTCGAGATACCGTCGTGGCTACGTCGATCGGGATCCTCGTGCCGCCGTTTGCTGTCGTCGCCATTGAGCTACGGCCGCTTTCGCGAAAAGCATTTTTTTCGCGAGAGGAGAGAGAGGCCGTGGACGACGACAACAAGCACGACGACGAAAAGCTGAGGGAAGATGAGAGGCGCGTGCGACGGCGGCATAGCGAGCTTTCTCGCTCTGGCGCTCCTCTGTTTATTCCACACGTCATGCTTTGTGGACGGTATGTAATGTTTCTATTTGCCAATGAATTATTCTCTTTCCACCCTCTTCGTCTGCCTGTCTCTATCTTTGTCATTTCTTTTTCTCCCGCTTTCAATCTTTATACTCTTTCTTCGTTGATGTTTTCTCTCTTCGTTCGTGCATTCGTTTACCTACCTGTCATTCTTTCTGTCTTCTGCTCGACCGTCGTTCCCGCTCTTTCCCTCTTTCTTTCACTTTCCGAGGCTCCGTATCGTTGCGTAAGCAACGCGGCACTGCGTACAGAAGGGCCGATTAATCTTGTTGTATGAGGTTCGTCAAGTATGCGGAAGGGTACGTTTAATCGGCACAAACTGTACGGACTTCGTCTCGTGGACAATTGATACGGTTCTTTTCTTCAATTAGACGCGAATACCTTCTACATGTTACGACGCGGCTTGCGAAAATTAACACGTTTTCACTTTTAAACATTGACGTTTCGAACGTCACGTGACCGCTTATGCCGCGAAAAGTAGCACATTTGAATGCTCGGGGGCAAAAAATAGTGCGTATAATTTATATTGATGAAAAGAAGCGGATTAAATATATTTACAATGTTAGAAATGTTTAATTTTATTTATAAATTTATATTTTGTTTAATTAGTTACAACGATATTGTATTATTTATATTATTGCTACAATTGAATATTTATAGCAGAAATTAATAATTATTCTTGCTTCTCAGAAAGATATTTGATAAATTATCTGATAAATCTTATTTAAACACATTTGAATGATGTTATTTTATGTTGGGACATATAAGTTTGATACGATCGAATCTGATTTGATCAAAATTTCGTTCTAACCCGATTAAATTTTTTTGTTGAGATTAGATAGGACTGTTATTTATCAGATGATGTTTATGAAGGTTACATTTTTTAATGCAAAATATGTTGCGATTGTTTAAATTTACTCCACTTCGCAATTGTTTTGCCCACGAAATTAAAAATGCACTACTATTCATAGAGAAATGGTTTATTGACCAGCAAAATATAAAATGCAAATTTTAAAATAAAGTAGTTGTTCTATGAAGTAACTGTTTTATAAACAGTAGTTATTTTGTTAAATATACAAATTTGAAATATCTTTAAGATATTAAAATGGAAATTGCCGAAATGTATTATAATATAAAGTAACACCAAGAGAACGAAATATTTTTTATCAAGTTTGCATATCTTTCGTTAATTTCGCTTGTTATTTTTAACGGATCGTCATTGATTTATCTCGCGATCGGTTGATAATTATAATTCACCATTAAAAGAATTAGAATATCATTTAGCTGAATGATTCTATCACTGAACAAAGGATAGGTAACAGTACAGTGAACATTACGTCAATTCCACGTGAACATCAGGCGTTTTGCAGTGCAATTAAATATAAATTGCGGAGAACAATTTACTACTAACGTCAGCTTTCCGAGATTAGACTAATCTTATCTGCTTCTTTTTTTTTAGTGTAAACGATTTGAAACCAATGCAATCTAAGCAAATTAACAGAATAATTAGCGGTGATTAAAGACTGAAACGTTACTTTAAAGTTTTTTGTAGGCTGTCTGAAGTTGATTAATTAACCTGTTAATAAAAAAAAAATGTTTTTTACCCCTAAAGGAAAATTTACAATAAATTTAATTACGTAGTTCCAACTTTGCTTTTTTATAATTTGAATAAAAAAAATAATAGTATGAGAAATCAAGTGTTAGTATGTTAGGCAGATGCAAGGTTCATATTTTTCTATAAAATTTCGCTGATAGAATTCAAATGGTATGCACATTTAAGCAATTCCAAACAATTTAGACGAGATTTGTAATCGCATGTAACAATCAGAGATAATACATGGTATCTCGTGCAAGTGCGGGATAAGCTGTATCGTTCAAACGATTAGAAATGTAAATAATATCATAAAAGATAATTAAATGGTATCTGATGATGCATAACCTGAAATGCAAATAATTCTATGCATTTTGATACATCGATGCACCTGGAAAATGCAATTACGTGTTTTTTTTTAAAGACAGAATCGTATATCTTTGTACGCACTAGTAGATGCTGTTTTTAATCTCTACAGAAGATGTATTACAGTACTTATACTTTAAATTAATTAAAAGATTATCGTTTTAAAATTGCTAAAGGATATCTCAGCAAAGAAGATATCTCTGATGAATGGAAATGTAATTCAGTGAAATAATAACTATAATAACTTTTGAAATAATAACTGAAAATTGTGGGTACCATAGCATTTTTGATGGAAATTAAAAAGTTGCATCTAAAAATACAAGGTTCTATATTAAAATAGATACTGTTGTATTCTCTATAGATACATAGAATTTATTTTCAGGTAATTGATATCATTTTTTCAAATAATTCTTAATTAATAAACTGTATTATAAACCTAACAACATAAATGAATTGTTTGCTGCGCTGCCAATATATTTTAAAATTAATTCTAAATTAATGTCCATAAATCATAATATTATTTATAAATTGAGTATAATAGACGCTAATGGGTTAAATAACCATTTATATCCATTATTCTCGCGTAATTGATTGTTTGTATCGATGAGATAAGAAAAATATGCGTAACAATATTATGAAACGTTAATGATACCACTGAATTGGAAATCATGCTTTCAGCTCAGTAAAAACTGAATGGAACGGTAATAATGTAAATCAATTAAAGAAATTTACTGCTAAAGTACGTTTTATGAGCAGGGCCGTTTCTATTTATGGTGTAACATGTGCGTTTGCACAAGATTTTAAAATTGATCTGAATTACTCAAAACTTGAATATAATGCATCCCAAAAGATTTATAAAATAAAATAGTCTTAGTTAAATTATACTTAGTTAAATTTCCACAAAATAAAATTTTATAATATCATTGCTACGCTTGGCATATTGAAAATGAAAATAGATGTTATTGTAAAATTTATCGAGGAGCAAAATACAATATTGCACGGGGCGACAAAATTCTTAGAGCCTTCCCTCGCTATGAGAAGATAATCCTTACGTTCAACTCTTTTGTTTTTAATTGTTTCCAATAAATGCACATTACTTAGGTTCACACGCGTCTAATAAGTTCTCTCATTGTTCAAAACGTCTGGTTATTCAATTTGATACGTACCTGCAATTACTTTACCTGGCTCGTTAAATTATCAGATTCGTTGGAACAATAGAAAAGTTAGTGTTTGGCATGGTAACTGTCATCGAGATGGAAATGAAGTTTCCCAAATCACTTTTATCTCAACTATCCAGACACGATGCTTCTGCACCCGTTCATTAGAGTATCTAGATAAATAACTTTTATCTGTAATAGGATTATTTCTTTTGGATATGCAATTCTAATTTATTTGCATTTATCGAATATGCAAAAGTTTCATTATAAAAAAATAAATTTGGAAAGGAAATTATTATAAAAAACGATCTGTTTTTTCTTGCATTTAAATAAACAGGAGAAAGTAAAAGAAATCATTTAAATATCAAGATTTTTTTTTTACAAATATCCTACATATTCTATAAATTTTTCAATTGTTTAAACTTTCGCGATTAATTTTCTAGAAATGTTGAATCAACAAATAATTTATTTCTGGAGACTCTCCAATAATTAAATTTTATTTTAAAATTCGAATAAAACGAACTGCTATGAAATAAATTCGCATGATTTTTAAAAACACATTATTTTCTAAGAATTTGTCTTCAGGTACATAAAGAACAAAATTAATTGGGATCTCCTGACGTGGAATTTTGAAATCTCTCGTGACAGGATTTCCGAGCATAATCGCCGCAAACGATCTTTACCATCAAGAGTAATTATTATAAACACATCTTAGTTAGCTGAACTGTTATCTCAGCTTTATGCCGATAGTTAATCGAGGTACTTTACGGTCGATCTTGTTCGTTTTTACTCTGCCCGCTTGTCCCATTAACATTGCCCGAAGAAATAACTCGGTATCGTAGTGCTCTTCGAGTTTGCGAAAAGATTTTAATGCGGTATTTATACCGGCAGATAAGCAAACGTTTCTAGTTGCTGAAAAAATGAACTATATCGGGAAATAATCCTGTTAGTTTCATTATCTTTACCTTTCGAAGTAATTAAGAGTTTAAAGTTATGTCCCTTTTATTTGCCATTCATATTTTGTCCGATTTTCACGAAGTTTTTTTTTGATAAAACTTTCGAAGCACTTCTTTTGAAGCAATTAAAAGTTGATTCTTTCTATTTGCCGTTTTATATTTTATACACTTTGCGCACGTTTCTTGCTAAAACTTCAATAAATTGAAGTTATTAAGAGTTTAAGTTTGTTCTTAACGTTGACATTGGTATTTTGTGTAATTTTTACGATGTTTTAGTGAAAAATTTTAATAACACCCGTTTTGGATTAATTCAGGGTTTAAATTTGTTCTTTCCATTTGGTTTTGATATCTTGGGTAATTTTTATAATTGTTTGCTAAAACTTTAACAGCACTTCTTTTGGAGTGATCGAGGGTTTACGTTTATTTTTTCCATTTCGATATCTTGTGTAATGAAAGGTAATAGTAATGAAAGGGTTATTCAAGTGTCGAAGCTTGTTAACCCTTTCGTTGTGAAAAAGAGACTAGAAACTGCATTTCTTTTAGCTTGAAAATTCATCATTTTAATTAGAAATATTCCAATATTGTAATGAAAGAAATTGCCCGGTGGTGTATAAAATTTAATATCAACATTTTGACTGCCACGACACTAGAATTTCTATTAGCAATCATCGTTCATGTTATTAAGAATTCTTTCATGTATTCGTTTGAAAATTAGGTATTTAAAATTACAAATTATAAAGGTAACAAAACATCGTGGAAATAGAATAAAATTACTATCAAATTTTAGAAGTTTTATTTCTTGAACTTATTATTACAGTATTTAATTAAAAACACGAGTAAATTTCATTTGTTAAATTTTGGCTCGCAGCTATTTTCATCCCATAGTATAGTAAATAACGCATCTTATTGCTGCAAATTTGCTGCAGCAATAACAACACGTGTTTCAATTGAACTCTACGCAAATGAAAGGGTTAATTTGTTGTCATAAAGAGAGCCGTTTCAAACGGGGATCTCCTCTTCTAATCTCTGTCTTTCCGTTGATTCTAAAGCTAGATAAACAGTGGGAGTTTCATCAAAGCATAACTCGCCGTTATTGTTCGAGGGGCTCTCTAATTTTCGTAAATGTTTATCACGAATTCACGATCAGATATCGTTTACAAAACTTATCAGCGTTCTCATCCAAGGCGCCGCGCGGTAAACAATGACTTTTAACTTCAATGTTCAAATTTTCGAGAATATTCATTGTTTCATCAACACTTTTGTTATTATCATATATTTTGTTCTAAATAAATGAATTGCACGGTTTAGCATAAAAGGTTTTTTTTATTTTAATTGAAAATTTGAATTTTCTTTAAAAATGCTGACACGTAGCATTAGAACAAAGGTATCGATACGAGGCTCGTTTTAGTGTCAGAAGTACTCTATTGCTACTCGATAGGATGTTCGTGTTATCGATTCATTCGTATTGTTTTTTTTTTTCTTTTCTTTTTCGAGTTTTATCCCGAATCGCGTCACTGTTCGATACTGCACGACCACGATATTATCGCGTACGGTAATTAAAACATATCGACGCCCGTTGAATATACAATGCAGCGAGATAAATCGAGGTGTTTCATATAAATCGATGTCAAACCTGCACTCTTATCGCCATCGAGGAAATTGATTTTCGCGAACGTTGCGAAGAGACATTTCGATGGTTGAAACTCTGATTTCTTTCAGATGTTTCAGACCGATATTGCCTAACACTTTTGAACCTCAAAGATTCGGAAATATCAGAAGTCTTGTACTGAAAGGAAAAATTTGCAGATATTTATGTTATCTATATTTACAGATATTCACCATTGATTTGCTAAACTTGTATTTTATATTTGCATGTAAATTATATGCATGCAAAAGGTTAAATCAATCAGAGTGTTTATTAATGTCTTTCTATTATAAAAAGTACGTATTCAGAAATATTGCAACCTTAATATCTTTTTCCTTGTAGAAATATTTATTAGAATTGAACAAATAACAATTTGGAATCGAAATTTTTTAATAACTTTTATATCCAATTGCAAACACTCTCTTTTTTTTTATTTCAAAAGTGAAAAATTCAGGCAAGGATTAATACCATATTAGTCAAATTAGAATTGAATTTTAATTACAATTTTAATTATAAACGTAAATTTTCTCGCAATGGAAATATTATTATTCATACTACATGATTATAATTCTGATAAGGTTATCAAACTGTTACCGTATAGATTGATAAAGATATTAAAGCACGAAATTCAGCTTTCAACATATGTAAACAATAAATTCGAATTGCGTGAATATTAAAACTTGCCACATATAAAAAAAAACGTAGCTCCATGAAAGCGCCACGATAACCTCGCTAATTCTTTTTATACAATAAAAGAAAGAAGTGAATCAAGACTGTTTAATCACCAAACACTGACTGTCGCCATCGACTATCTTCCATTATCAATTAATTAAAAGGAGTTAGAAAAAATGATCACGGATATTCGAAATTTACTACAAGTATGTTATAATATCTGCAAGTTCGTTTATTAACGCTCCAGATATTTTTGTATTCGCACCACGGAAACCGGCGATCGTTCGACGGAGAAAAAAAAGCAAACGTGAAATATCAAAACATAAATTTACAGGAACTTTGTTTGCAAATCAATTCGTGAATTTACAGGAAATTTTTACGTCGGTGGAGATAAATCGCCCGAGTGTTTGTTTGACTGTGTTGCATGCTAATTTGGAGAAAAAGTGCTTTCGAGGAAAACGAGTTTACAGATATTGATCATAAATTTTTCAGCAATTTATCAGACGTTTTTGAGATAGTAAATCGTTCGTTTATGCAAAGGAAAATCATTTTTTTAAACTTTCCCATTAGGGTTCTTTGCTCAGGGTGGTTGTATTACGGACACACTTTATTTTGAAATTTAATTAGCGAATCCTTTTCACTTTGACATATTTCCATAATTGTGATTTTTGTGATTTTGTGATTCCCCGATATTTGAAACCGTTTCGTTTAAAAATTTGGAATACTATTATATTCTTCCTAAGTTTGGGTCACGATCACCCTAAGATCCGTGGTTCGAGGGTTAACAACACTGATGCATACTTTATTTCAAATAGAAAATAAAATATCAAACAAAATATCTAGGAGTCATTTTGACCCTTTTGATTGTTCTAGCGTTAATAAAAAAGAGTCTTAATGCGACTAAATTTGAAGTCAGTATTATTAAGGAAATGGGCCCGAAGGGGTTAATACACTCTGGCTGTCGGGTCGAGATATAAAAATTCCCAAGGTTTATGCAGGCCATATTGGATGCTCGGCTCAGATGTGTGTAACTCATTGTATTATCTTTCCTTTTCTTTTTTTCCCCCGGTCGCCGTTCAATAACACGCGTCAAAGGTGTTACCGTACCGGTCTACCGGTCTCGGTACACATATTCACGCATGTATCCGGTTCATGAATACAGAATTCGAGATCAGTCCAGTCCTCTACTTGGCCGGACTGTTGAATCGTAAATTAGGTCTAAACAGAAATCGCGCAATGGCTACGCGGCCAATCACGAATCTCCGTCAGCGAATAAATTACACGGCCAGCGAGTCGCGTTACGGCATTATTGCTCGCTCGACAATTTCTCCTCCTCCTCCTCCACCTCGGCAGAGAGATAATCTCCGGATGGTGATCGATATGGGGAATATCACGAAAGATCGACGATCTCTGCTGAATTGGTATGCCTGATTCGCGACGTTAACGCGTTGATAACTATGGGGGTCAACGGTGACTGGCACTCGACTCGACTGCTCCGGTTAACGGGGTCATCGATAATTATTAATAACGTTTAAATCTGATCTGATCGTTTGGACAACGCGCGAAACTTTCGAATATTATTGGTATTTTCAGATGGGGCTTGGAAGTTTTGGGTCTGTTTTAACAGAGGGAGGATTTAAGATCACAGTTTTCATGCGAATCAGTGCACAGGAAGACCCTGTAGCAGATCTCACGGGCTAGTAAAAAAACATTACACGGGTCTTTGGTATGCGACGAATCCCAAACGCAGGTATTTCCTTGGGTTTCGAGCCCTTTTGCTTCGTGTTCCGACGACGAAAGAATCGAGACCGACTTCGATGTGGGCGTGCGGTAATGACTCTAATTAAACTCGTTCCGTCAAGTCGTACCATCGGCCGAAATCGTGTATCCTAGTGGCCGTCGGACAAAAGTAATATTACGTTTGAAATTCTTCTACGTGTTTCTCGGTTATGTTATTATTTTAACACTAAATCTATCTACAATCTACAAGTTCGCAAAAAAATTGTGAGAATTTCAGTTTATCCTGTTAATTTAGCCGATAGTTTACTATACAGAAGTATTTTTTAGTTGCTTAACAATTTGTTTTTCATTCGTTTCTTTATATCACAAATTTTTGCGTTTAACATACAATTAATCATTCTTCAAACTATTTAGCTACTGTGTATATGGAAGGCTTGAAAGTTAATCAGTGAGGGTAAAAGAATTAAAAGAGTTGCAATCTTATTCTTTTTCTTCGATTTATGGCAATTATAAAAATAGTTGCACAAAACAACCACTATTATTTTTTGTATAATCTTGATTAATTGCAATTCTTTTAGCCGTCACTTAGTGAACGTATTTTTCTAGCAGTTCTTTGATTCATTATTAAAAAAGTCACGAGCATCAATTAATTTACAATTTATAATCATTATTATTTGCTGTAATTAAAAGCCAGCCATTTCATATTAAAAATGTTAACTGGAGTTTGTGTAATTAGTTCGTACAAGTTTCTGTGTTTTTAAATTGATGTATCATTAGTGCTATATTGCAGTACTTTTGTTATCAAATTATGTTAAAACTAATCCATCTAATTGGGGTATATGTTATCATTCATTATAATTTATAATCAGCCATGTTACATTAAGAATTTTAATGAAAGGTTTACGAAGTCATTTTCATCGATCTACCATAAGTGATGCTGTTATATCATTAATTAATTTAATCAGTTATATTCAAATTCATTGCGCAATAATAAATTGTTTTAAATAACAAAAGAATTTCATGTTTGGTATTCCCCAATGAGAATAGTAAAGTGAAATGGGTTAAGTCTTCGAGAAACTTGCACGAAGTTTGCGTTCTGAATTCGTTCGAACTTTCGTGTGGTCCTTTGATCGAGTTTGAATCAAATTGGATTTATAGAGGATGGAACTTGGGTAGATAGAACTATTGGAGAGAAACTATTGGTATGTTTGATGAATGAAAATGTGGGAGATGAAAATCGGGGAAATATAAAATACAAATAGTATTGACAGGAAAATTTGTATTAGAAGAAATAAAAATAGTTACAATTGTGCCTTTATTGTTTATTCCAACAATTCACAAGTTTCGTGATAATGAAATGTCAAAATCGTCCATATAATTCAGTATCGTTTGATATAATTAATTTTATATCAAATAATAATTTCTCTTATTTCTCAGTGACTGACGGTTAATTTTCCTGTTCTTTGTTTTTTTCAGGACTGTTGAAGTGTTATTGCGATATTTGCAAGGAAACCAATCACACGTGCGAAACCGATGGCTACTGTTTTGCCAGCACCAGTTTAGACAACGATGTTATCACGTATGCTCGGAGGTAAAGTATCCGTATGTATGCTCTTTAACCTTTTCGCTACTAAGGGCGATTATACAAAAAGATAATAAATATAAATTGAGCAAAGCGTTTAGTGGCCAAAGGCGGCCATAGCGAAAGGGTTAAGAACGATCCATTGATGAAAATTTCTTTTTGTAACGTGATTCGTCGGTTTATAGAACGGTGCAGTTACAAATTTTTAATAATTTGAATACTAATAAATCTTTTTTTCAATGATTATCAGTTAATTACACAATGTTGATGTAACCCTTTGCCTTATAATTTTTACAAATTTTTTGCTGTCTCAAAAGATTTAAAACCTTTTT
Organism: Anthidium xuezhongi; assembly: GCA_022405125.1. NCBI lineage: Eukaryota > Metazoa > Arthropoda > Insecta > Hymenoptera > Megachilidae > Anthidium > Anthidium xuezhongi. The sequence continues at coordinate 3,713,265 of CM039641.1, read as the reverse complement.
AAAAAATAATATAATATTTCTAAATAATCAAATATTGATCAGGAATCATGGAAAAAAACAATTGAAACAGTCTTGTAATAATTTAAATTTCTGTATTAATTTTATTTGAAAGGTATGTCAAATTAATTATTACAAAAACTCTAGATGACAGTATTATTTTGAAATTGTCAATTTATTTGTAAAAAATAATGAATAATTTCACATTTTCATATTAATGTTTGTTGCTAAATCACGTATAAAGAATTCATCGATTCGCGTCTACGTAAATTAAAATCAGAGACAAATGTAAATCGTATCGAAAATACCAATCGATACTACAAGGCAAGGGGTTAAATACGCGTTGATTAACGTGCAAATGTCTAATTCGAAATTGTATATCGTCCGATGAATTTCGTCGCCACGTCGAATCACAGCATTACAGGATAAATAACGTAGGTGTTCCCACCGAGCGACAATAAACATTGATTTAACCGTGCTCATCTCTAAAAGTCGAAACAACGTTTGTTCGACGTAATCACGTTATCTGAAATAGGAGCAGCATCCGCGCGATTGTTGCACGAAAAGGTAAACAACGACGATGCTCGAATGATGTTTTCGTTTAATTTCACCGTTAATTGCTCGTTACCGGGTATCGGTAGTCATTGGCACGGCAATGAAACGAGCGATCAATGATGCACATAACCGCGGAACGATCGTTTTTAGTCATCGTTCGCTTCGCGAAACGAATTTAATGTAAAAGGAATACATTAAGTTTACGACGGCTAATAATTATCGTTATTATATAGTCATCCGAGCTTCATCGTAAAAGCTTTTATCAGAAGTATTTCAGAGCCAGAGCTGGTCGAGTTTTCGTACGGTTTCGATTCAATTTTTATTTGATTCGAGATACAGATGCTTCAGCTGTTTAATAGTTGATTAAAAATTATATCAAATTCAAGAATATTATTGGACATTTTTTTATTTTCAGTATTCTGATAATTATAATATATTAATGAAGTGAAGGATATTGGTGAAAAATAATTAGTTTTTGAGTGGAATGAATAAAAAATATTTTTGCAATGTTATTTTGAGAGTTACTATTGTGCTGGTGCAAATTATTCGCAATTAATTTAATAGAAAAGAAAGTATGTAGGGTAAGAGACCCAATAGTTGGCTCTGCTCCAGTTATTGGCACTTCTTTTATTTCTGTATGATAATGAAGCTTAATTATATTGTACCTGTTTTCATCGTTGTATATTTTATTTATTGTACATTCAGAATTCAAGTTTCTTTTCAAATCTTATTTTTATTAGGTGTAGCATTAGGTGTAGGCAAAAGTTTGAATCTTTTTCCACTGTTTTAGTATAATTATGTCAATTTCGTATGAATTCTAGTGGTTCTGCTCTCCTTAAATTAGTTGACCTAATTAAAATTTGAAAAATGAAATATGTTTCATAAAAATATATTGCTTAAATGATACAAAATATTCTAATATTCTCTAATGGCAGAGAAAATAATATAAAAGAAGATAAAATAATATAGTCCTGTTAATTCTTGGAATTTAACTCTTTTCTGTGCACTGGTTCCTTATTTTACAGTACAGAGGTTTTTTAGATTGATAGATCTTAACCAAGGATGGCAGAATCGGTACCAAGTCTTTGAAATTCAATTATACATTACACGTGACAAAAATACGCTAAAATTTGGTAAAAAGTGATGAAAACTTTTGCGTATCCCTAGCGACAAGGGTGGCAGCCCTGTCGAGGATTCGGACAGCTCTGGTTCCCGGTCGCTTCGATCGCGTTCACCGCGAACGGAAGTTCAACCGTCTCGTTCTGTTAGCGATCGATTCCCTTGTAGTTTCCAGGAACGTTTAGCCGCCTTTTTTCGGCTGGCCCTGCAAGCCATGATTAGCGCCTGTTTCGGGAGTTCCGACGGAAACGAATTATATTGTTGTCGGACGGTGGTCGCGTTGGTAACGCTCCAAAAGGTGCTTTCACAGATTTCTCGTCACGAAATCAGAAAACGGGAAGGTTCTCTCGTAAATTCACGGACACGTCCCTGTTACAAATTGAACCGTTCAATCTCTTTCCTTATTTTCATTATTCTGATTTTTAATTAAACACATGTCTCGCGTGGGGGTAGCCACAGATATTATTCCAGATGGATCCCGACCGGTGGACAAGGTAATTTCGTTGGAAAAATTATTTTGTTCGTCTTGCTCGGGACTTTGATATTTTACTCTCTCGTCTAGACACCGTTAATTGATTCCGTTTTCGTTGCGGTCAATACAAAAGGTCCCGGATAAATTTAGAACGTCGAAAGCCAAAGTAAACGATTAACAAAGTACCACGAAACTTTGTTCATTACCGTGAAAAGAAATGTTCTTTTCATAGAAGCACGACGAGGAACGGTTTAACGTTGGGATTTAAACGTGTCGTTTTTTAACGATTGCAACTTCGATGCAATCTGTTCTGTTCATCGTTTTTAATCCCTTGCATATTATTAAATACCTATAATGATTTACGGATCCTATACTTCGAGTACATCTGGAAATAAACAATCTGGTTTAACATTTACCCTTAGACGTTGGACTGATTTTGGTCCAAGTTTTAATTTCTGTTAAAGTTCGTTGATTAATTTTTAATTAACCCTGAAACACAGGACCTTTTTAACTTGGTAAAAGATTATTTCTTACAAAAAGTTAATATATATGCTTCATAATAGTTATTTTTAACAATTTTAAACATTATCAGTGAGTTTAGTAACTAGGTATTGAAGAGATAATCTTTTACTTTATTCTATTTCCATTCCTCAAATTTTGTACCAATTTATTTTGGATTTCGTATATAATTTTAATCGAAATATTGTATCTTTTCTTCGTTCGAGGGTTAAAATAAATGACTTTATTGAAGCTATTGAACAGCTGCAAATAACATTGTGGGTATAAAGTACTCCCTGTGTCGCGAGGGGTTAATCACGGACGTGTTATATCGAATATGGGATACAACACGGAATTTCAAAATTGAATGATATCGATCGAAATGATATACGACAGTCTGAGGTCACAGACGTGCGGACGGGACCTAAATGTTTAATGTGCCAGACGGATAATTTGGATATTTAACCGGGGATCGTATCGAAAGTAGCACCGTCGAGATTATTTAATACTGAATAGATTCTAATTGTATTCTGTTCTAACCACTAACTCGAATCTCTGTTAATTCTTGAAATTCATTTTCAGTGTTAGTCCTTTTACTATGAACAACATACACACGCGTCTTACCAGTCTTATTTCAAAGTTTCTGAGTTTTTAGCATCAATTTGTCGCGAAAGATGTCATTTATTCGAAAATAAATAGCCAAATTTGGTTGAGCGTCTTAATAAATTAATCACCCTAAAGTTTGGGCATTTATAACAGTGTACACTGCCATCCATAAGTATTAGGACACTTAGATAAATCTGAAGTAAGTTATTAAATCTATATTTTCAATAAGATTTCAAATTCGGAATTAATCTGGCCACTCGTCAATATTTAATTAGATTGTATATCCTGCAATTATAATGGAATCAAATGTACAATATTTAAAAAATTGTTCATTTTAAGTTAAAACAATTCACTTTTAAAGTAAAAAGAAATAAACTGTTAAGTTTCTTTTTCATTATTTATCTCTTGAGAATAAAGAGGACAGATACTATCATTTCCTAACTTAATAGTTAAGAATTGGATGGTTTATTTTCACTTAATAAATCGAAACATTTTCTGTGAAACAGGTGTTCTTTGAATTTTTTAATTTGCATTTTCAAAGCAGAAATCGACTAAGTATTTTTATATCATTTTCCAAATAAAAATTATAGTAACCGTTTCTTAAATCGGTTTCGAATCGCTCTGTCTTCAAAGGGTTAAGCGTCCCGATACTTATGAACGGCAGTGTGCGTACCGTTTCGAAACTAAACGTGGCATTGTGATGTTGTGAAAGGTGCTTGGACCGAAATCAATGGTTCCCACCGGAAGAACCGTTGTTCTGCAACAGTAAGCCGAGTACCCATTGGTTCAGCATGTGCTGTGATAAAGACAACTGCAATCAAAATTTATTTCCGGTCTTGCAATCTTCCGATTCGCCTGATTTATCCTCAGGTATTCTCACGTTGCCTTCGTCCAGCGGCACAGACCGTCCGCCTACGTGTTTTATTTTTGCTCCTAATATTTTTCTTGTTTTTCTTTTTTTTTCTTCTTACTCACCCCCTGTCTTTTCTGTCTTTCTTACTTACCATCTCGTTTTGTTCTCGTCCCGTGCGTTACGTCCAGTCGCAGTTAAACTGTATCGCTGCGAACGCCAATCCAAAGGTACACCGAGGCATGCGCAGATACAGGTTACCCATACCGCGAGTTTTATAAATCGATCCCGGTGAAATTGCAAAATGATTCGCGTAATGTTCGTTTCGGGTGTGGTGGGTTTACCGTTTAACGAAAATATCCCGTACGCAACCGCGATAACTCTGCCCGGACCGGCGGGAAAAGAATAAATTGTAAATAGCGCCGGGCGTCCGATAATGTTTATCGTAAATTTTTTGGCAATTTAGCCCCTGCAGAATTTACTATCCTTCGGATATCTTATTTTGTTTTGTGAAATACGAAAGTGCAGTCGGCGATGAGCAGTATAGTTTGGGTTCGAAATTAATTATTGTTCGAAGATCATTTTTTACCCAGATCGACCCGAACTAACTCGACTCGATACGAACAATTTTAATTTCGACTCGAATCCTAAATCGAACCGAATCGATTGCTTTTGATCCAATTTGGCTCGACACGGTTAAATTACTTGGCACTCAAATTGACCCGAATCCACACGGTTTGATCACTTCCTAACCCTCAAGCTTATTATTTCAGATATACCTACCCTTAGCCTTTCGTACACCGATATAATTCCTATTTTATGAAGACTAACAATTCCTCGGACTTACAGTCCTTGACCATCGAATTACGACCATATATGAAAATTGTATAGCTATAACATTGTGTCATATATATTTTGCTGTCATCCGAGCAAAGGGTGGAACAAGATATTAACATGTAGCGTATTATGTCAGTAGCTAATAAATTATAAAAACGTGGAAAATATCGAAAATTTGCAGTGGTCCTAATTCGATGGCCAGGAGCTGTATAAGAGCTTTTAAACGATACTAAAAGTGAATCGAGGCGATTACTAGCTCATCGCTAATTGCAGCCGAAATTTTCAAGTTCTTTTTTACGACGGAACTCCGGAACAGATACGGGCTTTGATACAATGGTTATCCGAGGGGAAGTTCTCTGTTTTGTTTTGGAATAATCATCGGGGCATTGTTTTACTGGGTCGGGACGACAGTTCTGCTCGTTTTGCATTTGATACACCGGATATTGAAATCTTTATCCCCCGCGATCCGTTTTTATTACGGTTTATAAAATCACTTTATCGCGATGCCAGTATTTCGATCGTAATCTTTTGCTTTATCCCCGTTGTTTTTTCGCATTGAAATTCTTTATTTTTAACCTCCGCAATGAAATCGTGCGCTGTGCGGTTTAATTAAAAACGGCGCGAAGTTTTGAAAGTATTATCAAAAATAAATTATATCGTCAACTTTATGCTACCGAACTTTCGAGGCTCGATTCGTTTTTTGCGACGTCGTTTTTGCGGTGTCGGCCCGATGATAAATACCGAAATCAAAGGTTCTGTAGCCAGGCGAGCAAAACCTGCCGCTTTTAAATGTTACTTGAGCGTCGACGAGAAAAAGAAGCGAGAATATTAGCGAACCGTGTGAAATCGATTCGAAACGTTTTGTTGCCGCAGGTGAATGTTAACGATTCGATTCGTGTTTTAAAAATAGAGATTTCGAAAGCGAAGAAAAACGAGCGGAACGTATTTTTGATCGATAGTTCGATATCGTTGATGAGTCGCGTTGTTTCACGACAAAACGGTAATTTGCCGTTTTAACCCTTCAGAAGTTTTGAACTTTCAAAAAATCATCGAAATTTTTAAATATTTTTAATATTTTTAATATTTTAGGCAAAAAATAATTGTCACTTCATAAAATCTATTTTTAATGGAAGCTTTAGTTTTGAGTTTCACCAAACTTAAAAGATTTTGAATTTCACTTTAAAATTATGAAAAGAAATGTGTTAGAAATGTATTTAAAAATTGCATAAAATAATGTTTCATTTAAAATTAGGTTTTTTTATTATTAGAAAACAGTCATTTGGATTTCTCCTGAATTTTTCTCTCACAATGGTCATTTTCGCGGAAATATTTAGCGCCCGTTGACTTCTATCCGCCCATACCCGCTCGAAATCGTAGAGGAATACGCGCGAGGCGAAAGCCCCTCGCACACATCATTCTTCTTATAGCCAACCGTGAAAACAAGCGTAATAACGAACTTCCTAACGAGATCATTAACTGCATTTCTTGCGATAGCCGAGCACCCGTGTTTTTCTCTCTTTCATTCTCTCGCGTACAGTTTTACATTCATCTTTTCCTAATTTTACAAGTATTCTCTTTGGCTGGGCTTTGCTATTCGGTCAGTCGAGCCACGGGGTTCGCGCCCTTAACCCTTTGCATTTAGAGCTCTGAAGCTTTCCTGTTGAAAAAAAATGGTTCAGATTTTTCAAAATGCTACTTGATTATAAATTCGACATTAGATACATATGTCTGTTCTCTCTTTTATGACATAAAAAATAGTCTATAAAAACAACACGTGGGTCATAGGTTTGCCATCACTGTACTATCATATTACTTACAAGTCAACTTAATATTTGTTCCCTGAAATTTTTATTTTGAAACTCGAATCGATATCAAAGTGTAAAAAATGGAACACTGTACCAGTTTCACAAAAAAAAACCATTTTAAACGAAATTGTACGAATTTCTCCACAAGAGTTGAACGAAGCGAGTTGGCCGGGTGCAGAGGGTTAAAATTTCAGCGGACGAAAATATTGTGCTCTTCATTCACCTTTTTTGAATTTGCGAGCGTTCTTGTCAGCCAGGCGAAAGAACGCCTGCGAGTTCGGTCGGGCCACGGTGTGTCTGCGTCCGATTAAAATTTCACCATGCAAAAATAGTTCGACGCCGGCTTTCCTTTCTCCAGGGGCCACTCGAGCCCCTCTCACGGCTCTTCTGCTTCATATTTTACATTTGTTAACGGTCGTCGGTCAGATAGCGTGAAGTATACACGATACGCGGCTTAGCGAGCGCTTGTTCGGTCTATCGCGGATCGAACCTTTGTGCAGCAGCTGGCCTCTTGGGTCGTTTTAACCCATTTGCATCATTAGTCCGTATCGCTGGATTTTTTCTTTCTTTCTTTTACCTTCGACCTGGCGTTAAATGTAACAGAGTCAAAAACGCATTAGTTAAAATTATTGCCGATAATTTGATTAATTGGAGGGTTGAGAGTCATATGGACGTCAGGTTTTTCAAGTTTGGGGTAGTATTGTTATTCGATTTTAAAAAATGTTATTGATTTTTAATGAGAGTTGAATTAATAAATTTCATTGATTTTTAACTCTTAAAGGTTCAAATATAATCTGTCTGGTCTATTTTAATTAATAGCGAGAAGTAATTTTTTCCTTTGAAGTGAATGTTAAAGGGTTAACTGGACACCGTGGTATGAATATATTGGAAGGACTTGAAATTATTAGAACAATATTCTTAGAAAAGTTACTTATTACAATAAATAAGACTTGTGTAGGAGTTTCAGAGATTACAAAAAGTTCTTCGGGGTTTTTAAAGCCTCCCTAAAAGTTAATACTACCTGAATACTTATCGAAATTTCACACAGTTAACCCTTTGCACTCGAATGGTGTCTCCGGTGCACCATATCCAATTATCTAGAATATTTAAAAATGTGACTTTATTATGTGGCTTTACAATTTTTAAAGTTTTATTGGAAAAGAAATCTAGACTTAATCGTATCCAAAAATGCTACGTGAGAAAAGAAACTGGTAAACGAACGTATATATTCGCTTCTGATGCAAATGGGTTAAATTTCACTTGTTCTTTTTTCATTTCCCCTGGATTTAATCTCGTCGATTTCGATCGACTGCGAATGAAACATTTCAACCGTGAGAGGTTGCAGCTTGCAAAAAATATTCTTGCAATCTCTTCACGAGGATATTTTTGGAAGGAGGAGAAGTTGCAAGTGGTATGTTCGGTCGATGACGTAAAATTTGTACAATCTTCGGCTTGAAGCAGGTGTGAAACGAGGTGCTACACGCATCCGGAGGAAGACAGGTGAAAACGTAACGTGTTTAATGATGTTTGTTCCTTTTCTGGCCTTGGATGCTCTTAACGCTAATATTTTTCGTGCTGTATGAATATTTATGATTTCTAATAAATTATCGGCGAATACTGATTGTTCCTGAAAGAAGTAACTAAAAAAATTAAAATTTCACGGATACAACGAAGTCTTTTTTTGTCTCATTATGTACAGTCATAATTTTGATACAATTAGGGCTACTTTATACGCGGTTAATACGGATTTGAACAATGCCGCCTAATTATATCTTCACTTTTTCGTGTTGGTTTTACGATCGTATCGCGATCAATCTTTACGCCGCATTGTTATCAACCGGCAATTTCAATAAAACCGTAAAAAATTGCCCGGCCCGACGTCAAGGTATCCGTGTAAAACGACGTGTTAACAGATTCCATTCAGATTCAGCGTGCAGATTAAAGCTTAGTCGGAAACCGAGGCGAACGTGATTCTCACATTCATAACATACGTACAAGTAATAAGCGTCACGAGTATCCACGTTCATTAGGAGGAACAGGAAAAATGTTTCCTTTTGTTGCGCCAAGCTGTTTAAGCGATTGCACCGGGATCATTATCCACTTGGTAGCATCGTGCACGCACGTAAATGATCATCGTGCACGCGAGCCGGGGATTAATCTGAATTTTCTGGGCTATAAAGAACGAGACTAATTATCGGAAGTTGTTCCTCTCTGCCGCCTGTTTCACGCGGCAGCGCGCCATTCGGACCGGGTTTAGCCCGTGATCGATCATCGATCGGGGCCGTTTTGGTGCTCGATCGCGAAAGGCATCAGTTGAGGATGAATATTCGCAAAGGTACTGATCGAATCCAGGTCGCTTTTGCAGTCTCTGAACAAGAAATTTAAAGGGGGATCCTGGTCCAGACAAAATTTTGTTAGCTTAAAATACTTCCTAACGTCTATAGAATATGAGGATACGTTCCTTAGTCCATACACCTCTTCACACAGACGTTGCTAAAAATATTTTACCAGTTTTCCCCTTAATTTTTGCATTAGGCTGGAAAATTCTGTCGCTTCTTTGAGGAAAATTCAATTCTTTGTATTCGGTCTCGAGTTCCATTTAATTCGTATGTCCGGGGGTTAATTGTTACTTCGTTAGTGTCGCTAATTTGGTCTCGGGGAAGGAAAAAACCGGGCACGATCGCGTGTTAAACTTTGTATCGTATTAAACCGAGAGTGAAAGAGAGAACAAAACGTATTCGTCGGGGTTTAATGAGTTAAACCGGACATGAAGCAGCGTGGAACGAGCCGGAGATCATTCGTCAGAGATCTCCCGCGATATTTCATGTGTACGTGATCGCGATCGAGCGCGTTCGAATTACCGCTCGTTGTGGATCACCTTGACGCTTGTTTCGCGACGAGTTCGCGGATCGTACGCGTTCGCGTTTACTTCGGAATTTCTTCGTTCGGTTTTCTTCGTACCTGAACGCCACCGAGTGTATTGAGTCACGCTTTACAAATCTCAGGGGCGCAAAAACCTTTGAGACAAGGCCATTTTTGCCCTGTTAACCCTTCACGGACGATCGTCGTACGTGCACGCCCTCAGGCAGGCTCGAAACGTTTACGAAGCAAAAATAAAATATTTGTAAAAAGTTATAATCGATCAGACTGTAAAGGGTTAAAAACTGAAAGATTTTGAGCAAGATATAAAATAATTAATATTTTGATCAAGGAAATTAAATGTAATTTTTACAAGGGTGGACTTAATACACTGACTCTGGGGTCCAGGTACGTGACCAGGATTACGAAAAGAGGGTTAATGTGTCCAGATTTTGATATTGAGGTATTTTGATATTTTTTAAAAATATTTATTTCGAATACAAATTGGAGAATTTGGTTTTTTATCACGAAAGGAATGAAAAACAAATAAATTATTAACTTCATTATGAAAAGTGGAAGATTCATTGTAATAAATCAATTTGAATACGTATTCTCAGAAAAATATGTTAAGTGAAGTGCTATTTATCACCTTAATTAGTGATTGCAATCATTGTAATAGTTAAATAATACAGTTTTCTAAAAAATACAAAATTTATACATTCTTTTCGTAGTCTAGGGTCCACACATTATCTTTCTTATTTGTTTCTCTTTTCTTCTGTGAAAACTGTGACTTCATTTCGATTTCAATTTGAACCACCCCGACTAACAACATCTCACCGCATCTGTGATGATGATGATGATGATGATGATCCTTTAACTGTTTCTGTGTGTGTCGAGTTCGATTTGTTACAACTGTGCCTGCTTTCATTTAGCCGAATTTTAGCTTCGTTCGATGACTGGATACTCTTCTGCTCTTCAACAAAGTCACCTTATCGTTCAAATAAGGGAACACTGCGAATCTTTGTTCATTGATTTCGATCAAATTTTGGAGGTTTACAGAACTATCCCAAACAAGAATAATCGTATACTTCGCTTATGTTACGTTTTGAGTTAGATTGATCCCAAAATTTAATCATTTCTTAGAAAACTCTGTTAAAAAAGGTATAGAATGTTAGTAAGGTATTAAAAAATTGAATGAAATATTATTTGGGTTTGATTTTTGGGCATTATTTTTAAAATATAAAAAAATAAGTGTGCTTGTATGCAAAATATTGATATTTATTATATAATTTAAATATTGTAAATTATTTATAATTAGTATGATTTATAGTATTAATATTATATAATAAATATTAATTCTTTCCTAATTAAATTATAAGTAACTCGGTCATAGCAATCATTTTATTAAAATTCGGTGATATCTACTTGAAATTATAATTCAAGATAAAACTATTACTTAATTTGAAATCCACAGTTTCATTCGAATGGATGAGTAAGGGTTCGCGGTGTTTGTAAGATCCATTAATGAGCGAATAAATTAAGAGAAGCGGCCAGACACGAATACAAGATACCTCGTATATGGTTTTCTTTTTCTTGTATCGTGTTCCTTTTTTTTTTATTTTTATTCTTTATACCGAATTAACGGGACTTCAGGAACGACGATCTGCTACGACTTGGCTACCCCCACTGGTCAGGTATCGCAAACGAGTGTTGAGTTGCACGGTGTTGAACATTTTTTTTATTTTCTCTTTTACTCCCATCCATCTTTTTCTTTTTTTTTTTTGAATTTTAACAATTCTACCCTTTCTGTGTTCACTATTTTATCGTGTTGAGTTTCTTGGTTTTTTGAATTTTCTGGCCAGTTTTTCCTTCCTTTTTTTTTTGTTTTTGTTTCTGAAGGTTTGTTGAACACATCCGAGCCTAGCATTCACTTTGTTAACCGTGTTAATGATTTCCGTGGTATCGTTGGCCGACGAATGTCTGCACAAAGTGAGTCACAGTGTTTATTTTTTGAGCCACATTACCATGGAATAAAATGAGTTTCGATCGAGTGCGAAGAAGTGACAGGATTTCGGTAGGGCTACGACGTTTTCTCGATGCAAATCTCATTTCACTTCTTTTTATTTGAACTTTAACAATGCATGACATTTGACAGGTAACATTTGAATGGTAAGGGAGAAGCAAGGAATACAACAAAATTTTTTTTTAAAGCGGAAATTCCTTGATTTTTTACGTTTCCAAAAGCGGTGAGATCATTTTCGAACGGTGATTTCATCGTCGTCGAACGTCTTGCGATTTGGTATTATGCAACGTGGGTCAAAGTGTTCCTTGCTTCTCGTTTCTTACCTTTTCATCGGAAAAACTGAAAACGATCACGAAAGTTGCACGACTTTTCTTTTTTAAGAGGCTTTCATACACCTAGGTGTGCCAATAGATTTAATTTGATAAGATTATCTTCGTTTAAAACTTTAACGGAGTACACACCGATTGCCAAAATTGTATTTTCAGAAATGATAATATTGCTCCAAAATTTGTGGATTGATTCAACTGTAATTTGGTACAAAGGTCCTTGATAGAATTATCTAGTTTTTGTCAATAAATTTTTTCTCCGAACTTCGTAGGTCATTTTTTATTTTAATTAACACGACTATCATTTTATAAAAGATTGATATTTTTAAAATTGGTTCTTTTTCTTACGTATTTTAAATAGCAAGTTTTGTTTTTTGAATCTCGTAAAAATAAGCAGAGTTATTTTCTTAGTTTTTTAGTAAATAATAAAAAGGTCGAATTTTTCTAGTCCTAGGTGTATGTGGCTTTTAACAGTGAAAAACGAAAGATGTTCTCCCATTCGATCATTCCAAAAACTTATCATTTTTAAAAGAAACTAAACATCATGATGTTATATAATTTTTATGCCGTATTCGAATATCGTTAATGATTATAAAAAATTTTCTTTCGCATCATTTATCTAATGATGCTTTTTGTAGGTGGTGCCGACTGTCCTGGCGATAAAAGGTTCCTTATCAGGAAGTGATAACTGCTTACAAAATTGTCTGAAATTAAAGAAAGCAAGAAAATTTCGAAAGGTTTTCTTATGAACATTCTTCGATTTCAGATAATTGTACGAAGGGTTATTATTTTTATAGATAAGAAAATATTGCAAGGAAAAAAGAGAAAAGGATGTTCGAATATAGCGTACAAAGCGTTTTAACTTTATGATTTTTAGTTTAATTTTTCCTTGGAACGATAGGATGGGAGAGTATACTTAAACAGTGATCGCAACGATATTGAATCAGTATTATTGATACAAGCTCGAATATTATGATTAGCAATGATTATCCTAATTTAAACATATGCGTATGAACATTAACATTGCCCTTGGTACACTGTCGGGTATGCTAGTTTTCCCTAGGAGAAATGGCGATGCAGGGAAGGAAGGAACCATTCATCGTATGCCCGAAAGTTACTAGGAATTATACCTTGACAGGATTGTTTATCATCATTTAGTTAATATTCTCAAAAATTTTCGAGCATTCCTCACTCTTCTATATTGCCATTTTCCCTTAGAGAAGATTAGGGTGCTCGATGACGTACAGTATCGAGCATAACAACTTTCCCTAGAGAAAATGGCAATATAGGGAGAGTAAGTCCTACCATTCGTCTTATATCCAAAAGTTACCATAAGTACTATAACTTACCCAGACCATCATCCATTATACTTCATTATTGAATTAACTAACTCGCTTTGAAACGATTACCAAAGTATTCGACACAATGCGCTATAACTTTCTAGTATTACAACGAGCGACGGGGTTACCTTCCCCTACGATGCCATTTTCCCTATGAAAGCTTACCATGCCCGATGGTGTGCGTTTCTATCGGATTTTTTAACCCCCCAGAGTGCCCCCCGATTGCGCGATCCAAAGCACGATTTTGTACCCCCTCGCCCCCCCTTTTGCCCTGACGTTACGCGTTGGTTTGTCTCTTTTTTTTTTCTGAAACTGTTGCAAACTCGGCTTGAAGGTGCGTGAATAAACAGCTGTCGTCGTCGCAGCCCGAGCCGCTCATCTTCTGCATGACGAGCGACTCGCGAAATACGACCTTTGTCATCGAGTGCTGCAAAGAGGATTTTTGCAATCGGAATCTGACACCTCCGCTGCATCCCCGCAAAGAAGGTATAGTCACAATCGACCTGGAAGTAGCGAAAAACTCTGCAGGTGGCTCCAGGCTTTTGCTGCAGCTGTTTCTATTTCTTTCTCTTCACCTCCGCCTATCTATCTATCTCTCTCTCTCTCTCTCTTACACACACACACATACACTTTTCTCTTTCTTATACTGCAGACTCTGATTTTTCATTAGAATATCAAGAACACATTTCCCGTAGTGGATCTTGTTAATTAAAGTAGCAATTAAATATTCTTGCCGTTGACTTTCCACGTTTTTTCCCCCGTTCGAGATGCTTTTCTTCGACAATAATTATTCTGACATATCCGATTCAATCGCGGCGCAATTATACGTATCCCCTCCTGCCAGAATACTCAGTGCCACTGAATCTCTTCTCTGTCCTCGCACCGTCAGTGTACGCAGAAGCTACAGTTATTCGTTAACGCCCTGTATCTTTCTATTTGTACGTGCATTTATTTATTTATCGTCGCCGCGCCCGCTGTTCATAATTGTCTCGTTTCGATCGTTTATTTATCTCTCTGTGCGGAATTGTGCATCTTGTCACGGCCTAAAGTAATATACGTTACGTGTCCACACATATTGTCTCACCACTTGCTGACACGCTCTGGCTGTCTCTCTTTTCTTTCTCCCTCTTTGTCACTGTCGCGTCCAACTTTATTATCCGCGCCCAGATACACATATAAATACACATTTTACGCATACATTGTTCCGAGGGTTGAACACGAAGAACACTGTTGCCTGTGTACGTACAGGGTGTCCACGTTAATTTGCGACTGTATAATCATTCCTTTTAATGCCGAGGACGAAACATGTAGTACGGTACCGAGGGACAAATAATATTAGGCTGGAACATACGAATTTTTAATGCTGACTTTACGCAGAGGTAATTACAATTTATTAAGCGTTTTAATTTCATTTCTCGAACTCGGAGAAAATCTGAAAACAAATGAAATATTTTGTGATTTTCACAGAAATATTGTTTAAATACATAGACATTGAAAAATTACAATTATTTAAATAATGTAAAAAATATCTTACAGACATAAATTGATCTATTAGAAATCAAATTTTTGGTTTACAATCTGATACATTGGCGAATTGATTTTTTTTTTTTTATTAAACTGGAAGCGTCAATGATAAATTTTCTACTTTTTATCTTATACAATTACAATAGCATTTAAGTCACTTCAAATTTAGTGTCATTTGATCGCAATACATCATTATTGCATCAAACTGACTACATTGATTATAATTGGAGGAACTGCCTTCGAAATTCTGATAATTTATGCCAGATGAAATTTCTGTTAATCGTAAGAAGCGTTCAGTTAGATCGGTTAATATGGACACCCTGTATAATCTGTTACTCGCACGAGCACTCTCAGATTCGTGTTTTTTCTCTTTTTCATTTCTCTCCGTTGTATGTTCATTGTGGCCGATAAAGCACAATATACTGGACCGTGTTACTTCGTACCTTGGTTCGTATTCTGCGATGGCACATCGTGGTGCGAAACCAGGGATCTTATATCAAAATATAAAATTCTGGTATTTTTTTAGTTCCTTCGTAATAAAAATTTCCTTATAAAATTTATAAATAGAAGAAGCGTACCATAGATATAAATGAGATAAAACACAGTACAATTCTTTATAAACTGTCCTAGAGAAATATTTATAGGTATATTTACTGAATATATAACAAATTTCGATTTTCGCAAGAGTTATGAAGGTACGATAAAAAAATATTGGTACAATAAAACTTTTATATAAGTTCTCTATCGATTCCCTCTTTCATTCCCTCTTATCTTCGATCCGTCCCTTAATTTGCTTTTTTTATATGCAGCATAGCCTACTGTGTACATATTTTCGCTTAGCTTTGTTCTATCGGTTCTACTTTGAAACATTTCTATTCTGTGTATTGTATCATCGATGAAATCTGTGATCATAGATGTATCGAGTAAGTATTAGAAAAGAATAGACGATGGTATTGGTGGTTTTTTTTTTTATTTTATTTTATTTAGACGAAATATTTGATGGATTCTGAAGAACAGCGTTTGTATAAAGATGTTAGATGAAGCAGTATGAAAATATTTGCCACCTATAGAAGTTCTAGTTACTTCGAGGTACTATCCTCCTGTACTGTTTCTTTCTTCTTTCCGCTCGCAAGTACTCGGGGGACCGGAAGTCTTCCTGAGTGAACTTGGAAAGCACCGGTAGCATGTTGCCATATCTCTCCTCTCTGCACTCTCTAGCGAAAGTAGACAAGCAGTAGCGATGCTGGTAAACAGATCTTTAGAAAAAGAACTTCTTTTGTAAATATTTTCTTTCAATTCTTTTTTTTAGATAAACGATACGTACTGCGAGGAAAATGTTCTAGATATCTCTTCTCGATTTTCATCATCTTTCTGTGTGTTATAGTAGACGAAAATATCAATAATATTTGTTTATTTTTTATTTGCAGAATATAATTAAATAATTAATCTCGAAACTTCTGAAAATTCTGTCCTAAAAAAGTCTAAATTTTTTAATTCGAATTTTGCCTTATTAAGAAAATTTGTGTATAATTTTTATTACGTTTATGAATGATTTATTCTCATATAATTTTTATTTTTATTATTGTATCCACTAAAATTGATTTTCTGCAGATAAAACATATTTTTTTTCTACTGTAACATCAGAAGATTATTAAAATTAGAATAGAGATATTCAGGATATTTCTTTTTGGTAGCTTATCAATCTATCTTTATCTTTGTCCTCTTGTACACAAAGTTATATTGATCATACGTTAACCTGTCTCTTTAGTCGTCGATATCTTTTGTGCGCACGAAAGGTTAGTGTAAGATGCAGGCGAAATGATAAGAGATATTTAAAGCTTTTCACTGGAACAGTAAATTTGTTCGTCGCAAATTGTAATTCCATAAATTCACAGCGAATGTCGTTTAATGCTCCGGATATACAGTTTGAGGCTTTTGCACTGTTTTTAACCGTTTATCCGCCAATCTCTTTTTAATTATAAAACACTGCAAAGTGAAATACTGTTTAATTATAAAATTATACAAAATTTAGGGAAATGAAAAAATTACAAATATTTTTCGAGGGATAAAATTTAAGGCTCGAAATAAATTGAATTTCTATTTTAAATCAAAGGAACAAAAATATAAAATTTTGGTTCATTTTACAAATCGGTGTTTAAACGGTTAATCTATTCACTGTATCATGATATCTTACTAATTTGTTGACATTCGCTTGACGTTCTAAAACAATGCGTTGATCGTGCACTTTTGTCAAAGGAAATACTCGTCAAAGCAAATAGAAAATCTTGCATTCACATTTCGATTGTGCCAGTAGTTGTAGCTATTATTATTCTCATATCTGCACGTCCTTTCCGTACGGTCCATCCAGTTCCCTTTGCCGTCGTGAATTTTCTCTTTTCAGAAGAAAGCAATGGAAAGCAATCAACTTGCGGTCTACAAAACGAAAACGACTCTTTATGGAAAATTTATCATAACCATCTGTCCTTTGCAGCTTTTAAATAATCTGTATATACTTATGTAACTGTGTGTAATTCTCCACAGGTCCTAATAAAACTTTATTCCCCCTAAATTGATACACTTTCGAAGTTCGAACGTTTTAAATACTTGAAAAGTGTTTTGTAAATATTTTATCCTTGACGGTACCTTGTTACAAATAAATTGTTGTTTTTCTATTTGAGGAAGGCTCTAAATTTAAATAAATTTCAACAACTTTATTAGTAAATCAAATTTGCAGTATTTTTATGTCATCGAATCGTATTAGGTTTTTCACGTATCGATGCGCAAATAGAAAAATCGCGATCGGAAACTTCGTTAAATCGACGTCGATCGTTTCCATGAACTCATAATGTCGGGTTCAAAACGTCAAAGTGTCGGTGTTTGCTTCTTGAGCAAACGAAAAGGAACGCGAATCAATTTAAAAATGCGAGACACGCAAATATCGATTCATTGATCGGATCGAGATAAAAATCAACGTCTCGCTGGGTGTTATAAAGTAATTCCATTAGATTCGCCGGGAACAGTCGTCGGGGGACTGGGCGAGGAAAAAGAAACGGAAAAAGGGGCGTCTTTGACTTAATAACGCGTCCCCTAAAGAGCACCGGATAACGACGTTATAATACAGCCCCTTAAAGGTGAAATTGGCCGCGGGTAAAGAAAGGGGGAAAAAAAAAGGAAAGAAGACATAAGAAACACCTTGAATTATTACTCGATCACGAGTTATTAATGATTAATTCTCAAACTTATCTCGGCTGCCTGTTATTTGGATGCTGGCGTGCCCTTGCGAATTTATAACCTCGTAATAAGAGTAATTTATCACGCGAGGCCAACAAAGTAAAAAATGCCGACCAGCTGCGAGGCCCGTGTCTGTAATTTATTTAGAATGCGAGTACGCACGATGACGCGTTTCTCGATTAACCCTTTAGCCATCGAATGCTCTTGAACGTATGCCGTGAATCGAATTACTTTTCTACTTCCTCTATTGGAGCACATCGGATCGTGCAAGATTTAACTCTTTATCGTAGGAATTTTTCTTCTTATTGGAAAATTTGGACGGTGTTGAATTGTGTTTATTGTGAAAATTGAATTCAAACTTATGTTTAAATTGTGTTAATAATTTTCGAAGGCTGTAAACTCGCGAAATTCGCCACAGGCATCGCAATGATAAATTAAAATTTACGCAATGGATATTTTTGCTCTTAATTTGTTATTATGAATAATTACATCACTTTGCTTTGTATTTTAAAATAAGAAATAAATAAATAGCGAATGAAACAAGGTACCGTTAAGACAGATCAAGACTGCTCTGCTATGGGCCCGATATTAAGGGGTGAAACGAAGCGAAATAGAAGGGATCGTGGTGCGGTAATATTTGTCAGGCCCGGAAGTACTCGTCATGTAAATTGTTCTCAGGTGTTACGATAAGGTGCGCTTCTTCCCGGCGCCCGAGTACTCGGTCTGGTGCAGCACGAATAGCACTCTACGCGGTCCAGGCGACGTGGAATACGTGGTCGCTTGCTGCGACCACTTCGACTTCTGCAATCGCGACCTAAGGCCCCCTTTCCCCTCTCGTGAGCTCAGAGGTGGGCCATATTCTCGAATCACCGACTACCTCGGACGAGGTACAATTTCCGCGTACTTTAATTAGAACAGGACTCGTCTCATCAATTTCAATGATCTTGATACATGCTCTCTGTCGAGGACTAAATTGAGCTTTCATATAATTCGAGTCTAGGAACATTCTCTTTGTATGCTCGCGATTGTTTCAAGAACTAATTGTACGAGTGTTCAGGTGTAATTGTTTAATCCTTGGAGGTCGGATCGTTAAGACAAAGGCAACTTAAATTTTTATGTTTATTTTCCAAATTTGTTAATATCGTTTAGCAGCGTATATTTAATTGTAGTCAATAGAAGAACTATAAGGTACCTTATACGATCTAAATTACGTTTTTCTTTTGGTATGTAAGTTATTAGTATAATCTTAGAATTTTAGTGGATTATATTGTATGGAGTTGATAATTATTTATTTAGAAGTTCTAAGCTTTTTCTGAGAAATTTTATATTTAATTATTTAGTTGGTGGAAGAAACTACTAAAATGATTTTAAGATACAAGGGGTTAACATTTTCTGAACAAATAACATCCTATAGAAATTGCTGATTCTTTAAACAGTTGTGAGCATGCAGACAATATAATAATAATTATGAAGATCTATTTTGAGTAATTTCATGAATACACTAATTAATATATACTTGTTTTTCGCCTAGGGTTAAATTTGATATGTATCGAAAGGGTTTGTAAGAACACAATGGAATGTGCCATTTATATTTGACTGAAATGAAAGGAGCCCCCAAAATATTAAGTAAACACCCTAAAATTTGCAGGTTCTTGGTGGCAAAATGAATTCAAAGTTCTTTTACAATTTTTATAAGATATAAGTAACTGGAAATTGAAAAAATTGATTTCTGAAAAAATACCATTAGTTAATACATAAAAAATTAGACAAATATTCTTTTTGTTTAAATTATTCGTATAAATTGATAGTAAGTGTTAAAGTATTTTTTTAAATAATTAAAGACTAAAAAAAACTACTTAGTACATTATAATTATATTCGTCACATATTTCCATGGAATGACAAGACAGATTATAAGTATTGAAATAGAAACGTGATGGAAATGATAAAAAAAAAAAAAAACTTGAAGCTTATTTACGTAAACAATTACTTACTAAGTAGTACAAAATGAATAAACATTAAATACATCAGGTAATATTAGAATATATTTGCGTTTATTATTGAAATTAACGTTGACACGAGTGGCGGTTTGTATGTACAGCGAATAAAAAAAGTATTGGCACATCCAGGTATATTATAACAACCGCAGGGTCTGTTTAAAATGAACATAAACACTGGTGTTTCAATATTATTCATGTAGTCGTAAGAATAATCATGATACATTTATAAAATTTTGTATACATGAAACTCAGTCGTCTGATATTAGTCGTTTATTATGAAAATATGGCAGTTTCATTGTTTTTACTTTAATAAAATTAATCTCTAAATAGCTTCATATTAAATTTTTGTCTTCAAGTATAAATATCTTCAACTTCAGTGCTCATTATTGTTTTATAAGTTTAATGTTTCTTTAATTCTTCGAAGTATTTATTTTAGAATAAAAATTTTTATGGTAAACAGGGATTTCGTTTTTATAAAGTATGACGAAGTAGGTTCATTCTTTTTCTTAAAAAGGTTTACAGAAAGGAAAAAGGAAAAATAATTGTTATTGAAACATTTGCCAAATAAATCAGACAGTATTATACTATAAAATAAAGATTAAATCTTCAGCTTTGATAATACTCTAAATGGTTGCAATTCAAATTTAAGCAGACTTTAATTGTATTTCATGTATTTTATTCCTGAATCTATCACAGGAGGATAAACAAGATTATTTATTGAATTCTAATGAATAATTCTTGCGAAAAAAGTACACAGGTCGCAAATTTATTTGTCAATTTAATATGATGCGATATATAATAAATGCAGTGTAACTCAATATGAGAAACAAGAGTGTGTCAGTGCTTTCTTGATCCACTGTATACATGAAATTACTCAGAAAATTAATATTTGGAAAATGTATCAAGGTTATTGAAATTGGTGAGATGGACCCTGTTCTATATATTACCTAATTTCCTTCCAAGGTCGATGTTTTACAACAATTTTCAAAAAGAATTCGAATATAACAAATTTTTTAGTTTGTAACAAATGAGCATATCTAAACATTACAATTTCCAATCGCAATTTTCAGTTTTTTTAAATATTTTGAATTTTAATTGAATGATATCAATATTTAAAATTTGTTCAATCCTGTAACTTATTGATATTTAAAATTGTTGAAACTTAGAATGGTTCACTGTTGAAATTTTGCAAGAATAGTTACCGTAAGTTTTCTAAACAATTTCAAAGGATCTGTTATTTCGTATTTCTTGAGAAGCGACGAGGAAGGTGTTAACTTTATACAGAAGGCCGATGCAGCTTTTCGATTTGTAGTTCCTCGAATTGAACATGTTTGCGAGTGTTTGAGAAGGAATTTACAAGATCTTAAAACGTTCGAGGAAGCACGAGTTCGCTCCTGCTTATTAACTTTATTTGCAAAGTTCATTAGTAGTAAGAGCTTGGCAAACATTCCAGATTTGGTTATACCCTTTGCAACAGGAAGTTAGAACCATATTTTCCTTTCTAATATGAATATTCTAAGAAGCATTAAGGAAGTTTAGCTTTCGAATTTCTTCGTCAATGGGGTTAGTTCTGCAATTAATTCAGGAAATTTACTCTTTTTGCTTAAGTCTTATTGTTTTCAATTTTTTTACTGTCTTCGACTAAAAATTCTGAAATACTTTTAAAGTGTCTGTTATGCTAATCAATTGTGTTTATGTAAAATAGAAAGTACAAACGATAATTGAACAATTTCTTAACGCTGTAAAAATATTGTTTAACTAATTTTAATTAAGAAAATTCTATTTTTTGTTGAAAACATTTAAAGATATGGAAAAGATATGAAAATAATCAGTTATGTAAGTCAAAATTTTAACTTTCTTTTTGTTTTTAAGTTTTGTGATGAAAAAAAATTAGAAATTTATAATATAAAATTTTTAACTTTCAGTCCAATCGATTGATTGATTAAAAAAAACTTCAATAAATATACTATAAAAGACAAAAATACATTTCTGTTGTCAAAATTGAAGAGTATATTTTTCCAAGTTTTATGATTCTAAAAAGCATTAAAGAAAATCGATTGATTGAAGTTTTGTTACCAAAATAACCCCTCGACGAAATAGAAAAACTGAATTAAGCGTTCAGTTTTTCAACTGTCCAACGATCAATTTAATTTAACCCCTTATCGATCCACGTTCTTCTGTACAAATATTAACCCTTTCGCTGCGAGGAACGTATATAAACGTCCTTGGGAAATAAATGGTCACGTACAAAGAATATCAGAAGTACGATAAAAGTATATTTTTAAGCTGATAAGTTTCTAAAAATATAACATTTCGAAATTGTCAAGTTCCTCTAGAAGGAATTTCTTTCTTAATTTTTGTTACAAGAAATGTGTAACGAGAGGTTAATCGTTATCGAATTATTCGGAATTGCGAGTGGAAATTGATTATTGCGTATATCACAAACGAGGAAATATTAATTTAGCTGGTGTACAAAAATAATACATATTGATGGCACAAATTGTTGCGTGTCAGCTAATTCGATCAATACGTGTTACAGATTGATAAGCATTATTTGAAAACGTACGATCATTACGTAAGGATAGTTAACAGAGATCTGCGTAACGAAGACCTTGGAAAGATTCGCGAGATAAGAATAACACAAAAAACAAACAGGAAAAAAAAAAATAAGAAAAAAATCTCGGGCTTTTGATCATCGACTATCGATGCTTTTTGTGAATTGTCTGGGCGATCATTTTTGTCACACAGAGGCCCCCCCCACCCTTTATTTGTCCTTTGTGCGTGCCGTCTTTTTGTTTATACGTTCCCGCTTCTACCATGCTGACATAATGCAGAAATATGGACAGTCAGAATTGGAATAAATTGCCAATGAAACGAAATTGTTTGGGGATAACAAATCATTTTTTGTTCGAATAATTTTTACACAAATATGACAAAGTTATTTCGTTTTATCGAAATGAATGTTTATTTGAAACTTATTTGAACAAATAATTATTTGTTATTTGGTAAATGTGGAGTCTGGTGGAAAAACAATTGTAGTCGTAAAAAGTAACATTTAGAAAATAAATTTTCTGATATTTCTGAAAAATATCTTATTGTTAATTTTAATTAGAATTTTATTTTTAATTTTAATTAGCAATTTTTTTATAAACTGTATTCTGATTTGCAATTGACTACTATTGTTTCCCCCTGAACTCTTCAAATACGCTCAACTCAGGTTTCTGTAGCTCTTGATCGAAATTGAAAATTCCTTGTTTTATATTGCTGTTATAGCACAGGCTGCTATTCCATTGCATAACGCGATGATACGTTTTGTTTATACTGCGATTCCTTGATTCTGTTTTTAGCAAGCGTATCGTTCGATTTATCTACGCGTAATGCGGTATCTTTTTTAATTAATAGCCCAATACCAACTTCTTTCAACGTTGCTAGCCTTTAAGCAATTTAATTAAATAAGGAAATACAAATTTTTAACTTTGATTTAAATAAAAATGAAGTACTTAACATTAAAAGAATGCAAGTGACTTTTCTTTTATATTTTAGTATGAATATGAAGATAGTGCTTGATACGTGGTAAGAATTACAGTAAAAATATTAGTTTTAATTGATGAATTATGTAATGCAAGCATGGAAAATATTGTAATTACATTTATATTTTTCTGATTCTAATTATAAGTGCTCCAGATTATGAGAAGGTTAACAGCAACACTGTGCCTTTTTGATGCACAAATGTTTTCATTATCTATTCAATACTGAGAAGTGTTACAAGAAAAGGAACAAAAAACGTATTCTTGATGACTATTAATGTCGCGCTGCTAATCAGAAATAACGACTTAAAATATTAACTTCCTGATAGTGCAAACGTAAATATTGACATCTTTGAGATTCATATAGATTTAATATTCTACAGAACCTCTGAACTGTTGTTCAATTTGTTATTTTTATTAATATTGAATTATTATATTTTGCAGTATATATTTTGGTCATATCAAATTTCATTTGATTTGTTAACTGGAAGAATATATTCGCTATCTTTAGTAACTCATATTATGGTGTACTAGATACGGCTGTTCTACTGTGGCTATTAACGTGTTAGCCTGTTAACCGAGTCATTTTTCAATCAGAAAAGTGTAATAAACAGTGAATAGAGTAGTTAAATCGTCCTTAAACGATATTTTTCTCCCAATTAATGCGAGGATGCAATTCAAAAGAAAAATCTTTTAGTGTACACATTATTGATTAAAATATTACATGTTGTTCAATCAAACTTCTGGTACAAAGTATTATAAGGATGTCTGCAAATTACAATCTTGGGAAATATTCAGCATTAACATTGTACAGGATGAGTCTCATAACATGACAATTTCAAACTCGTAAGTTTGGGATTTAGGGAGCCAATTTTATTACCTTACCCTTTTATCGAGACATTAGGGTTACCTTGAGTTCTTTAAATGGAACGGCCAATATCTTTTCTCGAATTCGGATAAATCATGAAGGTTTGCGTAAAAAATGATAATACAACATGGGATTTAAAATAAACGATTACCGAGATATTTTCAAATTAATAATATTCTATTAGGAAATACACTCAGTCAACGCGATTCGTAACACGACTTTGATTACAGCGGCAGGTCATGTTTTAAAAAGTTGTTTGAAAGATATCTCAGTAATTATTCACTTTAAGTCCTACTTTGTATAATATACCTCTTTACGCAACATTTCATGATTTATTCGAATTCCAGGAAAAATGTTCAACTTTCCATTTAAAGAACTTAAGGTGACCCTAATATCTCGATAAAGAAGTAAGGTAATAAAAAAAACAGATTAAACAATTTTTAAGTTTTCAATTTTATTGCGTTTCAGAAGTTTGCAAAATAATTCTAATAATTTTATGGCTTATCAGTAAAATATCCGTAAAATACAGGACTTTTATTAATCGAATGTAAATCAATAGGCAGCATATTCCAAAACCAGAAGTATTTTATTACAATATCGATATGAATAACTTTAAAAATTCTAAATTTCTCAAAATATAGTATTTGAAAATTTTAACTTCCCATAAGTATAATACTTCTTTTCTTGATTTTTATTAAAAAAATATATATTTCTAGGTAGAGTGATGGGGCTGAAATACAAAAGAAATGATTAAAAAGTTCAGTAAATAATTTTGAATCGAACGAAAGAAAAACCCTGTCGATCCATCTTGGAAAAGCGTTGTAGATCGGCGTTGATCAAGATCGATTACAGTTTCCAACGATCCAGCGTGACGTCGATCGAGCGTAGATTATCAAGACATTTTATCGTGGTAAGCCGCGAATGAAACGCCGATTCGCGATATCGAATCGGGAATCGATTGGAAGCATCGTATTGGACAACATGTGTATTACCCGCGTCTTGTCGCGTGACAAGCTCGATTTCATTGGGCGTATACGTATTTCGTCGAGTGCAACGGAGCTTTATCGGCGCAATTTCTCGGAGGGGAGCTCATAATTTCGTGATGTCACAATCGGGTCGAGAGATTGTGCATTATCTGGATTTGTTTACGGAATGGGAGAGGCTTCGCGACACGATAATTTGCACCTTATACGCCGTTTCGCGGATAAGATAATGGTAAATTTATACGCCTGCAGTCAGTAATTGCATTCTGTTACGACGACTAAATTATTTACTGAACATTTAGTTATTCACTTAACGCAAACGTACCTGCATTTTGCGTATACCTATCTTTATAATGAAGGGTCATTTGACCCCTTTGCAAATTATGCAAATTTGAGAGATTTTATTACCTGTGCACAATATTATGGATACTATGCACCTTGGTAAACAAGTACTCTTTTTTTTTAAGATTTGGAAGATCCTCAAAATTCAAAGAAGGGTTAATAAAATTTAATAACCCTTAACTCTAAATTGCCATGGTTTTAAGCTGCAAATATAATACACATCAGATAGTAACTTTGCATTCTATAATTATTCTATAATTATAAATAAATAACAAAACACGAGGTACACATACCATTATCTAATTATCTAAAAACACTATAAATCAAATTTAGGCAGGATGACACTTGACCTTGCTACTTAAGTATAATTCATTTATTAATTATTCAATCACAAAAAATTTGAAGCGCCGGTCACTGATAACCCCCATGGCAGTCAACGTGCTAAAACCTTGTTACTGTAATACAAGAGAATTTATCAATACCGATAACTTATAATAACTATCTATCATACGACTCCATCACAGATAAGGTTTGATAAAAATGTAACTTAATCAATTTTTGAGTACCCACTATCTACGTTTATTTTTTCAATTAGGTATATGGATTCTACTATATGTTTATGTAACACACTAGTTATGGATTACCGATATTACGAAACAATTATATCATATTTCTAAATACGTAAATGTTAGTTTGGTTATGCAAAAGAGTATTCGAATCAATCCTTGAAATTCAAACGCTAGGAAGACGACATTTTACGCGTAGCAGTCTATAAAACTGAAGATAAGAGAGTCGGATAGAATGAACAAGAAGTCAAGAAACTCGGAAATGGTGATAATCGTGCGTTACTCAGCGCTAGGACGTTCACGTTCCAACGCTTACATCACGATGTATGATCGTATCCGACACAGATGTTGAACACGTACGCGTCCAAATCATAAACATTTTCTGGCGAACGGCCAGATCCTCGTGGACATGTTTTCACGTTTATCGCGAAGTAGGCGCCTAACGCGATAAAAGGCGAAGCTTAATTCCTCGGCCGCGTTTATCAATAGGCAAATACATAAATCAACTGGGAGGCTCGTGTAGGAAAATTGGCGATATAGGGGAAGAAAATCGCATCATTGTATGTTATAATTATTATAGTGATACTGTATTAATGGTACTGTTGGATGACCAACAACGTCATACTTTATCTCTAACAATAAGCGATTATTTTTCGCTAAGTCAGTAGTTTGCCTCCAAGATGGAAAATTCGTTTCAGTCACTGGGGACGAAGGTTGGATTTAAACCCAGGTATATAAAGAAAATTTGACAAACCCGAAGCAATTTATTTCCACCCGGATTCCAACAGTACTACTTATTATTAATACTCGAGAATTAGTAGGCATTAAAGTTGGGTCTGGATTAAGTTCAGTATTTATCTTGGTAATTATTTCACAGCTCGTTGATTAATTCTGTGATTACCGATTTTATAAATTATAAGGTTATTTCAGTAATATTATTAAATTAGTAATTTGATAATTTAGGAATTTGGTAATTTAGTAATGAGCTATAGGCTAGTTTAACTACCGCGCCTAGTAACTTTTAAGTATAAAGGGAAGAATGAGACTTCCCCTATATCGCTGTTCGCCCTAGGGAAATCTATGGATGCTCTAGTTGTACATCAAACAAACGTTCTGGAGAGGCAGATACCGATGGAAACGCGAGATCACGGGATTACAAGGGGAATTGGAGCAGTGTTATGTCAAACAAAGCTCGTTGTTCGAAAAGCATTTAAACGTTCCAACCGATCTATGATTGTCTAATCCGCTGGGAGAACGATTTTCCTCGTGGTTTACTCGTTCAACGCTGCCTGAGCATGAGCTAATTATCGACACTCGTACAGTTGACTCTAACGCTGAGAAATT
Source organism: Anthidium xuezhongi (assembly GCA_022405125.1). NCBI lineage: Eukaryota > Metazoa > Arthropoda > Insecta > Hymenoptera > Megachilidae > Anthidium > Anthidium xuezhongi. The sequence goes on along the minus strand of CM039641.1, from coordinate 3,685,595 downwards.
ATGCAAACCAAACCACTTTGTGGTAACTTGTTAATCCTTCGTCGCACGGTCTTTTCAATTGCAGAGAAAAAGTATAACAGGTAATTAAATTATTATAGCCCCAATACGAAAAATATATTTCTTTGAGGGTCTGTGCAGAGGTAAAAGCGCGATACCAAGGTTCTTACATTAAATAATAAATATTACATTACGTAATAATAAATTAAAAAAAATAAATAATTTGGAACGCTTTTGCGATAGAATTGTTTATTAAATGCAAGCACATATCAAAATGTATCTTTGAAGGATTGACAAATAAAATAAACTGCTCGAATCATAACGTTTTACGTTTAATGGAGACATTGAAGAGTCTTTCGGCGTGAAATTGAAAAGCAGTGACGGTTTGACGTAAAAGCCTTGGAATGTCTTTCGGTTTCATCGCGATGCAACGACGATGCATCGTCGGATACGTCGTTATATGAATTCTTATTACGGAAACGACGTTGTAAAAACGTGATATCAGTGAAACAAGAGAGAATCGTCTCGAGCTGAGTAGCGCACACTTGTCTAAATTGAACTGTTTCAGAGCGAAACGAATGAAAAACATTTCGAGATCTCAATTTGTCCGTTTATCTCGAATCGTAGTCTATATCTTCGTTCAGAAAAAAAATTCGATTATGATTTTATTTTTTACTGATAAATATAGATTAACCTTCTTCAATTTGGTGTTACTACTTTGAAAAAATCGTAAATATACAAAATTTGGCTTCATAAAAATTAATAAAAAGTTGGTTATCAATTAAAAATAATTTTAGAAAGTTTTAAGTGGATTATACAAAAGTATCAGAGTATAATAATTTTAAATATAAAACTTAAATATTTTCTAAAAAATTTGAAATATCTTGACTGTTATTTTTTAAATAATAAAAATAATGGCCTTAATCATTTTTTTGTTCCAAATATTCTCAACTATACACACTTGCCTAGTAAATATCTAAAAGTTCTTTACTTAAAAAGAATAATACGCTTTTTTCTTGATATCATATCATTTTTGTTAACAAAGTTTAAATGATACACTGCGCAATTTCTTCAAACGAATGAACAACATATTCTATCGTCAGAAGTTTGTATCGTTCCCCTTTGAAACGCGTTGATGTTGTTGCGAATAAACGTTTGAAACAGTAGTTGCATGAATAACAGCGAACATCGAGGAAAGTGGAATAGTATGCACGAATAAAATGAACGACAGCACGATGTTGTACGAAGTAACGAGGCGTATTCGCACGGTATTGACGTAGGGATGATGGAACGTATCGAAAGCGGTATCCATCGATTATACGGGCTCTGTTAAATCCGGGGGATAGATGTCTGGTTATTGATGCGCGCTTTCACTGCAACGATTTGTTTCGATATCCCTCGTAACAACGTTGGTGACGAGTGTTCCTTTTCAATTTTCTCACGCACAAAATAGACACTTAAGTCGGTAATTCATAATACCGATGTTTGATATAAAAGCGCTATTCTTTTAAGTGATCGAATAAATATATCTGTCTTGAGGCAAGAAGTGTCAGTGTCATATTTTTATCAAAAATGAGGTACAAAATTGTATATTTTGCATAAAAAAAGACAGTTTCAAATTCTATTTAGAAATTACGATAATGGTATTTTCATATGACGATTTGTATAAATTAAATACCTTATGGCCCAACACAAATGACATAAACTTTGATTCTTTCCTTTTTCATGGAAAAGAAATTTGAAACAATAGAAATTCTAATACAGATATTAGAAATTCATTCAAAATGAATCTTTGAATGCTAATATTTAAACTTCATAAATGTAGACATTTTATAAGGAGTCATAGATATAACTCGTCAATCAAAATGAAGTATTACAGCTACAAAAAATAATTTATAACAGTAATATGGGGATTATATTTTGATATTTTGTGTAGAAAACAGCGGCCTGTGCTATTTACGTATCTTTTCATTGATAAGTGTAAAACGTACAACTTAAGTTTCTTTTAGCGATAAACTACTCCAAAATTTTCGGCTTTTAATTAAAGCAGATAAAGACGCTTAACGTGTTAATGCTTTGATTGCCATGTCACCTAAGTGTGGGTAACACTTGAATTTCAATAGAAATTCGCCATTTATATTATTAATTAAAAATAGACGTATCAAGTACCCGAAATTATGAATAGTAAAAATAACGAGATATTGTAATGATAGGTAAAATTTGTTAAAAATAAACGTTCTGTCTAATGAAGTCTTCAACACCTTCAGGGATGCAGCTGAAATGTTAATCGATAAAAAAAAAGTAACAGCCTAGTTTAATTTTCTTTAAGATTTCATTTTGCAAATATGCAAAGTATAATAGTACATTATAAAACAAGGAATTTATATATCTGCTTTTTAAATACAGAATCAAGGATTGCAAGAGCTACAGTTAATTAACGGAACAGTTTTATCGAATATGTCAATTTTTTAAAACATCTTATTTCCATCATCTATCGTGCAGAGTACTAATTGTAAGTCTGATTCACGTTATTGGTCTACCTACGGTTCGATCAAATATTATTTAAATTGTGTATGTTTACTCTTAACACGTACAATTTTAATCCCTCTAATGATCGAATTTTTTATTACAGGTTTAGTAATTGATTATTACGGTCAATACAATTACAAAATTAATTCTTGGATGCCAATAACTCAAAGAGGTGAAAATTCAGTAGAATTTAAAATAATTAAAACCTTTACATACACCTAATAGTAATTATTTTATTATCTTAGAAGTAACTTGAAAACCTCTCATTCATGAGAGGTGACGAAATAATATTTGATCGAATCTCGAGCGGATCATGAATGTGTCAGGCGACACGCTGCTCGCGCGTGCAATTACACGCTTCGCATCGAAGCCGAAAAAGCTGCATGGCGCGTATCAGGGTCAATCAAAAGAAAGTCCACTAACATCGCGAGTCAGCAAGGTATACACCACGTTTTTCCCAATTTTCATCGGGAATCTCCTGGACGTGCAATCATTCCCCGGTGATTCGTCTATCTCGCCATGGCTCGTCATTTCATCGAAATTCCTGGTGGGGAAACAGTTTGGTTGGTGCGTTATCGCGGACCGCTGTATGGATGGTTCCCGCGATCGATTCGATTCCTCGAATATTTGCTTTCCAACGGCGACGTCCGAAACCCTTTGGTGATCTTTCCAATTTCCATCGCGAAACAACCGGTTCGTAGTTCGATTCTCCGTCTATGCCCGAAGAATTCCAACCCGGAAGATCCGTCTCGCCGTGTAACGTTTTGTGTGGTGTTTCGAGGAATAACCGAATTAACAGCATCCGCCTGCTTCGAAGGAATCCTCTCAGATTCGCCACGACTCTCGACGAATGAAGGCCCAGGTAAGTCGAGCTGCAACGAGACGCGTCTCGATCCCAAGGATCCCAGAAGATCGCGAAAGGACGCCTTGTACGGTGACTCATGCACCGGTTGCATCACCTGTGCACACGCAACTGATTGGACAGGTAACAGAGACAGCCGATTTTTCGGCGATCGATTAAACGACGGAGGAGACTGATCATCGAGATGCTGATTCGTCGTCGAGGTAACGGGTATGGATGTTGATCGCTTGGACGATGACTGACTCTTTGTTCATTATTATTCTTATGTAATAGAATTGTATTCGGCAGAAAATATCTTTTTATTGAATTTTATTATATATGGAAATTACACTGTTAGGTTGGCAACTAAATTTATGATCTTTCCATAGATTTTGCGTTAAAATTATTCAAACTCAGCCTCAGAGAAATGCAAAAATTACAGAATGTTGGTTACTTCAATTATTAGGAATTATTATTTATTCAATTCTAATCCTTTGAGGGTGATTTAGTTACCCAAACAATTTTTAATATTTCATTTTTTTACTTTACATCATTAGTAATATTACTAATTACCCCTTATTAAATATGACTTAGTAGCTATTTCAAAGCAAATTCAGTAATTTAATAATTTAGTAATGAACGATGGTATAGGCCAGTGGTAGCCAACCTGGTCCCCACCGCTCATTAGTGGGCGTTCCAGCTTTCACGGTGGGAGGTAGGGGTTTTGTCCGACCTCCCTTATTTTAATTTAATTAACTTTTTAAAAACATTGAAACGGAAATTTTTTAAAATACTGTAACTTTATAAATTTTAACTTTTTTTCCATTACCGTGGAACCAGTGGGCGGAAGGTATAATGAGGTTAACTACACCTGGTCTAGGCTAATTATTGTGGCTAATTAATGGTAGAACATTTCTTATGTTGCTATTTTCTCTATGAAAGAAGGCTATAACGGGTTAATAATTTGCCAATCTAATCCCATATTTTCAATTTTTTTTAAAGAAAAAGGGTCAGTCGTTACACAGGGGTCAGTATCTGTACGCATTACCTTATACAGTGCTTTTTTTTTCTCGATGCAAAGGAAGATTGGACCGTGAGTCGGTTACCGGTCATTGGATCGTTTTGTTGAAAATTGGAAGAAGAGTTTGTCCCTGGTCCTGGTCCCACCGATCTGTTCGCACCTAATTGTAACTCGCATGCACCTGCCGATCTGAAACGCTAATTATCACGCATGCTTTTTCGTGTGTATGTCATTTGGCATGTGTTTTTTGCGAACGTTTACACACACGCATTCTGCATCCGTCCGTTTCGCCGGCTTGACGCATTTATTTGTATCCTTCGATCTTCCATCGAAGTTTCGCTTCGCTGGCTTTTCCGATCGCTCCGGGAAACGTGTTACGTTCGATCGATTCGATTTGCTCGAACTCCTTCGAACAACCTCGGCTCCATTCCGTGTGAAATATTGCTCGAGTAGTTGAACTTGTTTCAGGCACCGGCGTTAACCCTTTCTCTGCTGCAGAATCGATGCGAAATCGACTTAAAAAGATCGATTTGGAAATTTATTTTTGGATAATTATTCGATGAAATGTTTCAATCTTTTTGGAGGATGTATACTTAGCTTTGGTGTTTATTTTCTAACTTTTTTTTAGTTAATAATGTTACAGAATGACAGTAGATATTTCTTTTGATTTGCTAATAAAAATGTGTTACCTACAAGCATTTTTAACAAATTTTAATTTATAAATTAAAAGGAATTTTAGTTTTAAGCAGTCAACAAGTGACCAATAACTTTGCTATTTTGCAGCATGTTTAATTAAAAATTGATATATTTCATTCAGTAATTATTCAGAAAACAATTTTTTAAAAATCGATGTTTGAAGCTGCATGCACAGTTTGTTCAATTTTTAATCAAATTTTCTTTCTCCAAATTTCTTTTTGTATCGTTAATTAATTTTGTAAATTAAATTCCTAGCTACAATTTAAATTACAAAGGGCCTGTATTTCTTTTATTCATAATTGAAATTTGGACAGACTGTTAACTCACAATTAGAAACTATGCATGGAACGATTGTTAATTAAGGATTTTTAGCAGTGAAAGGGTTGGAACAGAGAAATGTAATCCTGATAAAACAATGTGTATCGAACGTTCACGTTTCGCTGAGTAATCTTACAAATAAGAATTGCATTATTGAATTAAGCGTAATCGATAATTTATTGCCAAAAGTGTCACCGGGTGGTGATGATGCGACATGGGTCACTTGGAAAATGGCCTTGACTATCGCGATGCCAATATGCGCGATCTGCGTGGTCGTCATGGTCATCTATCATGTGTATATAACCAAACCGCCGACCCCACCTGACCCTGACGACTCCGATCGACCCATTCTCGATGGCGTTACCATCAGGGATATGCTGGAGAAGACTACAAGTGGTAGTGGCTCAGGTAGGTCAAATAAAAGTTTTGTGTTATGAATTCAAGTTGGCGAACCCTTTTGTGACAAATAAAAAGAAATATTGTTGAATATCATTGCTTTACTTAGTAAGTAATAAAATAGTGTACAGAATTCCAAACATTTTCTTTGGATTTGGATAGGACTTACCTAAAATAAGTTTAATAATTGTATCTTATTTTAATGAACACCGAAAGGGTTAATGCGTCCTTGTGTCCAGTTGGCCACAAGGATATTTGTAGATTTTGATGCAAATGGGTTAAACGTTCACGCCAACCACTCGGTCTTAAGTTAAGCCCACATCAGTCGTATTCAATGATACTGAAATTCGTGTTCTTCAATGCCCATCCTCTCCCAAGTAGGCCTGCCGCTCCTGGTACAGCGGAGTATAGCCCGCCAGATTCAGCTGGTGGAGACGATCGGTAAGGGTCGTTTCGGCGAAGTCTGGCGTGGCCGTTGGAGGGGTGAAAATGTCGCTGTCAAGATCTTCAGCTCCCGCGAGGAGAGATCTTGGTTCAGGGAGGTTGAAATCTATCAGACGGTGATGCTCAGGCACGACAATATCCTCGGGTTTATCGCCGCCGATAACAAAGGTAGGTGCCACGTTTTATCTACCATCGAAGGTTTAACCCTTTCATTGCAAAACGTGACGTTGTTAAAGACGGTGAATTTTTAACGTTTTCTAATAAATGACGCAAGTTGTGCTTAGAAAATTATCACCAAACGGTATTTTAGAGGCTTGATGAATTCTGAATATTTCTGGAAACTTAGAAGCTCGGTATGTTTTTAAGGCACTTGTGTAACTATATTTTTCGAGAACGTATATGTACGTTCTTTGGAATGAAAGGGCTAATAAAATTAGTCGGACGTTAAAGCGTTTATAGGCCATAAGCGTCGATAGCAGTGAAAGGGTTAAAAGGGAGCGCGTAAATTTGATATTAAACGGAACAGCGACGCGAATCATTATAGAATGGCCTTTTGTTCGAACGAACGTCCTAAATAATATTAATAGGCAACTATGTTAAGCGTGCGGGATGACCTATTTCGATCCATAAACGTCGGGCTCGAGGAGATATGTTTCAGAAGTATTTCTGGTTTGTTCTATTAAATTCAGTACGTTTTTTGTTCCAATATCGGGGTAACTAAGTATGCATCGAGCGACCAGCTGCATTTTTATTTTTGTAACCGATTGTTAATAAATTTTGATCAACGAAAGTTCGGTACGTTTCGTTCGATTTATTGCAGTCTAACGGTGGCTCGTACTGCGTATTGATTCGCATAAAATGCAACAAAAACGGAAAAATGCGTTACGAAATGGTCGATTGCGATACCACGTGCGTTTTTTTTGCAATATACACCGATAACAAATATTCCTTCGCAGAAATGCAAACAAATGCACTACGCAGTTTGATATTTCTTTTGTAATCTGACCGGGCAACGGTCATTTTCTGATTTTAGAGTTTTTCTTAAATTCTAAGAATTATTAGAGATACTATTCAATCGATTTAGAAATGAACAATTTTTGACCGAATAAAACTTTCTATATTTTTTGTCAATTTTTGATAATAATTTAGCAAATAATATTTTTTGTTACTTATAAACTTTTACATTCCATTTCTGTAGTAGTTTCGTTAATTGTTATTTATCAAATTTCTATACCAAATTAGAAGTTTTGTTCGTCTTTGCTCGTGGAAAAAGAAATTGAGCAGCTTACAGTTCTCTCGAGGGTAGTTGATCTAAAATTGTACCAACGTTCCATGTTTTTATTCTCCCCAGATAATGGCACGTGGACCCAATTGTGGCTAATCACGGATTACCACGAAAAGGGTTCGTTGTTCGATTACCTAAACGTATCGACCGTGGACACGAACGGTATGATCAGGATGGCGTTGTCGATCACCACGGGGTTGGCGCATCTTCACATGGAGATCGTCGGTACACAGGGCAAGCCGGCCATTGCTCACAGGGATCTGAAGTCGAAAAATATCCTCGTGAAGACGAATGGTACATGCGCCATAGGTGATCTTGGATTGGCCGTCAGGCACGACGTTAGAACAAACACCGTCGATATTCAGCTGAACAACCGGGTCGGCACCAAACGATACATGGCACCCGAGGTAATTTTTATACTAATATGTCCATCGATCCCTTCGTTGCGAAGTTAAAAGAAGAACGAGTATTTGGAATTGCTATATTGTTTATAAATTTAAAAAAAATTAAGAGGAGTATTATAGCATTGGAAACTTAGAATTAAACTTAGAATTAAACTTACAATATTCCTTTTAAGAAAATTAAAATACAATTATATTAATACTTATTCACTTATTTTTTATTTATGAATACATACTCACAATAAAAGGGTTAATAAAGAAAAAGAAGAAGTATTCTCGCGGTGACATTTTCTGAAGGAAGTGCCTTCTCCTCGAGTACAGTTCGTAAGAATTGTTGCTTCTGGTTTCAGGTTCTCGAAGAGACGGTAAACATGAACCACTTTGAATCCTTCAAGAGGGCTGACGTGTACGCTCTCGGGCTGATCCTCTGGGAGATCGCCAGGCGATGCAACGTCGGCGGGATTCACGACGAATATCAGTTACCGTTTTACGACCTGGTGCCTTCCGATCCGACGATCGAAGAGATGCGAAAAGTTGTGTGCACCGATAGACAGAGGCCCTCGATACCGAATCGGTGGCAGTCGATAGAGGTAAGGAATTATTCATGATTATGATATATTTAACGCAATGAATAATCGATTTCTATAGAAAAATAAAGTTATGGGCTCTTCCCTATACCCTAGGCTCTCTTAAGTCCTAGGTTTATATCCCCTAAACTTTCCCTATGATCTAGGATTTCCTTTTAATTTCCTTCTGATCCAAAAGTTTCCAACAGTATGAAGCCTCGTGAACCTTATTTGTAACGTTTCGCGATAATTTGAAACGATTTTCGTGTTTTGAAGGCATGCAAATTGAAATTATGGTCGTCACGCGTGCGTCACGGTGGTTCTTCGTAAACAATCACCTCTGTGCGTTAAATAATTAATAAGACGGTTTCTTGTCTTTTTTGCTTGCAGGCGTTACAAGTGATGTCGAAGGTGATGAAAGAGTGTTGGTACCACAACGCGGCAGCTAGATTAACCGCGCTTAGGATTAAAAAATCATTGGCCAATTACGGCGCGATGGAGGACCTGAAGTGAAGAAAAATGAGACGCTTCTTGGACGCGTCCAGGTTGGCCGTTCGAAAAACGAACGGGAGAACGAATGTGCTCGAAAATACACTTGTGGACACTCGATTTACCGTAACACTTATCGCAATAAAAAAAACTTTTTAAGTGCCGTGTTACTGTGTATGAGAAAGCGAGCGAGTCAGGTAGAGAGAGAGAGAGAGAGTGAGAGAAAGAAAGAATGAACGAGAGAGAAAGCGAGCACGAAAGAGAGCGAAAGAGACATTGGTCGAAAAAATGAGAATTCTATAGAGAAGCAGAGAGCCTAAAGAAAGACTGGTTTAAAAAAAAAGAAAAAGAAAAAACAAAAAAAAAATATCGAGACGACGTTCCTTTAATCGCGTTGACTTCGTCGAGTCGTAACCTAATTTTCATTATCAACTTGTATACGCAAGATGGCATAATTATTCTATGCAAGAAGGGGTGAGATCGTAGTCAGCCACTCGAGGGATGTTTTTCGAAAAACATGCACGATGACTGACAGGAACACGGACAGGGTCGGCGGGGATCGTCCAAACGGTGTATCGAGGTGCTGATTCGTCGATCGATCGATCCGAGAGGGAAATAGGTAAATAACTGTGCGAAATGAGTTTGGTTAATCGAACGATCGCGTCTGATCACGCGTCACACCGCTACTGTATATTTATTAATAAGGATAAGGTAACGAGGTATATAAAATTTATTATATAGCGATCATTATTGAGTAACATTAATAAATATTAATAAATTTGTACATTAATATATACACACACACTCACACACATGCGCGCGCGTATAATTATGTATATTCGTTGTCAGGCTACGCCGATTCGCTTAACCAAACCGAGAATTTATTCATTCAACAATTATTAAAGGGATTATTTCGGTTAGACCGGTGGTTCCTAATTTTGTGGATGAATTAAAACGAAAGGGAGTAGCGGAAATAATTATTTTCATTTATGAGAATTTTTAACACTATCATGGGGCAGCTATTGAAAATTTTATATTTTATTTTTACAATACTCTGTCATTTCTATTATTTATAATTTTAAGTCAGAACTAGTTTCAATTAAATAAACGAAAGAATTCCTAGAAATTCAAGACTTATCCATATTTGGATATTAAACATATTTCTTTTTATATTTAAAAACAAGTTACTTTGTTCCTGTTCCTTCAAAATTACTATATCTTTTGTAATTAGTATTTAAACTAAACAGGGACAGTGATAATTGCGTGATAAGCTAAAACTTAATGCTATAATTAAGTTAAAGGCAACAGCCGTCAAAGTTGTAAGACGTTATGCACTAGTTTTATTCTTCGAACGTGATTAACTATGCCAGTTGCGAGTAAAAATCTTATTCAGAATAATTTGGGAACCACCCAGTCGAGTGATCAGCAATTAACGATAATCGTCTCTCGATCGATCGATCGACGCTTCTCAGCGTTGGATTCTCTTCGCCACGCGATTTTTCTTTTTTCCTTTCGGTGAAGATCGACTAGCCGTGCGAAAAAGGCCTCCTACTGTCTCCTTTTTTCTCCGTTTCTTCTTTTCTATACGGGATTTCGTTACTTTACCGGTGCATACAGAGACTGGATTTGCTTTTTCATTTCGGGAGCATATACCATACACATCGTGTTACAAGAGAAATGCATATCTTTGTTTCTCGTTCTAGCATTGTTATAAAATAATACAGGGTCGAGGGTGTCGATTCTGTTCATGTATACAGGGTAGATGAAAGAGCCGAGCAATTTATTAAAAAAACGACCACGTGGTTCCGTTTAAGAGAACGTTAATACCGAAACGATACTCTTCCTAAAAGAAACAGAATTGTTTTTATAATCTTCTCTTTTTGTTTCATTTTTTTTTATACGAAACGTCTCTTCCGATACGCTAAGTTTGTACTCAAAGTTTTTACAACGAACGTATTTTTCCACGATCTTCGGTTTTCATTTGTTACACCGGATATACATATATATATACACACACACACGATACACACACTGGCGCGTATTCTTAGCGTAGGACATACCCAGGTGTTTTGCTCAAAACAAAATATTTTTGCGTATTGTAATACGCGAGCTGGAGGCGGTGCGTTACGATACGCGGGGACTTTCGAAGCGTGTTTCCTTTGTAACACAGGAAGGCTGAAATTGAAGGGTGCTAAGCTCAAGAATGAATGTACCGTTGCCTGGAAGAGAGAGAGAAAGAGAGAGAGAATGAGCAATCGATGAACAATAGAGTGTGCAAGATGGACTGAAGAAAATGAGGAACGATTATAAGAGAAGAGAGAGAGAGAGAGAGAGAAATGAAAATGAATTGATAAAATAAAAAAAAGTAAAACATTGGAGAAACTATATTTTCGGGAATTTTTTCGTGGATCGATTAAAGGAAAAACGAAAGGACGGTGATAAAAGTGATCGATAAGCCTTGCTCGAGCATTCTCGATCGTTGATCTTTTATTTCCACGATTTTATACGTTTCGAATTCGCGAACGGGAATGCTCGTCGCGGGTGCGGAGACGGAGTCGCGTGTATCTGTCGTGAAACGAGTGCAGAATGCCGGAATGCGTATGGTATGTCTCTCTGCGAAGCTGAAACCGTGTTTGACGGCCCCGAGCGCGGTTCGTTAAATCGACGATGTTGAAAAAAGAAGGAGAATAAACCACGGATAAACGTCGACGGACACTTCCTCGATGAAGCGCGTAGACGTATCACGGAAGGAGGTAGATTCGGAGAGCACGAACGGAACAGAAATACACAAAGACGATGAAAACGATACAATAGATAAATAAGAGATAATCAGCGAGAAGAGAAGGGAAACAAGAATCTTCGTCATCCAATAGTCAACGTAAAAGAAAAGTCTGCGAACTTGCGATTATTATTGTATAAAAAGAACGGAGGATCCTTCGAACACATAACTGTATTTTTATATTGTTTCTTTTTTTCTACCAACGACGACTTTTTCTCTTCCGTTTTCGATACACTACAGAAACCGTTCGAGACCCAGCTGCGCGATCCTCTTCGATCGAACGTCGTCACGGCTTTTTTTGTCAATCTTTATTGCACACCCGTGGGATGCGACACGATCCAAAGATTTCTAACGATCGTCAATCTTAAACCATTTCATTCCGAAAATTTCTGAATGTTCTTTGGACGTTCTACAGTCCCTGGCCATCGAATTAGGACCACTGCGTAACATAATACACAATTACTGTACGTAACATTATTAACACCTGTTAATATCTTGTGTTTCCACCCTTTACTTTGATGACGGCAAAATATATATGACATAATGTTACAGTTATAAAAGTGAAATTGTCATACGTGGTCCTGATTCGCCAGGGACTGTAAAATAAGGGTCAACAGCGTCTTTTTTTTAATTATACACAAAGTTGAAGCTGGACTCTCGTTGGGATTCTAAAGGGTGCAATAAACGTTAAAAAGCGGTCGTCGACATTCCGAATAACGATACGGGTATACGATGCGAATTAAAAATCATTAACGAGATAAAATATTCCGACGACGAGTTGAACGAAACGTCACCGGTCAAGGGATACCCACGTTCCCGTCTCGACATCGCAGACTCTGCAATTCACCAAAAGACTGAGCAATCGAATGATATTCGACTATAGTAGGTAACGATTAATAAATATAATCGAGAACTAAAATAGTTGACCGCGACACGACGAGCGGCATGTTTTTTAACGATTATCCTCGCCACGGGACAATCTCTCGCGGCGTTTTTCTCGTACATTCCTATTGCGACGTAGGTTAATTTATGATACGTACACAAATAACGATGTATAGTTGCTGTGCGTCGACGTTGTTTCACGGACAATTGCCGGTAGATTTAATTGTTTCGATGGTACACGGTGTGATTATTCTCCTGTTTCGTTTCGAATAAAAGGTGCCATTCAATTTTAGATATCTGCGAAGATTGACTCCTGAAGGTTGACTTTGGTTTCGCCAGTGTTTAAAAAATATCTAAAAATTGAATACCATCAGGCTTAGTTATTTGGCACTTTTGCGAAATGAAATGGAAGAGTGATCAGACCTTTTAAGATTTATGACACTCAAACCAGTGTTCTTCGGCTACTTGGCCGTGGAAATTCGTTGACGACCACGTCCCGCAGGTGTTTCCATATTACTAGTACAATTTTGTGCCAATAACAGATCGAATGTTAACTAACGCGAGAGACCAGTAACGATAATATACACAACACAGAATATTCACACACATGCTCGTTCGTTTCAGAAGAAATATCTTTCATTTCTTACCTGCTAATCATTTCAAAGGAGTCCTTTTCAATAGTTCCAATTGACTAAAGTCAGCTTCGTGTTTATTCAATGAAAACTTCCAAACAAGTTATGATTAACACGTTCCCTGATGGACCAATTTTTTGTACGACTTTTTGATACATTTATAGAAATGGAAATTCATCACAATTCAAGTTGATAGAAATATTTAACACGTTGACTACCACAGTGAAGACAGAATTAACTATTCAACTGAGTACTTTGCATTATTAGCCTAATATCAGCAATATTCAAAATTACTTTGATCCTTTCTTTGATTAATTATTCAATTATTAAGGATTTAAGGCACCATGGCAGTCAACGTGTTAATCTACATCCCTTTAATTTGAAAGCAACTTGTCAATTGTTTAAAAAGGGCCTATTAACATAAACTAAAAACCCACTGCTCAATAAATTTCAATTCTTTTTTATCTCGTATAACGTGCAATGTTCCTTCTCAAATTAATTGTAACGAGTGTTCGCCTTTGGCCTTATAAAAGATTCTGTAGACTTCCTTGAAAGTAACTATATTAATATTGAAAATAGAAGGGCGTGTTAATCGTCCTTCCTAAAGACTCAAAATAGAAAGGTATTTCTTCACGAACGAGATCGTATCTACATACTGAGAACCGGAGAGAAGTCACTTCAGGTTCAAGAAAAATATACCACATGGTACAAGTACAGACTCTTGTTACGTTTTCCCTCGTAAGGGAATTCGATTAGATTTGCAATGCACAAAGCAACGACATCGAAGATCGAGTCTTTAAAACAATAATTTCTTCCGAGTGACTTCTTCCCGGCTCCCAGCTGTACCGCCGTCTCATAATTCCAAGCGACGAGGCGACCTTTCCGCGACCGGTGACGTTTTCGATCGAGGAATCGAAGAAAGAGGACGTTCGTGGTCACCTGGGTGTCGAAGCAACGAAACAGTCTGATTCATATCCGACGAGAGAACCGAACTGCCAAATAATATATTTCACCCGTCTAACGCTCTTCTTTACACCCCCTTTTACCGTTTTTAACCCCCCCACTTGTACAAAAACGAGATGAACGATAGCAAAGGCGTAACGATTAAATATAGAGGAGTTGCGAGAAAATGTGGCGTGTATACCTGCATCGTATTAGAAGAATGCGAGATACCTGTACCTTCGGGACGATGCTTCTCCTGGCGTCGTCCGCTTTTATTAGTTTAAAAAGTTGCGTTCAACTTTATTTTTTTTCTTTCTCCCATTTCTTTCCCCCTCGGTTACGTGTACTGGGTGTTGCCAGCACCGGTTACAGGAGAAAGGTTTATCAAATAGGGAAGGGTTGGATCGTTTCAACGCGACGTTGACGTCGACGGGTTGATTGGCAAAATCAATTTCCTCAAACGTTAAACGGATCTCTGGAAATTCATGTTCATTGACGATTTTATTTTTTGATCATGTACAACTTTGGTATTTTTTAATTATACGATGAATCAAGTTTCTAGCACGAAGAATTAAACATAGATTAGCCTATAGAAATTTTTACTCTTTACAGAGCAAATTAATTTAAATTGATTTAAACAGTTTTTAGATAAAAATGAAAGAAAGAAAGTTTTTTAGGATTTTTTATATACAATGATCTGTTTGTATATAATTCTTATCGTTTTTATTTATTAACTATCTTTAAATGGTAATGTTTATTTATAGAAAATGGTGATATGTAGCATAGTACATATGGTACACTATCATGTCAATTATTTAAAAAATAATTCTTCCATCCTATTTGAATTTTTTGAATATATTCAATCTGAGTCAACTTGATAACCCTCAGGTATTAAAGATTTGCAATTTTATTGTAGATCTTACAAATCATAAATGAATGACCCATTAAAACAAATTGGAACTAAATATTCGAATAAAGATCTGAGGATTGGACATCACGCGACAATTTTAATTAGATAAAATTATAGATTTTCTGACAAATACTTTAATTTCCAGATATCGTGTTGATGTATCATGGGAATGATTTTGCTGTTCAACGTGTCAATGTATATTTTAGAATGTTAAATGTAATATTTAAGAGTTTGGGTATATTATCGTTGAAACGATACAACGATTCCGTAAAATTCGCAGTTGCGTTGCGCAAACGACATTACGCGTTAATTAGCAATCGTCGATGATTAGATTCGCGAAGTAACCCCCTTGATTTCCAATCGAATCGGTTATCAAAGGAATTGGCATGCATTTAGCGAACGTAGACCCATTATTGCGTCCTTTTTTCTCCGTGCGTTACCATTTATTATTAATATTCGATTCGTCTTCTTTTATCTTTCGTTTGTTCAATTTCATCGGACAGTTTGAAAATCGTTGCTGAACAATTTCAAACAATTTTTTGAGATTCTCTTTATCGGTTTTATTCCTTGAACGATGGATCATATTTATTATAAGCTCTGTCTTGTTTCTACTTTTTGATACATTATTTCATTTATATATCAATTCTGATTTCATATCATTTTATATCATTGATCCTTGAAAATGGCAGCAATTTAAATTTTATTTTAGATTCTTTTCCACTTTTATCTTCTAAGCTTTAAAATATTTCTATAGAAATTATTTCATTTAAAAATCTAAGTGTCTAATTTTAGAGTATTTGATTTTATTATAAATAAAAAATACAAATTCTTATAATTCGAAGTTCGTGATTTTAAATTTCTAAAATGTTGCAAAATTAAATAATATCTTTGACTTGCAATAGATCCAGTTTCTTCGTTCAAGGATTAAAAATACAATTACTCAAACGATCATGTAATATTTCTTTTTGAGATTTATTTTTTTCGTGTGCGAGTGAATTTACTCTTGTTTTCCCCCTCCTTTATTTTACAGGCAATCTGAAATTTTTATTATCGATGAAACGGAAGCTTCTTCTTTATTTTAGATGCGTTTGTGTTTCTTTTTTTTTCTAAAACGAGTACCTACCATTATCATTAATTAATTATAACTTTAAGTAATATTACGTTACTATTATTATTATTATTGTAGCGACGATCATTCTGTTTACCGTTTTCCTCCTTTATTTCTAATGTATTATACCCTGTACATAAACGGTGTAAATGTTTATCGACGATTTACATAAGATAGAACGAGCACTTGTAATTTTTCGTAAAGACGAATGGGTGGATTGGTGGATGGTGTTTTCTTTTTTTCTAATTTTATGTAAAGTATGTTTGTAACAGGCACGCGAGTATCTTCCTTTTATATTCATTTTGATAAACGTGTAAAGATATTTGTTTCAAATACGAGTCCGTTTAATACAAATCATCTAATTCGTTATTGGTGTTAATTAAACTGTCAGATCAGTTCGCGATCTTCGAACATTCAATTTTAACCCTTTGCACTCGAATGTCCCCTCTGAGGGGACACGAAAAGAACGCAGGCTAATTTATTTTCAAATATTATTTAAATAGAATAATTATTCCCAACACTCTATTATCTTATCGAATACTTTGTAACTAAGTATTTTTGAGTTGCTGGTAATCTGAACAAAATTTCCGAGTACAAAGGGTTAACTTTTCTACTTCTGTGTACTGTATTTTGAAAATTTGTCAATATTCTCTTTCTTTTTAAATTGGAAGCCAAAATTGACTTGATGGTTTAATTTCCTTTCATCGTCCAGGACAAATTGATTCAACGTTTAATAACTTTTTAATAAAACATTCCATTTATGTGAAATTTGTTGACTGGAACAATAACGTAATGTTTGGCTCATTTTTATGTAAATTTGTGTACGACCCGAACAACAGGAGTGTAACAAAAATGAACTTATAAAAGATGAATTTACATTTGTAAAGTGTGTAATTTTTTGTTATAATCTACACGTTTATCTTGAACGAAATTACATTTACCAGTATGAGATACAATTTTACAATTTATATCAGGTTTAGATGTTAGAGATCATCGATTTAATTGACCATTGATCATCCACTGTCGGTGTATGATGCGTGCCTGACGGTGTGGGTGAACCTTAATACTGTTAATAGATATACGTACCTAATGTTATTAACGATTAATTAACATTTGATTTGTAATTAACGGGACGAAGGAATTCGGGAGGCTCGTCTGGTTCGAGGTCACGACGACTGTTTTTTAACGAACAGATAAAATTTGTTAATCAGCGTAGAATTATCTAGAAAAAAGGATGCGGAATAAAGGAAGAAGGATTTTCTGGTGAACATTTTACGAACAAGGATCACGATTCGGACGAGATTTGAGCCTCCCGCGTTGCTGGTCCAGGCGGACCCTACTAATAAACGCCATAGTGGTCTGAGAAGTAATTGGCTCGAAGAAATTAAATTTACTTTAACAATCGTCTGACTCATTGTCGTGCCTTTCTTTCGTCGCACCAACAACCCTTTCCACTCTGTAACTTCTGACTTTTCCTACAACCTTCTCAGGCTGGTTCTGTTCGTCCTTTCTCTAGAGGAACCATCTTGAAGAGCACCGAAGGTCCTTGCTACTGATGTACAGTAAACCCTCCTATAACGCGATTCATTCGTATCGCGGTATATGAAACCGGGTTAGAAGAATCTCAAAATTAATAAATAAAAGATAAACTTGTATCGTGTTATATGAAAGCCACTTTATGTCCTTTATCTTAATAACAATAAGTCTACATTTGACCAAAAGTCTTT
The DNA here is from genome assembly GCA_022405125.1 of Anthidium xuezhongi. NCBI lineage: Eukaryota > Metazoa > Arthropoda > Insecta > Hymenoptera > Megachilidae > Anthidium > Anthidium xuezhongi. The sequence goes on along the minus strand of CM039641.1, from coordinate 3,667,632 downwards.
TTGACCCATTTGGTAATTCGCTTTTTCCAATTGAATTTTAATGCCATTTACTGATTTATAAATTTATACATTACCAAAAGATTTTAATGTTGCTATGATAGGAAAATATTGTATCTTCTATAAAAATATTATACTATTACATTATTTGTTATATTATTTATACTTATACCATATTATTCATTATATTATTGATAAGCTTTAAAAAGCAATTATTATGCACGTGTTTTTTATTTTAAAATACCTTAAACGGCGATTAAAGTGTTAATCAGGGGGAGAAAATAAATTGTTGTCGACTTCGTAAGTACGTGTTTCAGTTTATTTATTAAATTATCGTTGACACAGGTTATTGTGTATGTCGTACAGCGAGAGTTGTGTGTATGGGCAATAGTACCTATCTAGATAATAATAGAAGTAGAATTAAAGTTAATCCATTTAAATACAAGTGCGATCAATGAAGCGTAAGGAGTACAATCATCACGTGTCGCTTTTTTAATGGTCTAATTTCTTATTAATTATTTATCAACAATATCTCAACTCCTCACGCTTCATGGTGCTCGCAGAATAGATACAAGGAAGATACAACCAATTCTTCTTGATTCTTTATGTAATATATATATATATATATCATATATATGTATGCATATATTATATTGATTTTCTTATTTAATCGAATAACGATGATTGTTGCGAGTTCACACGATGATTGTTCACGTTACTTTGCCTTTTTTGGATTTGAGTTCTTCAGGTTCGTTGCGACGGGTACCGCGACTCGTTGGCCAAGTTTCATTTCGAATTTGCGACGGATCGTTGGGCGCTGTCGTAATTGGATTTTTAATAACAAGGTAGCAGATCTTTTACTTCATTCTTTTCCTTCTTTTCTGTTTTAATTTACGACGTTTGCAAGTCGATCCGTTGGAAACTCTTCTCGACCTTTTTTTTTTTAGCTTATGATGATTTATCGAGGCTCTTCCTTTGATTCGTCGTTTGCTCGTTATACCTGTGAAAATTATAACAATGTACGTTACCTGCTGAAAGAAATATTCTTATTTTTGATCCCCCTTTGAACTTTTGGTAAATTATGTCGTTGAAATGAGTACGTAGTGATAGATTAATGGAATATGGTAATATTACAGTATTAAAATAAATAAGTGGTAAAAATTGTCAACTCTTTAGAAAACACTTTGTAATTTCCTTGGTGGTCGTAACCTACAAGCTGCTTTAAAAGGGAACCACTGCTTTAAAGCGGTTAACCCTTTGTCACGTCACCCATTTCTGGAAGACACTGGAATTTCCATAAAGATCTGTTACCCATATTATTAGGATTCTTTAACCCTTAAGTGGATCCTACCCAAAGTAACCCTTTGGCCATACTTATTTTAGAATAATTTCTTTAAAAACAACGATTGTTTTGTAAAATAAGAAGCACACACAAATACAAAACATTATTAATTTAACTTTGTATAGAGCCACAACAGCTCCAGTAATTAACACTTTGACTGCCACGTAATTTTATTTCTGACAAATTTTATATTTTGTTATTTCTATTACTTACAATTTCTAAAATCTAAAGAATTCCTAATAATATGGGCAGTTTCTAATGGAAATTCTAGTGTCACTCATATATAGGTGACGTGGCAATCAAGGTGTGAAATAGTGGTCCACTAATTAAGTAAGTTTAGTAATAGTTCGCTTAAGTGATACTTGAAAACAACGAAGTATTAAAAAAACCATTACCTAATAAAATTTCTAGCACCTTCAGTGTGAAAATCAGTATCAAATTAGAAAAGAAAATGTAGTTGTAACTTACAAGATTGAACGATTGAACGATAGTAAAAAGAAATCGAATACATACGTTTCTAAAGACGACGAGGTGACGTTCGAAGTGGCAAAGGGTGGGGTGTCGAGGGCGGTGGTGTTTTTACAGGTCACTCCTCGTCTCCTGGACGAGGTACACCTGAGAACCGGGCACGGTGGAGGTGGTGACGAAGCTGCGGTGTTTCGCGCGGATCAGAGTCAAGTTGCTCTCGGCGGTGTCGGCACGATCTTCGGCGGCTTCCAATTCCCTTTGGAACCGGCGAACCCTGGTCACGCTCTGCTGGGACATGCCTTCCTGTTCTTGCAGCTGCCTCTTGTAGATGCTCATCTTCTGATTCGCCTTGTCCAACGATTCTTGCAACAGAGCGATGTTTTTCGAGTCCTCCTCCACTTGGATCATCACCTCCTTGATGTTACGCTCCTTCTTGCGGAGGATCTTCACGGTCTCGGAGTGTCGACGTTTCTCCTCGTCCAGCTCGAGCTCCAGGTCACGAATCTGCAAAAAGAGGTGCACACTCGAGCTTCCATTTTCTTTTTACAACGCTGTGATTAATTTCGAAGATTTTTAGAGAATATATTTACCCTAGCTTCGAGTTTGCTGATGATTCGTTTGCCTCCAACGATGGCGTTGGCTTCGACCTCCTCCAACCTCACGGACAGGTTCTTCACTTCGATTTCAAGGGACTTCTTGATGGCCTCGATCTTCACGATACGCTCCTGTTCCTCGTGCAGGATCTCCACGGTGTGTTTCAGCTCGTTCTGTACCCGCTGGTATCTCTCGTCGCTCACTCTTAATTCCTTGGTCACTTCCTCGTAATCACCGGCCAGGGTGGCTAATTCCTGCTCGAGTTTTGCCTTCGACGAGGCGATGTTCACGTTGATGGTGGTCAGCTCGTTAATGCGGCTAACCGACTCCTCGTACTGCTGTTCGACGGTTCTCTTTGCACGGAGGGCCTACGGATATACAAATAAAATGTTAATCAACGACGTCGGCTTGCAATCAGAAATAATTTGATTTGCAAATGGATGGTAATCAACGGGACAAATTGTGCCGGTTGTAGATTATTTCAAGCTTTTCTTCTTGAAATTCTTATTGAAGTCACGATGAATGTTTCTTTTGAAAGCATACACTTTTTGGTGTTTTCATGAGACCGTAAAAGAATCTTTGAATGGCAAAATTGTCAATTTGCAAGTTGAATTGGTACTTACAGATTCGTAGTTGCCGCGTACTTCTTCAAGCTCGGCCGTCAACGATTGCAGACGTCGCTGACTGATTCCCAGTTGGTCAAGGGTTACCTGCAGTTGGCGTTGAACTTCGTCGTAGTGGGCTTGGAGTTCCTGAAAATTGTACGAAATTTATAATGCATGACACTGTGAACACTACTATACTTAATAATGCTAACTATATAACTACTTAGTACTAATGGCTAATAGTAATAAATAGTACCTACATCTTTGAAATTAGGAAAATTGGATCTAATATAATTTTAATACTTAATAAATATACAGGGTGTACCAGAACTCCTGTAGGAGCCGGAAATGGAGGGTAGCTGAGACTATTCTGAACAACAATTTCCTTTGCAAAAATATCGGATGGGGCTTCGTTTTTGAATTATTTAGCAAAAACACTGACTAATCAGAGCGCGTCTCGGGCGCGCGCTCAGTACCGTCAGTGTAGCGTCGAGCCTAGTCGCCCCGGGACAAGCACCTCGGTAGAACAAGAAGCGTTAAGTCCTGGGATCATCTAATTTGAATAGTAGAAAGATAAAACACTGTATTATTATAAAATAATGAATTTAATATCGTTCAAGCTTTATTTTTCAATTGTTTTAAAGAGCAACTGAGGACGGTACATTGTCGAGGAAACTTTATCCAATAGAAGAGATAGGTACGAATTTTGAAATAAAAATTTTGTAATTATAGTATAGAGGTATTCACCAGTTAGAACACCTAAATGATTAGGGTTTTTAATGCTAATTTTAAGAAAATTTGTGTATTACAGGACAGGAGACTGCATCGAAATTGCAGTGAAATTAATATCGAAATGGCACAAACCCTCGAACACGTCAAGCATTAACAGAATAAGAAATGGAAGGATATAACTTGTAATTACCATTAGGAATTATAATTGACCATAATTAATTGAAATTTGTTGAGATTAAAATACTGAAACAAATGTTAAATATACCATTTTTATAGCACTGTTATATTAAGAGAAATATATACTCCCCGTTGTATTTTCTTCATTTTGCAAGAACTAAATGATAAAAAATACTTAAATTGTTTATATTTAATGATTTTCTTCATTAAAATCGTTGTATTTTGCATAAATAATTAAAAATTAAAAAATATTTTTAAATTTTTACCTCTAGCGCCATCTCTTCGAAAAGTGCTGAAACTGCTCAAAAATTGACAGGAATCTGCCGTACCTACAATGATTATTTTTTAAGAAAATAATTTTTTGCTGTTTTCGCGTGTTTGAAGCATCTAATCGCTTCTATTTTACACTAATTATCGATTCCAATTGTCCGATTAATCCTAGAAGCCCGAAATATTGAAATATTAAAGATTAAATCTCACTCTCTCAATGTGCGATTTAATCTTTAATATTTCAATATTTCGGGCTTCTAGGATTAATCGGACAATTGGAATCGATAATTAGTGTAAAATAGAAGCGATTAGATGCTTCAAACACGCGAAAACAGCAAAAAATTATTTTCTTAAAAAATAATCATTGTAGGTACGGCAGATTCCTGTCAATTTTTGAGCAGTTTCAGCACTTTTCGAAGAGATGGCGCTAGAGGTAAAAATTTAAAAATATTTTTTAATTTTTAATTATTTATGCAAAATACAACGATTTTAATGAAGAAAATCATTAAATATAAACAATTTAAGTATTTTTTATCATTTAGTTCTTGCAAAATGAAGAAAATACAACGGGGAGTATATATTTCTCTTAATATAACAGTGCTATAAAAATGGTATATTTAACATTTGTTTCAGTATTTTAATCTCAACAAATTTCAATTAATTATGGTCAATTATAATTCCTAATGGTAATTACAAGTTATATCCTTCCATTTCTTATTCTGTTAATGCTTGACGTGTTCGAGGGTTTGTGCCATTTCGATATTAATTTCACTGCAATTTCGATGCAGTCTCCTGTCCTGTAATACACAAATTTTCTTAAAATTAGCATTAAAAACCCTAATCATTTAGGTGTTCTAACTGATGAATACCTCTACACTATAATTACAAAATTTTTATTTCAAAATTCGTACCTATCTCTTCTATTGGATAAAGTTTCCTCGACAATGTACCGTCCTCAGTTGCTCTTTAAAACAATTGAAAAATAAAGCTTGAACGATATTAAATTCATTATTTTATAATAATACAGTGTTTCATCTTTCTACTATTCAAATTAGATGATCCCAGGACTTAACGCTTCTTGTTCTACCGAGGCGCTTGTCCCGGGGAGACTAGGCGACTACACTGACGGAACTGAGCGCACGCCCGAGACGCGCTCTGATTAGTCAGTGTTTTTGCTTAATAATTAAAAAACGAAGCCCCATCCGATATTTTTGCAAAGGAAATTGTTGTTCAGAATAGTCTCAGCTACCCCCCATTTCCGGCTCCTACAGGAGTTCTGGGCACCCTGTATAACCACCTAATACTAATAGTTTGATAATACTATATGACCCCTACGGTAATGAATAATTTAATAGGTTTTGTCACTTACGGTCAGGGTGAGCGATTGCTTCTTGATCGTCTTTTGCAGATCGATGTTGTTCTTGTTGGCAACGTCCAACGACAGCTCCAGCTCGGTGATCTGGATCTGCAACTTCTTTTTCACGCGTTGCACCTCGGTCTTCAGCTTCGTCTCCGCCTCGACCACGCGGGCGTTCAGCTGCTCGATCTCGATGCTGGTCTGCTTGCTAATTTATTTCGGTTCGTATAAACATAACGCCCCATTGAAATCGTTTGATCAAATTTTCTTAGCCACATTATTGTTTCCAGGCGATTAACAAAACGATTGGTTACTTCGTAAAAACATACCGTATCTGTTATCGTTTCGTATCGAACAATCAAAATTAACGTCACTGGAAATATATCAATTATTTTGGCGATGTACGTTGAATATCTTCGCTGCCACTTGGAATAGTGTGACTTGACAGAAATTCAGTGGTTTCTTTTTCTAAATTATTTCTTTCTTAAGATTTTAAGATGGCAGCGAATATGTTAGTACGTTGAATGCTGGGCGAAACTTTAAATTTACGATGAGTGCTTAAAACGAGTTGGAAAGCTCTACTTTTATTATTTTTACTACTATTTTTACTATATTCTGATATTTTTAACTTAGACGTTTAGTAGGTAAGATAATTTAGAAACTTTCTATTATCTAAAATAATTTAAAAACTTGCTATTTTATATTTTTTTTATTTAGTAATCAAAATAATCTAGGAAATTGTTATTTTTTATTTTATACTATATTTATTGCACTATTATTTATTTTAAAACTTTGCTAGCTAATAATCCGGGCATTCAACGTGTTAAGGACACTTCAAAGAAAGGATAATGGATGAAACCCATTCTGTTAAATAATACCAAAGAAAAAAGAAGGATATTAGGTTATTGAGGGTACAGAATCATCCTCGTGCTTTAAACGTTCCAAGGTACGGTTAGTTTTACCCAAAAACTAAATCGAAAGGTATTACCATTCCTGTTACCACGACAGAAACGTGTATGTCAGGTGTAAGGGGGACAGTTGCATGTACAATATTTCAGCATTCTTCGTTCCACCTCCGAACACCTCGTCTTCCATAAAAGAATAGAATCTTTTCTATTTCCGGTGCCTAGCAAGACCTACAGAGTACGAATTTAAAAGCTACTCTAATTAAAAAAAAAAAGAAACAAAAAGCATAATTCACCCCCGTGTTCTACCATCTCTTCTACATCTAATCTACTTAGTCCCCGAATCAAAGCAGTTCAATATCAATCGAGTACAATCAGATCTCTCCTGTTTATTGATCATCGCTTCGTGTCACATTATTTTCTCGTTTCTTTTTACCCAGATTTACTACGACATCGAATCTACCAGAATGTACATCCATCAAGCGGGTCTAATTCCAAGGCATCCGTACAATCGTTTGGGTCTTAATAGTCGTTGGTACCTCTTGTTCAGGAAATAATTGCTGGACTTCTCCTCGTAACCCCTCAGCTCCCTGCTCAGGGTGTTCAACGGCGCGGTGAGCTTATCCTCGTCGATCAGACCCTTGGTCCTCTCCTCCATCAGCCTCAGGTGGTCCCTACCGTCCCACAACACGGACACGTTCTCCCTCTGATACTTTCTGATGTCGGCCAGTTCCTGGCTCTTCGACAGATTCTTCAGCGCCTCGGCTCTCAGATGGAACTCGATCGCTTTGGCCGACTTGCCGCGCAAACTTCTGCCGTGATCGAGCGCGTCCTGCACCTCGGACATGCTCTGCACGTCCCTGAGAGACTGGAAGTCGATGTCGGCCATTTCGCGTTGGATCTGTCTAGCCTGGCTCCTGACGCGCGCGCTTTCCACCAACAACGGCAACGGTTGCAGTCGGATCTCTTCGAGCCTTCGGGGAAACACCTCTCTGGTCACGTGGCTGGCCTGCGCCGTTTTCGACAAGCTGAAGTCCGAGCGGTTCGCTATCTTTTTTGGACACGGGCGAAAAGAAGCGCGTCAGTATCGGGGGAGGATACGCTTTCGATCGCGCGAAAGAGCGAAAGAGGAACGTGCGAACGGAGCCTGAAGCGATCCCTAGCTGAGACTAAACTTAGCCCCAGCGGTCCACGGCTTGAGATTGACCGAAGCACTCGAGATCGATCCTCGGCAGAGACTCGAGAACGACTGCCAAACCGAGCCAACCGCTTGCGAGCTTAACTTTGGGATGGTTATCTGGTTTTTCTTTTTTCTCTCTTCTCGATACCGACGCGCACACGATGACTTGGCAGAGGATGATGTACCTGCCCGATGGCTTCGATTCCGTTCGCCGGCGAACGATCCAAATAATCGGTCTGCCAAACGTTTTTGGTCTCGCTTCCGCGGTATTTTTGCTTGGTCCTGTTCAAGACGATTCCGAAACGTCGAAGAGGTCGACGGCTAGCAGCGGAGTGTTATTAATAACAATAAGCGATCAGGGATTTCCGCTTTCTACCGAGAGCGTTCCTAGAATCCTCGCTACGAAGATTCTGAACGTTGGCAATCGCACGCCGGCACGATCTTAAATTAACTTTTGGTGACAGTGGGGCGGCGATCGGGCGGCGCTTACCAAAGTTATTGGAACAAATAGAGATGCGATTTCTATTGCGTTTCGCTGAAGCATTTGTACCCTTTCGATCCAGCGTAACGCAGAACTCTATCAGCCTTTGAAGTAATACAAATTATTATATCTTGACCGATTTGGATTTAGAAAAAATACTATTTAAGAAGCTCAAAAAGCAGTGTAAAACAACAAACAGGAACAAAATGTATCTGATATAAATTAAAGTTAATTCCTTTGAAAATTTAAACTTTTGAATTAAATTTTCCCAGTTTCAAATTATTGTAGGTTGATAAGATTCTGCACAACACCTCATGTAATTATTAAAAGTTTGTACACTTATTTAACTAAGAATAGACATATCAAGTGTTTTGAATTATAGATAATAGGCACTATGGCAAAATGCAGTATTTTGTACATTTTACGACATCACGTGTCATCAAGTGTTGTTGAATTGGCAACGATTATAATCTTCCCTGTCTATCTAATTCAAAACAATAGTCTTAAATATACAAATCACGTTATGAAGAAATGATTATCATGTAAGGTGTCTTATAAGTAATGTTAAAATTGGCAGTTTGGTTGTACGTGTAAAAATAGTCCAGAAACAAAAATCAAATTATTTTATCACAAATGCATTCAAACTAATTTATATATGATTCAAACTGTGATCAAATTAAGTTTATTATACAGGGTGTTTCTTGTAAAACAGGCCACCTAAATATTTTCTGTTTTACAAACACTTATTTTAATTTGTAACAAAATAAATACCATGTACATTATAATGTACACAGGATTTGAAATGGTTAAAAGACGGTCAATATTTCTTTTGCAACGTTATCTATAATTATAACGAAAATTGGGTCATAACTAAAATTAAATTTTGGAATTCGAACAGTTTAGATAATTAGGATTTTCGTATACCTATGTACGTCAAGAAATGGGGGGGTTGAGGTCGGTAAGCTACAATGGCAGAATTCAAGTGATTGTCAGCAGCTCAATACAATACTACTGTGCCAAGTTGGCAATTCTACTCGTAGTCTTCTGCTGAATATTGTTTCAAAATTACTGGAAAAATGATCACAACCTTGGCAAAACATTGATTATTTCGAATGAAAATACCTATTTTTTACTATTTGATTAAATAACCAGAAAGAAGCAGAATACGGAAATCATGAATTTAGTTGCAAACCTACACTGCATCGAATGAGTATGCCTTTCAAAAACTGACTTCGAAGTCACCCAAATTTTTACAGCCCTGATTCAAACACTGATTTGCTCTAACCCAGACCGTGACCAAAGCTGCGCGCCTTTGACAAAGAACTATTCGGGCAGGCTCGTCGGGCATTTGACATCGGGCGAGGTTCACCCAAAAAGGAGTAGTCCCTTCCGGGACACCAGAATTAGAAACTCGAAAAGGTCAGGTAGTCGTTGAGTCGCGCGTTGTCTATGAAAATGCTTTTCCACGCTCGGCTTTCGCTCTTTGCTCGCTTTTGTGTCCAGGGCAGATAGGACTTTGCCCATAAAATTTTTACCAAGTTCAAATTCAAAATTAGATATTTCATGTCTTCGGTTTCCCCTTTAAAGACCCCTGTTTTTACTAATATTTAAAGAAACTTGTCCCAAGTCTAACTGGCGAGATTCATTTCGATTTTTGCCTTGGGATCATCGTACCTTGAAGTGGGACAGGTGATCCCTGGCCTCGTCCTCGGCGTCGATCGCCCGTTTAATAAGCTCGTGCCTCGAGTACGGTTCCACGGGTTTGTCCTCCCACAGTGCTCTGCCATCGGACCAGGGCAACTCCGGTGGTTCCGACATCCTCGAAGCCCGATAATCCCGCACCGATGACGAGCTTCTCCCTTGTCGATCTATGTACTCTAGCATCGGCTGATAGTAGTTGATCCCGCAGCCGTAGTTCTTGTCGTATATATACGTCGGCCAGTGTTTCCATTTTGACTCTAGAGGCACGTGCAGTGGTGGCATGTACCCTGACATGTTTGCCGAGTTTCACTTTCGCTTTGGAGTCTCTGAAGCTTCTCTTCTACGTCGATTTTCTTTCGATTTCCTTTATCCTTTTAATTGTAGAATCAGCCGATTCTCTTGTATCACGTTGTTCTTATACTTAACTCTTCTGTTTATACAGATACAATGCTTTAATAATACTTGACCGAAGATAGAAATTCTTTTTCTCCTCTGATTTCGAGATTCGTAATTCGAGATATCGATCAGCTTAGATATTCGTTCAACTGGCTCAAAGGGTTGACGGATTTGTTCGGGGTGTCTGTATGTGGGTATAGTTAATTGGTCATCCAATTGTTACCTTGAATAGAAATTACGAGACGCTCAATTTCTTTCCACGTTTCTTTTTAACCCTTTGCGGACGATCGACCCATATGCAAACACACGAAGTGCGTTCAACAAAGTTTTTAATCCACTTCTTCGAAACAAAAATGAAATATAAAAAATTGAGTAACTAAGTAATGTTCGCAAAAATGATCTATTGAAACTTCGTCCTCAAAGGGTTAAGAGGAAAGGGACCGTTAATTGTATGGTGTATCGTTGGAAGGTGTTAGATACAAGTGTTTTAGTTGATTTCTAGGGGAGGGGTGTGTTTGGTGATTCTTACTCACAAATCTTTCATATCGGATGATCAGAGGTGACACTTGCTATGAAACGGTCGAGAAAAATTGGGCCGATCGCGAGCGGTGCTATCTTTTGTAGGTTTTTCTTACGATTGCCACATTGAGGCCGGCCAATCAGCACCTGCCAGTAATAATTGGATCGCGACTAATCGCTTTTGAACGACGTTTATTAATAGAAGGGTTGCGCACTGAATGTGTATCACACCTACGAAGTTCTATTATCGATCCAAAAGCGTCGATGAATCATAACGAATGAATAATAATCGATTAATCATGTAATATCGACTGATTTACGGTCGTCCTTAGAACATGTTAAATGATATTTTTTAGTTGAACGAATATCTGGCTCCTGGCCTGACATCTTTAATAACTCGAATTTGATTCGAAATAGAAAAATATTGAACGGTGTAAGAAGGTCTATCTCTTTGCGAGCTTATTATTCATTTTTTTATGGATGCAGTATGCACAGAATATACAAATGTACTGTTTTTTTCAAATAGAACTCTGCATAAAACATAACAATGTTTAAAACACCAGTTTGTTTAAACAATTAAGTAATATTACAATTAAGTAACTCAATCTACAAATTATTAGGATTCCCTCATATTTTAACACAATTGAAAAAATATAATTACTAGTTTAATTAGTAATGTATCACCTTTTCAAATATTATAGATTCAATATGTGAACTTAATTGTTCTGTAATATCACTGTAATTAATTCAATTTTTTATAGTATATTTTATTTCTTAGTTCTTTTTATCATACTTTAATTCTTTTAGTTCTTATAAATTAATAATTGCCTGAGACAAGTTCGATCAAATATCCTTTGCAATCAAGGTTTCAATTAAATTTAGACTTCTAATATTTTCGTCTCATTGCCAAACACATTATTCATGTTACGATATCCAGCACAATTTTATCATTCTTCTTATTTTATAACACCTACAATTTCTCTTGCAGAATCTCTTGCATTTCTGATACTATAACACGTTGTTTATCTTTTCTTACGACGATATTCTTACACTTCGTTTATAATAATGTTAATTACTCTATTAAGTAGTTAAAGTGATTCAATCCAGAAAGAAAAGTCATTGTGCTCGGTCACTGTTGAATAATGGTTCGATTTTGGCACTCGACAAATTTTGAACACGGTTATGTATATAAATAAATATGTACAGTTAAATAACAGGATATTCCCTTGGCCGTCTGAACGGTCCGACGGCACCCACGGTGATTAATCTATCGATCTGACCGGTGACAAAATTAACCTTGTTTCATTAATAGCTGGGCTAGGCGACTGTACCGGAAATAAACTAGATTGTGTAGGTGGTTAAAAATTCGTACTCTTCAGTAACATTTTCTATCAAATATCTATTCGTTCTGAGAGTTCTTTCATCTCGTCAACGACAAATATTTAAGTTAATTAATCAGTTTTCAATAAATCTGGATTATTAGTATTAATTGTTAAACTTTGAGCTTCTGTTTCGGAGGTGGCATAATGGTATCAAATGTTATGATATTTATACACTTGTAGCCACTGACGTAATATTACGTATTTTCACAGTGTTTATATTCTTATACTGAAACTTGATAATTTCTTTCGTCTGAATTTCTAACAATAAGAAATTCAAAGCATAATAAATAAAAGCAAAATTTATTATTTTTAGTTAAAGCAAATCCTTATTATTCTTATTATAGAATTCTAAAAAATGTACCAGTTGTGATGATGGTATCACATTGGCAACGATTACTAGAAAATAATAATATAATACGGGGAAAGTTGTGAATGATTCTTCAGTATTTAAGTAAAAATGCATCTAATTTAATAGTTAAATTAGTAACACTTATCGCCTGGAAACTATAATACTGCTTTAAACTAAATAAAAATGATACAAAAATAATTTGAGTACTTACCGGATGGCCTCGATTTCTTCATCCTTCTCAGTCAAACGACGTTCGTAATCATGGCGAAGCTGAGTTAATTCGGCAGACAGTCTCTGAGCACGTTGTTCTTCGATCTTACGTCCCTGTAATTAATTCATTTTTTATAAGGAAACTGTCCCAAGTTCGTAACAAAAGAATTTCTAACCAGTACCTGTAGAAAGTGATGCATATTAATAATTATAAAGAGATTTTTAACTTTTACTGGTCATTAATAATCAAGGAATAATACTTTTTAATTAAATTAGGTAATTATAATTGCTGACTAAAATGTTGCGTGCCAACGCAGAAAGAAATACAAATATTGGCAATTGAATTTGCAATATTTAAATAAAAAAAAATTCCATAAACGTGGTAAAAGGTTATTAATTAGTAATTTTGATAAACAATTCTCCAGATGGAAAGTTTGCACGTTTCTACTTACTGCTTCAGCTTCTTTGTAAGCAGCTGCGAGTTCTTCACGCTCGTTCTCCAGACGACGAAGTTCCAGTTCCAATTCGTGGAGTCTGCGGTTCATATCGGCCAGTTGGTTCTTGGCATCGCTGAGGTCATCTGAAACAAACGAATAACATTATTAACATCCTGTTTCATAAAAATATCTTGCGTCATTGGGGTAATTCAACGTGGCTCGTATTTGAAAAGTTCTACTGAATATTACCTTAATAATTCTTACTGTAAGAACAATAAGGACTTTATTTTACATCTTATACGTAAATTTTGATTCAACTTTAAGAAAAGTTGTTGTTTTAACAACGTACCTCCCAATTTCTTATTTTCACGAGCCAGTTGGTCCTTCATCTCGCGAGTCTTGTCGAGTTCAGCATTGGTGCGTTGAAGTTCTTGTTGTTTGTTGCGAAGATCACGCTGGCTCTGTTCGTACATGGCCATTGATTCATCCAAACGAGCTTTAAGCTCGATATTGATCTTCTCCAAATGTTCCACGCGTTTCTGGAGCTCGCGAGCTGTTCCATTTGCCTTAACAGATCAAGAACAACGATAATATAGAATGAATAATTCAAATTACGTATACAAAACTTTAAAACTACTGTTAGCCGGCTGTACTAGCTGAATCGTTCAAATAGTATTTATTATACTTGTTTAAAAATAGATATTAATGCCTCAGACAATGTTATAATGTTCCAAATAGTGTGGAACAACCTGGTGATAGATATAAAAAAGCATGAAAAATTGTATACAATTAGTTCAGAAGATAGAGAAAAGTGTGCAGATTATAACGCAATTTGTTTCACCGCGATATCTTAATTAGTTCCTGAGATATAGGGGTTTAAAGTTTACAAAGGGCCCGCCGCGCGGTGGGGGTTTCCCCGTCTGGCGCCGCCAGACTTTTTTCCAGGAATTAGATATAAATTCTTAGGAATATTAAAGGGGTAGACGTAAACACTGTCTAGCGTGACCAGACGACTAGACAAGGGCTGACCGGGCGCGAAAGAGACGGCGAGCGAATTTTTATGAAAAATTACGTATGTCTTCCAACGACGATATCTCAGGAACGAATAAAGATATCGGCATGGATCAAAAACTGAATTAAAGAGGAAGGTTCAAGCTTTCTTACTAACCTAACCCTGTGTAAAAGTTCCAAACAGATTTTTGATGGCAGTGGTTTAAACTTTTAGTAATTTTAATACGCTTTCCTTATGCATTTTAACATAGGTTCTGACTTTCACTTGCTTCCAATAATAAAGTATTACTAATTTATTGATTTATAAGATGGTTATTAATATTATTGTTATTAATTTATTAATTTATAAGGTAGCTGTGTGTTTGTTTAGACTTTTATAATTGGAAATTACTCGTGAATTTGATGTCTTACCGAATTAAAAGCTTCTCCTCGATTGCCAAGCATACGATTTTCGTTATTATTACTTAAGAATGATTTGTAACTTCTATTTTATATTATATTAGTTTAATTATTTATATTACCTTACATTGTTCTAGATATATTTAGTAATTCAGTATTTTGCGTAAGATATATTAATTCTTTTGACTCGACGAATAGCACTAATATTTACTATCACATATTAAAGATGCTTTTATTCGATCGCGATGATTTATTATATATTGGTATATTTAACTTAACTTCAATTCCTTTCCTGTAACTTTAATTAGAAATGTTTTGTCCTTTTTCAAAACGCACCTCAGTCGAAGGGTTAAAAACAATGTTCTCGAAAATAATGCAATTGTAGTATCGAGATCATACCTTTTCTAAATCGATGATCAAAACTTCCACTTCAGATTGCAGACGAGATTTCTGTTTCTCCAGATTGTTGATCTTCACCAGCAACGTCTCGATTTGCTCTTCTTGTTCCTGAATGCGGGCGCTGTACTTACGACGCAACTCCTCTACCTATATTTCCATAAAAATTCATTTTTTTTACCAGAGAACGTTCATTACATTCGATCTTAATAATTGTTGTTAAATCGTATCGTAATTACCTCTTCGGCGCGAGCGTTGGCCTCGGTTTCGTATTTCGATCTCCAAACTTGTACCTCACCATTGGCCTTGACCAATTGGCGCTCAATGTCCAAACGTGCTTCAGATTCTTCTTCCAGTTGAATGCGAACGGATTCCAATTCCGTTTCCACCTGTTAATCATTGCCAATTTACAGGAATCTTCTTACGAGAATGATCGGCCATAGGTGAATCGAAGTGTAACATACCTGATGTAATGAAGCCTCGACCAATGAACGACGACGTTCCTCATCTTCGAGACGACGGCGAGCATCCTCGAGCTGACCAGCGATCTGGGTCTTCAGGTAAACAACATTCTCGATGTTGACCTGTGAAATTGATATAAAAATCAGATAAATATATGCATCCAAATTATTCTATATAGAATAAAAATAAACTTTTATCTGGCAAATCATAAAGAGTGAAGTGTTATCTTCATTAATTGCAGTTTAATCCTGGTATTTACACTCTCCTACCTTTAAGTCCTGTACTTCCTTCGTCAGCTCAATATTTTCCTGGGATAGCCTGGTTTTATGGCTAGTGATGTCGACGATGGTACGGTTTAATTCCTCAATTTTCACGTTAAGCTCGGCCACGTGAATCTCGAGTTTCTCCACGGTCTTTATGGACATCAACTTTTCTTTGGTGACATTGTCGAGCTGGGCGAGAAGTTCGTACACTTCTTGTTGGAATTTCGATTTTTCCTTGTCAGCTCTGAAAATTCCATCGGATATTTAAAAATTATAATTTTCAAACTAATCTGAAGACAAGTATTCCCTTAATCCGTCAATGAGTATCGTTCTTTTAACTTCCTAATTTTTATTACATATATCTAAAATTTAAATGCAATGTATATTGCATCCAAAGAATAGAAAATTTGAAATGAATTTACTACAAAACAAATATCTTAATACGTGTAGTAAAATATACTATCATTGAAATTATTCAGAACACCAGTGTATTATTTAAAGATGTGTAAAGAGACAACTTCAGCCCACTTTTCTAACAAAAATAAAAAAACAATAAAACTATACTGTTTTGTCTAAAATGCCCCCTTTTTATATAAATTGTAAATCTTATAAACAGGAAACTGATCTTGGTACTTGTAAAAAGAGTAAATGAATTATACGTTGAAGTCCTCTGAATGAAATAATTTAGAAATTTTGAATTAAAAACTCGAATACGTATCAGCCAACGTCAATCTCCTCTGCTACAAACGTTTGAGAGCCATTGTACAAGCGTAGCTGAATGTGACGCGAGTATCCCAGGCATTCCTACCAAATCATTATGCGCGGCGCTCGATAGTTCGAGGTTAGCCAATTCATAAGTGTTCCGTTGGACGAGGCTCACCCTTGGCCACGAAACGAACGGACGGGTAATCGAGTCACCGCGATATCGATGATCCACCTACACACAAAGCGGAGGGTGTAAGGTGTCGGCCGATTCCGAGGATAGTGGGGATCCGGGCCGGTTGCCTGTACTAATATGGCGCGGCAACGCGGGGTTGCGGATGGCCGCGCGACTCGCGCAGTTAAAAATAGTCATAAGCCGAGCGGTGGCTCGCGCGAGTTAAGCGTCTTGTGAGGGGAGAGACCGAGAAAATAAAAACGACTGGCAGAGGGGGGGAGAGGATGAGGAGAAAATCGTAGGAAAAAAGCGTGTCATCCCGAGGCGAACAAAGTCGACGGAGGATTAAAAAGCGCGAAGGGCGGGGTATGATGTAAGCGCGAACTGATTTACGGGACGAAGAAAGTTAAAGCGCGCGAACGAAAGGAAACGAGCGGGCGAAAAGAAGGTAATGGAAGACGGGCAGCGAAGAAAGCGCGCGGAAAGCCGCTTGAGAGATGAGACAGCGCTATTTCAGTGGCGTCCGCGACATCCTTTTTGCAACAACAGGTGGAAACCGCTTGCCGTCGAACGCGAGTCGCCCGATTTTCGGCGATCGACGGAAAAATATCCGACGCGGAATGCTCGTTTTCCCGAACTCGTCCACGGAAACGTGTCTCGATGGAATGCGAGGTTTTCCAACCGGATTTCATCTACTATTCCTTGAGTTATGTTAATGGATGTTCTATTTCGCTTGGTCGATGTATTAAGAGGCAATTAACTGGTGACTGTCGACGTCGTTGACATATAAACGTCGCAATTACTTTCGCTGGAAAGCATATTTAGAACGGAATCTTTCGGGCTCCGATTTCAGCCCAGATTCTTTATCTCTTGTACATTGGGAAATTATACGGATTCGTTCGACCCCCTGTTCAGTCGACTTTAATGCATTGTATTCAATGTTTATGTACTTAATACTATAGCTTACATTTTATTCTGGTGGAAATATTATATTTTGTTATATTTTCTTAAAATTCGTCGTATTTTATTAAAAAATATAAGTTACTAATATTTATTAGTAAAGGATAATATGTTGGCCAATGAAGTGAACATTGTATCTTAGAATCTCTAAAAATACTTTACTTTTCGACAAATTTTGGATTATAGAGGGTTACAAATAAACAGAGGAGCAGTTCTGTTTCTTCCTTTTTATCACTAAATTATTTTTTCAGTTTTGTTTCGAGAAAAGTACATGGAATAATTGTAGAAGAAAGAGAAATGAGAAAACCAGAGTACAGAAAGTAGATACTGAAGTTAGTGATCAGACATTGATCACTGCCACTTTTACTAATCAGACACATTCTACTCCTTATTCAAAAAATTATATATTCTAATTTATTCATATTAAAATTCAGAACTAACGAGTGTATCTCACGAATTGAAGGGGACACTGTAGCAGTAGTATAGATCAATAATAGTGGTCAATCAAAGGAAAATAATAGAATGTTTCCTAAATGTTAATTAAACTACACGTGTAACACATCCACAAATTTTGAATAATAATGTTATAAAATACAATCCTAACAAGCATGTTGACAAATAATTTTTCATTGAAATAAAAATTAATTCAAATGTTTTCTGAATAAGAATAATAACCAAAGCTTTTAAATTGTATTCATTCAAATGATATTAAACATTATTTATTACCCTAGAAAAAGAGTGTGGCATGACACATTCATGTTTTAATTTAAATTTTCCACCCATTATTTTACAAAATTAATAGAATATTAATACCTAAAATTTTCTTCAATTTTTCAGTGTATTCAATTTATTAGCTTATGCTTCGTACTTACTAACTTAGAAAATTAATATAATATGGTAGTCATTTTGGCGGAGCTTGTAAAATTCTACATAAATATCTATAAATTTATAGGTATTTAAGAAAACATTTTTCAGGAAATCTATCTTTGGCAGATCCTACTGCACCAGATACGGTTCAATACCATTTAGAATGTTTCTCAATTTTGTTTCCTATATAATTATTAACAATCATACTTGAACAGAATATGATCACTTTATCTACCAATTAAAATTTTCAACTCTTCATTTTACAAAATTAATATAATACTAATTGCTACTCAGAATCCCCATCAATATCATCATTCTTTCGGTTATTAGATTATATTAAATTCGGTGTGTTGGTCATCGGTGACCTCCACGGCTCCCAGCATGTCAAAGCGCGAAAATTCGTTCAGCAAGTTTCAAAATTAGTTTAACTTAGGTAACACAGGCGGCGTCTAAATGACAGCTCGGTGAATTTTCGAAACGGAGGCGTCCTTGTGACGCGGTAACAGGGCGTCGGGGCGCCGAAACGTCGAAAAGGACGCGGGTTATGTTTAGAAGAGCCGGAGGAACGAGTTTACGTGTATTTCAGGTGCGAGTAACTTCGTTGCCTGGCCCGCGGCCAATATCGTACCGCGGGCATAATTCCCGTAATTTACGAATACGCTTTCGTTCCGTGCGATGCTCGTTATAATTAACGAAGCGACGTATCGCGTGATTCATCCCTTTCTTTCTCTCTTAACGACGAGAAAGAAAAAAAATCGAGTTTCGACGAACCTCGAACTTCCGGCGAATTTGTTTATTGACCCTCCCGCGCGCTTTGACCTCAAAGAGGAGGATCGCGAAGCGCGCGATCTTATTTTCACAGGTGTGTATAATTAAACCACCGTTTATTGGTGTTCCCGATTTCGATGCTGATCGCAGATCGAATATCCCGCGCTGAATTCGACCGGTGTTTGGATTCGACCAGGCCGAATGTTATCGTGTTTCAGTTCGCTGGAGGGATTTAATGTCGTTCGGGGATAATTCCGATGAGAAAACATTATCGAAGGGATGATACGAAACACGACTTGTTACGCGCGATGATTCAACACCTATTTATACCGGGCGTGAAACGTAAAATCCACTATTCTCGACACATGGCTGTTTAATGGGTTCCAAATAAAAGTTAATCGTTATCGATATTGTTTACGAATCATTAACAACGCGAATGTCGTGCTAATATATTCGTAAGTCGTACAACAGCACTAAAATTTTCGGTTCTATAGATTATAATTTATGTAAGCTTGTTTCTGATATTTGATAAGTAAATTATTTTTTTATCAAAGTTCCTTTCGAGATTAGAAAATGCCAGAACTTTCTTCGTTACTTAATGTATGAGAATGTGAATGTTCTGCATTTATTTTGCAATATTTTGTTATTACAGAAGATTAATGTTGACTGTTCTCTGTTTTTCATGGCATCGTTTTAGCGGATGGTATTATGTTATGTGACTGTTTTTACTGTTATAGTCATCGCGTAAAGTATCAAAATTACGAATGGCGTCAAAGCATTAAAAAGTCGTAAAATTTGCGCATAAAACACACCGCGTATATTTTCCACGTATTTTCAGCGTTAATTCGAAATACCTTTGTAATTGCTTCCTATAAGTTTCTCGACAATGTAACGTAACGATAGTTAAATGGTATAAAAAGAGGTGTCATATTTTTATGTTAAACCTAAGTTAATCCTTGGACTATGGGGAGAGCCTACGATTTGAATTGAATTTTGACCTCTTCCTTGTCTTCATCTTTAAAATTTCAGGACATTCCTTTACATATTTTACAGTGCAATAAATAAAATTACGTTTCAAAATTTGTTCTTTAACAACTGAAATACCGTAATATGTATTTTCAAAATCTGAGTCATGTTTCTCGTTAAGCGAAAATTAGAACTCGATACTCATTGAAGAACGATTAGGGAGTACTTCTTACGATAAGACATAAAAGGTGAAAGATTAAATAATCCACTAACCTGGCGCGAGCTTTTGAAAGTTGGTCGATCTGATCCTGGAAGTCAACGACGACTTCCTGGTGTTTCTTGCGCAGAAGATGCGCGGTTTCTTCGCTCTCGAGATGAACATCTTCGAGTAGTTTGCGCAGCTTGGCCAGTTCCGTGTCCCTCTTCTTGTTAATCTCGAACTGCAAACATTTATTCAAGATGGATCATTAATTTTAATGTTTATAGAAGTGCATTCTATTCTTTAGATGGCCAGATGTCATTACGATGATTTACTTAACCCTTTCAGTGTTCATTAATGTAAAGTAGTGGCAAAATTATTTAAACTGTTCTTAATTTTTTATAAGTAATGTTTTTTCTTATTTTTAGTTATTTTTGAGTCTCTTCAACCCTTTAACCCTTTGTTTACGTACAAAGAATATCATAAGTACATTAAAAAAATACTCTCAAGTTTCTGAATTTCTATTAATATTATTATTTCGAAATCTCTAAGTCTTGAAAATACAGTATTTTGTTGCTTAATTTCTGGTACAAGAGAATATAGTATTTCCGGTCAGAGCGAAAGGATTAAATGAGTTTTGGTGCCTGGAAGCATGGACTAAACGCTGAAATAATTAATTCTTTAAGGATCAGAAAGTTTTGGTAACAATCTTGGAATAAATTGACTGATTAATGGTATCTGTTGGCCCTCTACCGTATAAAATTCCTTTGAAATGATTGATTTTGAAACTTACTTGAGATTCGGCGCCACCCTCTGCCTCTTCGAGGCGTTCGGACAATTGGATGACTTGCACGCTCAAATCAGCGCGCTCGCGTTCGATCTGCAAAGGAACGTACATAAAATTGTAATGAGCTTTTAACAGCATTACTAAAAATGTTATTATTGTGTATATTGCTAATTGCCATGGTGATCACAGTGCTATATATTTATAAATATTAAAGATATTCAAATACAGAATAATATTAATATTTATTATTATTTTTATAAAACATATTTTAAATGAAATCAGTAAGAAGAAAATAAAATAAATATTCTGAACATAATTACGAGATTATTGGTATTCTTAAGAACTGGAGTTCCTACATGTCTGACTACATACGCTTATTTTCACTGCGACGTTTAACGCGATAGTTCTAATCGATCCATTTTATCCTTCAAAATTAATTATTTCATTATTAGTTTATTGATATTACAACGATCCGCAAATGTCAATTATTATATTTGTGGAATTATAAATAAAACAGTAGAATATTTTTGTGATTTGTCCTTATCAATTTGTAAAAAGGAATATTAACCTATAATTGATACAGTGATCATTCTATTAGATAAAAAGTATAGTGGTGACCATAAAATTCTACCGAAATGTCAATATATCAATATACAATTAGAAAAAATAAATATAGTATTATGCCAAAGGAAGTTTAGAATTATACCAAAGGAAGTTTTAATTATTACATTTACCAACTAATTCATTAAATAAATCCTGCATGGAAATTATACCTAATGATGTTCCTTATCATGCCTTATCGAATAAGATATTTTCTTGCAATGGTGTTCATCGATATTGTTGAAACATGTTGATAAGAGCAGAGTGTAATCGAGACGCGAGGCATTGTTTTGGAAAGAGGCCTCGAGGAACAAGCTCGGTGCAAGCTTGACGTCAGGTTTCTTCGGACCGCGAATAGAACGATCTAATTCCGGACGGACCGACTCTATATCGGGAGCTTTATTCATATTACAAACGAAGCGTTTATCGAGAAAAAGAGAGACTCGTGACATCGCCGTAACACAGAATTGGGCATATTTACAAATAACGAACTCCACCAATTCTTCAACAATTTTCGAACCTTCATTACGCTGTATTAATCGAAGTAACTATTTTATCTTCCAAGTGGAATTACACAAAAATTATTCGTTATTATTCGTTTTGCTTTGCTTAAATAATAAGCTAATTTGACGTAACAGAACTGGGAATTTTGATGAATTCTGTGGTAAATAGTGGTAAAATGTAGTCATTTACGAATAATTCATAATTTTTAAATAATTATTTATTCAGGGAACGAAATTTTCCTTTAAATAAGAAATTAGTCATCGTCCGTGAATAATTTTAAACAATGCCCAAGTCTGCCCCGTAAGTGTTCGTTCTCAGGAAATCAGGTTCTCGTTTCATCCAAATCATACTCTGTGAAATAAATGTTCACTTCACGATAATAACTGACAAGATTAATTTTTCTGTTTGATGTGCGAACAATTTCGGTGAAATAAACGACCCAACGTATAAGCAGACATTTCTAACGTTATATAACAAGAGGTACGTTTTCTTTTCATGAGTCATCCATACACTGTCGGGTGATATTTAACGTGGTCATAATTTCCATGTTCTTGCTTTTCCAAAGCGCGGAGAAGATGCTGGCAACGGTTCAAATCACGTAACACGACATGAATTTAACTTTCACTATCGATCAATGAAATCGTATAAAAATTCCTTAAAGTCACCTCATTTAAATAGATATTCTTTGTCCTTCAAATTCAAGGTACTCATATATTCAAAATTATAATTGCTTTCAAGAGAAAAACCTCGACTTTCGATCGTTCATTCTGAATATTCTTTCGTGGAAATAAGATATTTTTATTGTTGTTATTAATATTTTTTTTATATACAGATAAGTTACACGTACACTGAACACGAAAGAGGAATGCGAGTCCGTAAGCTGAAGAGGCGCGCATCCCCAAAAATAGACGCGACTCGAGAGCTGGACATTTCGACCTACTGCTCCCCACTCTATGGTGGAGAGCAGACCAGCATCGCTTTTTTTGTATCAGTTTCAAAATTCACAATGTCCGGATTACATAAAGTCTCGAAATTTGTGCCCACCCCTTTCCAATATTTTTATCTCAAACTTCTTCAACGTTCCATTAAAAAATATTTCGTGCTTCGAAATTAGAACAATGTTCATCTTCGAATGTTTCATCGAACTAACAGAATACCTTATTGGAATTACCATGCAATTGATTTTGGTTTTTGTAGCACGTATGTGTCACCCGGAATAATAATGACGTGTCTCCAAATTTATTAAAAGGACAATTTTAAAAATGACAAAAGCTGCTTTTTGTAGAAAAATTGATATTCAGAGTCGCGTCATTATCGTTCTGGATCATTGATGTAACGCAAGGTGGAAATGAACTCACCCTCTGACGCAGCTCTCTCTCAGACTCCAGGTCATCCTGCAGCAGGCGGATTTTGTCCTGAAACGAGAGGCAAGAAAGGATTAAGAGCGTGTCGCTGGGTTGGTTGGAGAGGGTCAGTGCTTTTACGTAATCGACCGACGGAAATACCCAACCAGCGGCATCTTGGTATTTCGGAAAGACGGACAGCCTGCGAGAAAACGGGCTGGCCCTCGCGAGGGAACAGGAGGATTCTTTGTTCTTAGCGACCGTCCATCGGGGTCGTTTTTAAAAAAAGAAACGAAAGAACGTGCACCCGTCCATTCGTGTTCCTTTTCAACGAGGTAGCAGCAAACAGTACAATCTTACTCGAGTGCATAGCCGAGTGCACGTTCCCTTGTTCCCCGGGCTCTTCAAGGTTTCAAATTCGGTCCAGGACGGAACAGGCCTGGATCCAGGGTCCAGGTGGACGATATCGATCAGGGTCGTTGGTCTTGGTTCGTGGACGCCTCGAAGATGTCACTGATGTCCCGGCACGATCGTCATTTACGGCCGATATTTACGACTATTTTCGTACACGAGCAATCCGATAGCTAAAGAACGGTCTACGACACTTTCGTTCCTCCTGGGGATTGGCACTAATATCCCTTATGGTCACTGAACTTTGTCGCACTGTCCCCGCCGCGAAATCGATCACTTACTATCCGTTTCACGTTTTCACCAGCGATCACTTGCCGTTTCTTCGTTTCTGGCCTTTGTTCTCCATCGTCCTGCGTCCTCTTCGTTCCATTTCATGAAACGTTCTTTTCGAAACCTTGCTATTGGATGTTACCTTTACAGGCACTCCTTGGAACCTCATTGTTTAAACGTTACTTAAATAAAAATTGCAAAATCTTTCCTGTTCCCTTTTTCTCTTTACCACTGTTTGAAGATGCTAGGCTATACTGTAATACTTTATTAATCTATGGTATCATAAAAAGGAAAAGTTGAATTAAGCTAAAGGATTAAAATATATTAAAGAATCTATGGCTGAATAAAATATTTAAGAAATGGGGAAGAAAGAAGGTTTATTCATCCAAGACCTACCTCCAGTCTGGAGAGAGCGCTCAGGTCGGCGCTGTATTCGATGCTGACATCGGCGGTACCACCCCCGGTGGAGCGGTACGTGTATTTGGAGGCTTTAGCGATCGCTGAAGACATCCTCTCAAGTTTGGTTTATTCGCTTTGTTGACGATACCTCGTTCCTATTCTTTTTGTTCTCTTCTACAGCTTCTTAGCAAAGCTTCGCCTTTCGCCTTTCACCTCGATTGGGTCTGGACTGACGCTAAATTGAATCGTCTCGATTCGAAGTCGTCGTGATCTGCTACCACTTTCTTCCGTTTCCTCCTCCTCGTCTTCTTCGCCTTCTTCCTTCTGTTCTTCGGGGTTTCGGAGCCGACCAGCGCCCTACTCGTAGTGCGCGACCCGTCGTCGTTCGTATGGCGCGCCGGCGGGTCCATGGCTTCGTCAAAATGACGGTTGCGCGCATGCGCGCTAGATCGTCCGCGTCCCCCACCAGGAACACGGGATCGGGACTCGTCATCCTCGTCCGACGAGAGGAACCACCAGCCGACGACCACCACTGTTACTTGGACGCCCACGTTTTCTCAAGCAGCTGCCAAACGGCGGATCGGATATTTAGAATCGGCCATTACAAAAAAAAATCACGTTCTTGTGGATCGTTTCACCCCTAAACACTCACAGCCTTAAAAAATTAACCCTCGAATTAGTCATAATCCAGATTTAAAAAACGCACACCACGATATTTCAAATGTAAAGGAATAAATATACTGGATGAAACAATATTTAAAGTAATACTTTGAATTTTCAAAAATGAGCAACTAAAATTGAGCCTTTAATTGAAATTGCGAAGGAAATAGTGTAGGTCTCTTCTTACAATTAAGAGATACTGTTAGTTTTGTAAATGAAAATTCTTAATGGTACAGCAAGTGATTCATGAAAAACTAAATTCTTCCAACAATGACTGCGCAGATCAAGACTCAAAAATAGTAATTTAACAGAGTGAACTTTAACGCCCACTTGCACGAATGCCGTATACGATATTCGAAAAGTAGTGTTTTTATAGATCAAAGGTATTTTGGTACCAGCAAGAAAGACAAAACGTTCTTCGTTACTGTATTGTCGACTATGAGATAGAGATCCTGCGTTCATACGTACAACGAGAAGTTATTAAAGTTATAAATTATATGTTACTTCATTTTGGATCGTGTTCGCGCTCTGCTCAACTCAGTATATTGTACGATTCCTCTAACTGCCAACTTTTCACTGCTTTTGCGACTCAGAAATTCTGTAAACTTGTACTGGATCTTGTACGCCTTCAGAAAGATTAATTATTTCCTTTATTCTTAATAAAATTTTATGAAAATCAATATAACTACAATGGATAACGTGATAAATGCAAACTATATGTATCTGGAAGACTTTTGAGGACAATTTAATTTTAAAATGAAATTGTACAGTCTAATTTCATTTATTGCTATTAAAAAATTTGAAGCGACCTTTGATCAGAAAATAAAATAGCAGTACACTAATTATTGTCGCATGTCCCTCGCGTGTTTTAATTATCTCTTCGTATAACCAACAGCTCGCAAATAAATTAGAAGTCATCCTTAGGTGAATTATTTGCAAAAGAATATTAATTGTATCAGGTGGAAGTCTAGCAAGGACGCCTGTCAGTTCAACAAGTGTTCATTCCTCGAGGAAAAATCGATATACAAAATCAAACGAACGGATGCTGTCAATTGTAATCAGAATCGGCTCCGACGTCCCACGCCTCCCTTTCAACGCTGAAATATTCGTCTAACATGCAGCCGGCACAACCGCGTTGCTCTTCGTACCGATTTAGATATACCGTACTTGAAAAGCAGCAGGGTCATCGTTTCTCGTGCAGATTGACCATCGATGACAGAAGTCGTTGACACGTTCGAATCTATGGCAGTGTGGGTGTGCCAGCGTTGAAAAAGTATAACAATATCGCCACGTCATCGTGTATTGTTATATTCGTCGAATCATCCACGATTATTTTAACGCGACCACTCACCGTGTTAGGACTAGAATCAACAATCGGATCGAAGGACGGTACAAGTCCATAATTAGCCAAACGATTTCGCAATTAATTGTATACCGTCTGATTCGCAAGGATGTTTCAGCGATATTTTCAAGAACTGATATCTAATGAAGAGGAGGCTAAAATAATTTAAATATAGCTTTTCCCAATGCGTGTTGGCTAAAATCTTCTGAGATTCTTTTTACCTGGCATGTGTTTACTTGATTTTCTTTCATTAACCGAATATTGGATAAATAAAGAGGTTTACTGTTAGAAGATATAATTTAATAGTTGAATTAATGCGTCTACGGTGTATCAAGTATTTAAATCTTTGTTTATTTTAAAATTAAAATTAGAAATTAATAAATTGTGTAGATACAGTAAAGGCTACTATGTGTATTATACGCTGAAAAGTTGGTGAAACGCGTATGGAGACGGTGCCAAGCTATAATTGCTGATGGAGGAGACTGGACCCATTATTGGGCAACAGTGTTTCGTTATTGAGTATTAATGTTTCGGATTTACTTTGAAACTATGTTATAGTTTCAAATATATTATTATTCAAAGCAATATCTGTGTCTCGTTCTTCTGGAATAGACTGTACAATATTCACAATTGTAAATTGGCATCAGAAATCAAACAAGAAGGATGCCCTATATTTGTATCCCTTTATTTCTGTTCATGAGAAACTCAATTTTTTGTGGAACCTTTTCTGTAAAAACCTTTTCTGTAATAATTTATCATAATTAGTGCACCCTTGGAAGTCTTTGAAATAAGAAATCTTTTCACAATTTGTAAATTTCGAATCTTGTATATTAGATTTCTTCGTTAAAAAGGTATCTAGCATAGAGACTAGCAGTTTTATGTAATCGTTCGATAGAAAGAGGTTGATCGATGACTCAACAGGTGAACGGAATTAATGTTGAAAAACTGTCGTCCAACGGCTGAGTTTCGCCGAGAATTCTCGCTGATCCTGCAGCTGCAATGAAACATCTGCAGCAACAACAGCTTCTTGGTATTTACACTGTCGACATCGTTATCGTCGTTGCGACGACGCCTAGTTAGAATGCCAAACGGATTTTCATCGAAGCTGGTATTGCGGCGCCGATGTATTCCTTCCACTCGATGCTCTCGAAATTTATTTAAAATCCTCTTTACGCCAGCTACTATTTAAAATATTATTTTGTAGCGATAAAAAGTTCAAACGAGATAGTACTTGCAAAGAAATCCAGGAAAATGTAACAATTAATGTGAACAGAATCGCATTATTGAAAATCGGATTAAAAACGAAAAAGAAAATATTCTTTTAAATATTAATTTTCAATAATTTGAAACGTGCTCATTTAAAACTTGATAGTTTAATTTTAGTTGACGTAAGTAAAACATACGTTTCATAGGATTGTGTCACGAGTGATTCAATATTTAAGCCTTTCAATAAACTTTCTTACTTAACACGTTGACTGGCACAGTGAAAACAGACGTGTGTGGTAAGACACACTTAAATTCCATTTATTATAATTTCTATCCATTAATTTTCAAATGTAACCATTCAAATGAGTACTTTACACTGTTAGCCTAATATTAACAATATTCCAAATTTATTTGACCTATCTTTATTAATTATTCAATTATTTAAAATTTAAGGCGCCAGTGATCAACGTAGCAATCAACGTGTTAAAATAAGAAATCGGAAGTAATTAATTTTCATCTCCTTTGATAGTTCCAGTGTTAACAGCATAAGTTGTTAACTGTCAAAGTACATCTAAATCGAGCACCCATAGCCGCTGACAGGAATTAAAGAGTTAACATAATCGTGTTTGTATACACTTCAGATATCGGTATGGCAGTACTCATTCGTCTACTCGTACCACTAGCCGCGTCCGATAAAGCGCCGTCTTGTTCTACTGGTTATTTGTCCATCTCCCACCACCGCGAATTCCTCTCGTATTTATATCATCCAATCCATTTTTATTTATACGAAATGGTCACAACTGGTCGGAAAAATATCTTCTCCATCAATATTCCCTACCAATTCATGAAATCATTTTTCTCAAGCGTCTTTAAATATGCATAAGCACGAGACGAGAACGTAAATCGAAAGGAAAACATGAAACATTCCGTTCAACGCGAACTTCCAGTTTTCGTCAAAATTTCTTCGATCTCCCACCCCGCCCCACTCCCGTCGAGTGTCTATAAAAGGTCGCCGGGCAATGGTGGGCAAAGATGTTCGGTCAGCCTAGCCAGGAGCTCACCAAGTAATTTGAGATTGGCCCCTTCTTCTTCTTCTGGCGTCCTCTTCATCACCTTGCCCTCCCACTCTTAACAACGAGCACGTGGCTCCCTCTGGTGGAGAATTTCGGCCACATCGGAAAGTGAAGCACATCGGAAGAGCTCGGACCAGAATAACTGCCTCTTTCTCTCTTTTTCCCCACTATCAACTTTTTGTAACCCTCTGGTCCCTCTGAGAGCTTCGCCCATCGTGAAACTCGCTTCTCGCATCCGCGTTTCCAATTCGCGCCGGCACGTTTTACCGGATATTTGGCTACGAACCCCGGACACCACCCTACCAATTGGTCGGTTTACACGTTCGCCTTGTTTACACGGGGACCGAGGAACGGGGGTTGTTCGAGGCAAACTTCGCCGGAGGAAGACGAGAGTCACGGAAGTAGCCTGTAAAGTCGTTGGCGCGAGACGTCATTTCGGGGATGACTTTTCGTTTGTTGCTCTCGGGCGAGATTGGATGACCGGATGAGATTTAATACGATGGCATCGAAAAATATACAGGACCGCTATCTATCCCTCTAATTTTAACGCGACCGATACGTGAATGAAAATGCATTCTTTTTCCTTTTACGCGTTCGCTATTCCGACTGGAAATACACTTAAATTTACATGGAATGTGACCCAGTTAATGGGCTTCGAATTTCAAGACAGCGTACCATTATAAATTCGTCTCTGTCAGTAGGATGGTGTTTAATAGCTTCCAAGCAAAATTCAGAAAATTATTCGCAGAATCGAAGCGGCTTTGGATCCTGTCAGGTGGTAATGTATGCTGCGCTGGATGGAATCATTAACGTTTTTCTTGGCTAAGTTTTCGAACGGCCAGGTTGTGTAATGATATCAATTAATATGGCGTGTAATAAGTGGACCGTGAAATGGAAACAGGATGTTTACTGCTTCCATTTGGTAGTTGAATTAGATTTTTAAGTCGAACGGTAAAATTTTGCTCAAAAATCAAAGTTCTGTAATAAATATCTAAATAACCGGGTGGGCGAATTTCTAGAGTGTCTGTAAGCACCGATAATGATGAAAGGGTTAATAAAACTGGGAATATACCATTATTAATTCCAAGTAACATTTTTTCATTACAAAGAATTTGTATAAATGTATTTAATAATTTCCCGTACCCAGAAATTATTTAGTAACAACACAGTAACCTTCAATATAAGTATTTGAATACTGAAATTTTTTATTTTTGTTCATCCATTCCGCGCTGTGCGCCGTTGGATTCGCGCAAAAGAACTATAATGATCTTCGTGTTGCCGGGTAAGCACACTGCCCCAATTTTCTAAATATACCTTCCGTCTGACTCTCTCATTTCACTGAATTCCCTCGGTCGCTCTGTATTGAAAGATCTTGACTTCTCAATCATGAGTTTAATGTTTGTAAACAGACCCGGTCGATAGGTCGTCTTAAACAATAGTTGCTCTTTGGTTCGATAACGATTCATTGATACAAAGTGGCGCAACAAAATGGTATTACTATGTATAGTACAGTCTCTCTTGTTCGAATTAACTCTTCATCAGGGTTGACACAAATTTTCGTACACTGCGTGTACTGGCTTACGGAATTGCCTCGAAACCGATTTCAGGAAATTTAAATGTATAGATGTAATGATAAAAGAGAGAATTGTAATTACCTTTGAAATTGTAGCAATTTATATGTAAAGACATCTTTATTAGTCGTATGAAGGGTTTGGATAGTGAAATTTTCAAATAATGAAACAGTTGGATTTATTTAAACAAATATCCAAATAACTGACGATCAATTTACTTATTCATGGATTCCATATTTTTATAGCTACCAAATTACACAAAAGTCGTCTCCAATATGCAGTTTTACTTTGCATGATAGAACATATGGATAATAGGTGTTAAGATATGTTTTAATTATGGTAAAGTGGGTAGACTTGTAATTGCATTATGTTTTATGTTCAATAATAATAAAGAATAAAGAATTATTTACAGAAAGTTATACAATAAATTACATCTAAATTCAGGTTCCAATAATAAATTTCTATTCGTTTCTTCCACAAAAAATATTTCGATATAAGCAAGACACAATCGTCTTAAGTCTTCTGATCACCGGATGTCAAAATCCGTGCAATTTCATTCCGGTTATACCCATTGCTACTCTATAATTACACCAGTCGATTGAGTCAGGAAGAAGGCAACAGGTGGACCCTAGAGACCCGTTACTAACGATCGAACAGCTGAATTGGTTCTATAGTTTTGAATTACCTGTGCGGTCGATTTATTTCAGGATCGAACAACCAATCGAATCGAACGAGCATTTTCAATGCGTTAACAGAGGTTCCGACGTACGGAATTTAGGCCGTTCGCGATCATTATCCTGAATCGTTTCAACCATAATACCGTTTTAGAAAAACGCGGATATATCTACCCTTCGAACTACAATTTACGATCGATATAATACAAAATAAATGAAAAATTCAATATTTTTAGAACCATGGCTTAGATCACTTTCAGACACATTGTTATTCCATTTAAATGGACAGAAAGTGACTTTGTTCGCGTGAAAGAGATATTTAAAACAGGAGAATCTTAAAATCGTAGTCGAATTGATCTGCAAATTAATATTTTGTTATGAAATATAGAACGATTGATTCTGATCACTAATGATTAAGAGATTGATGAAGATCTTAAATCCTTTCAGAAAGAAAGAATCATCTCCAAAAATATCTTCAGCAACCGTAAACAATGGAATCTGGCTTGATTCGATGTACATAAATTCGGATCGCGTTGGTCCCGGTCGCGTCTCGTAATCCTGCGACCAGTTACTCGATCGAACGTCGGTGAAAAATACATTCAAACTTCCAGAAAATAAAATTACGAAAAAATAGCAAGAAACTTTGGCTGGTATTGTTTGGTCGGACTTACTGTCGTGCTACTTTCCGATCGGTTATTTTAAACGATCCGAATTCTATTCGAGACGAAACATCTGATGCGAAACGAAACGAGAACGATTCTCTCTATTGATTAAAATAAACATTTCTTCGTTTAATGAATCATCTACGATACCAAAACGAAGCGACTTATTAAAATATAGAAGAAAATTCTATGAATATTAAAACGTAATAATTTTTAAAAGGAAAATTCCTGTCACTGTTAATTTCTTTGTTTTCAGATTCTAGGAAAATTAGCTCTTTGTATTTGGACTATTTTTACGATACGATCTAATCCAGTTTATTTTTACAGTGAAGTGTTCGGAAACCAAAAGTATTTTGAAAGCAAACATTCATAGAATAATTATATTATTTATAGAATAAATAATATAAATAGTTTATACTTAAAACTTCTGCAGTAAATTACATATACTGCTGAAAGAGTTAAACTGAAAGCTTAAATTTAAAAGTTAGTAGATTAATCCTTAACCCTTTAACTAGCAAAAGACACTTTTAATTTTAATACAATTTTATTTTAGGTTTCGGTTAAAGCACATATCACAATCAAATGATTAGTAATTGGATTTTCCCTGTGACAGTTAGATACCAGGGATTAATCGAATATTTATCAAAAGATTTTTCGGGTCAAATCGTAAGATGCTATTTTAAGAATGTTAAAACAACACGATCATAACATCAAGATATTTTATGTTTCAAAACATTGGGCGAGACGCGTATCCATTTCTTCGATATTCAAATGGAGGTACCAACATTCAGGCTATAGAATATCACAGGCGGGCAGTTTGATAATTCACGGTTTTATGGGAAACATTTGCGGTAAATGACGCAAAGTATGAGGAATCCAAATTTTGGCAACGATTAGCCGTTCATTGCGAATAATAAAGAATCGTACTCTGAGAATACAGAAACGAGCGATGCGCTAACGATAAACAGCCTGGTGCGATGTTTGCCTCGCGACAGAGAAATTATGAGTCACCGTTTGAAATCGCCACGAAAAACTTTGGCTAAGGCTTTTCAGCATCGCTGGGAGAAACTCAAGATGACTAACATGCTCTATTCCTGTCCGAACGATACACACTTGTATCCAATGGGAAAGTGGGCTAGAACGTATGAAATATCAACCCTCTTCACGATCATACGTTAAACTCTTTATGAGTTTATTTCATTTCAATTTTATATTTTCGTTTTGCTCTGTTAATAGGTCATTTATGTACTTATTCCAACATTTGTCCAACATTTTAATCATTTTATTTTATTTTCAGCGTGTGCACGAAGTTTATAATTTGATCAACTTGATGTGATTATTTATCAACTTTGTTGCTGGAAAAAGTAACTGGGAAATTTTATTAATAAAAAGAAAAATATTCTATATTAACACGTTGGCTGCTATGGTGGTCACCGATGCCTTAAATTTTAAATAATTGAATAATTAATAAAAGGAAAAGTCAAATAAGTTCTGAATATTGCATTCGAATGGTTATATTTGAAAATTAATAGAAATTATAATAATTGGATTTTAAATGTGTCTTACCACTCACGTCTGTTTTCACTGTGACAGTCAACGTGTTAAACATTTACAAATTAATAGTTTTGATAATTTAATCAGTTATTCCAAGTTTATATCTATTTTTTTTAAATTTAAATTTTATTAATATTAGAATATAGTAAATTATTGAAAGAAATAAAAATAGATTCTTTTCTTTTAAAACAATATTAGACTTAGTCACAACTTCGTGAATTCAATAAAATGTATTTTTTAAAAAACAGCAAACGAGCTATCATTTTCTTGATTCGATGAAAGAAGGGTTGCGTTATCGAAGGATCATTCGATTTTCCAAGCAGAGGATCCACCACAAAATCGGAACCGCTTCTCGACTCTGAGAACCGTTCGTCGCTACGAGTGGTGCTCGCCGATATTTTTATTGCCGCGTATTTATACACCGGGCCGCTTCTATATCGGGCACAAAAATATTTCTAGGTGGATCCATGGAGACTGAACCGATCCGAGCAGCATCGTCCGATGGCTTCCGTGATTTACAGGGACTGATTGAGATTAATCGACGACACCGGCCGCACGAGGCACGGTTCGTTTTCACTGCCACCAGAAGATCTGACACGATTTGTCAGGCTCGTTGCTCTATTCTCATCCGGATTCGTTCAAAAATCGACCAATCTGAGGGCATCGCTTAGGAACCGGGACGAGAAAAGTTGTACGCATCGAAACAAATAGTTATGAAATATATGTCCATTTATTTTTGGACCGAAGTGTAACAATAGTTGGACGATGCGCTAGCAGAAATTGCAGGAAGGAATGCCGACGTTGGCTCTTCTTGTATCTGTTTCCCTCGGCTTCTGGCCCCTCTCGTGGCGCCATCGACTCTGAGAGCTTTGAAACCGTGCTTTTGAAAGCTTCGATGGAATCTCGACCGATAACCACGAGCTTAGGATGCTCCATTTATCGTTTGTTGAAGAGGGAAGCGTCGTTCTTGGCTGGTTCTGCTGGCTCTCGAAAGTTGGCAGCACGAAATCCAATTTGAGAAGCGGATGGAGCTGAAAATTGAACCTAGTAGATGTTACAGGTAACTTGTTCCTCTGACAGCAATTGTTTGTTTATTTTTATGAAATTTGACGTTTAGTTTATCATAAGCAGGGCATGCGCAATATTATAAGTTGTGGTTTAGTCGAATATAAATTATTTTAATTATTCTGTAATGGAAATTGAATAAATCGTGAACTTATAAGGAATCAATCCGTATCATTTGCTTTACAAAATTCCTTAAAAATCTTTGTACACTTGAGTACTAAAATATGTGTTGTCAAATGGTACTGCTATGAGTTTAATCCTTTTACTCCAACTGAACATATGATTAAGATTAAGGGTTAATCGACGATCTCTTCGGCGGCCTATCATTACCATTTGGAAATACATATTAAGAAAAGTCATTATAAAATGAGGACTCAATTAAGCAAATCCATTACCGTAACGTAGGGCTGAACGGATTAATTAAAATCGAAGGAATAATTCAACAGGTCTCCTCAAGACACGAGACAAACCTGTTCGTTAGTTCCACCACTTTATCCTCCTTCAGACTTTAATCAACTCGCATTATGCTCCGGGTAATAATGATCTCTAAGTTTTCCACGGGAAAGATCTGCTGTTCGTTTCGTGGGCCATCGACTTCGACTTCCCGTCGGAAAACACTCGAGCTAGCCGTAATTAGTTTTCGAAATCCAACGGAAGCTACTCGACGAAAGGAAACGTCCACGATAACCTCGAAAGCGAAACGCCATCGACGACGATTTAATTTGTCGACTTCCTGGAAGTCTTGCGAGCCGACCCCGATATCTCTCTCTCTCCAGCCAACCGAGAGCATACCCTGTTTCGAGGATTCTTCGGTCGATTTCTCGAAGGGGGAGAGAGGAGGAGGGGCAGGGAGGAGTTTCCGTTTTCGCGGTGCAGTTCTGGGGAATCGCACAAAGAGATCGTCCGGAGAATTCACTGGCCAGAAACGGTACCGCGGCAACACTGGCCTCATTTCCTGGACAAAGAGCGTAGTTTTGCCAGTAGTTTGTCTCCTGGTCGCCGGATTCCTTCGTGAAATCCTCCGGAGAATTCCGGGACCACCGTATCCGACGCTCAACCGTGTATTATACGCTTCCACTGAGACGCTCGGCGTCGACGACGGCTTACGTCGCCCCCGTTATCAGATTCGTGCGGTCGACGAAGGAACTTCACCTGGCCTCGTGTTTCAACGGGTCCCCGCGTACACTGCGGTATTTGCATTGAAAACTTTGCCAAAAGCTTCTTCCAGTTTGTAACTTTAACCCTTCTTTAAATTACGAGGTCCGCGA
Source organism: Anthidium xuezhongi (assembly GCA_022405125.1). Classification (NCBI taxonomy): domain Eukaryota; kingdom Metazoa; phylum Arthropoda; class Insecta; order Hymenoptera; family Megachilidae; genus Anthidium; species Anthidium xuezhongi. The sequence continues at coordinate 3,631,973 of CM039641.1, read as the reverse complement.
CGGCGCCGTCCCTCGAATCATGGATCTCTTTTTCATTGTAGTTTCTCGAAGCGTAGAACGAGTAACGACAAAGAGTCGGTATTTACGATTAACCGTCGTTAACAAATAGATCGCGTTCCAGGATCGCGAAAGCTCCTTTCTTTCTAGAAAACCTATTACAGATGTAATCGCTGCCGAACTCCTCCGATATTTCCAAAGAGGGGTTCTCCTTCGTTCGGAATCCTCTCAAGGAACAACTCCGTTCAAAGTGCTCACAGGGAAGGGATCTCTTTCGAAATATTCTTTCGCGGTATAATTCTCCGTTTACCCTCAAAGAATACCTTCTTTCTCAGGTCGCCAGACATTTTCCAAGGAGGTAAGTCCTTTATTTTTCTCGAAACGCTCTCTCAAAGCACCGATCCTTTCCGGGGCTTACGAACAGAGCCGCAGGTGGAGGACAATCCGAATCGTGGATCGTATTGAAAACAAGGTAAACAGCAGATTCGACTACACAATCGGCCGTCTCCGCTCCGAAGACAAGCGTGATAACATCCCCGTCCGATCCGTTGCTTGATAAGATATCATCGACAAGGATTGTTCGCAAACTATCAACTTACGGGACACCGTTTGTTCCTTGTAAATCCAGCTTCGACCCCGAGGGCTAACTTTGACGATTCTTCAAAGCGCAACTGTGTCAGACAGATACGACAAATACAGAAATCTTTTGAAATTATTTTCTTTGAAAATTATTCTTGACTTTTAACACGTTTACTGCCACAGAGGATTCAGACACACTTAAATTCTAATTATTATGGATACTATCGATTCATTTTCAAATGTAATCATTCAAACAGCTATTTTGCACTATCACCCCAATTCTAGCTATATCCAAGGTTGATTTTATCTTTTGTTTTGTTAATTATTCGATTATAGAAAATTTAAAAGTAAGTCGGTACTTTCTCGTGCTGAAAAAGATGAGTCGACTCGTCATGCTCGATTCTGAGGTAAAACTTCGATTCAGGGTCGTTCCTTCGCGAGTTCCTTCACGAAGGCCGCGTGTTCGAGGCTTGTCGTCGTGGAACGGGCACGGAAGCATCGTGGAGCCGGCGCGGCAGAACGGAGAGGACGTTAAAGCTATTCTTAAAATAGGGCTGGACTGAACGAAGCGAATGAACGAGAGAAGCCGATACGCGTGAGGGGCCGGGCGCGGGGTGCGGCCGGTTTGGTTAGCGTTGGCCGGATAAAGATGAAACAGCAGGACCGACAAAGAGACGAACGCACAAGAGGAGAACAGAGCGAAGACGAAGAAAGAGGAGGGAACACGGCGTGCCTCGCGGGTCGCCGGCTCTTCAGGGTCCGAGCTTCGTCCGAAACGAAGCGCCTCCGTAGCGCTCTCTTCCTTTCTTCTCTTATGAGACCGTGCCGTCGGGGACGACACTTCGTCGGTTCGATCGGTTTTCCTCGTTTGACCTCGCGGCTCTTTTCTATCATCCTCCTCCTCCTCGTCCCGCTCCCCTCTTCGTCGCCCTCCTGCTTTTCGGTGCCGCGACAAGACGAAACGTGGTGCAGTATTCGGGTGCTGGTGCTGGTGTTGTTGATGCTAGTGGTGGGTGATAGTTTGGTGTCGTCGATGGTGCCGGTGTCGGTGGTCGATGGTGGTCGGTGAATCCGAGAACCGGAGGAACTCATCCCCTGCTCTTCGGGTCCTTTCGCCTAGGGAGGGGAGGCTTGCCGGATCATGGCGTCCTACAGGAGCTACGTAAGTGTCCGGGGAAAGGTTAGGGATAATTCGCTTGCGAGGCACGTCGAAAATTCAAGGTTTCAATCAGAGACCGGGGATAGAGTGACACGGCGGATGAGACATTGTTTATCTATACGTGTTCTTCGTTAAATCGATCCTGTTCGGCCAAGTTATAATTGAATTGAGTTTTAGTTACTTCTTATATATACTAGGTATATTAAGTAATTGATCGATTACTAAATAGCCATTCAAAGGAAATTTTCGAATAACAAATAAAATCGAAAGAATAGTTCTTAAATAGTAGCTTAAAAATTATGAAATTATTTAAATACCTTGGCTATTCTAACAAAGTTATGGAACAAGAACATGTATCGACTATACTCTTGTTTACGGTTCAATCGTCGAGCACAAAAAGATCGATGTCACCCATCGACCCACAACTGAGATGAGCGTAATTTCTACTACGTTCGATGGCATCGATGCGATTCTTGACCACGTGTTGCAAGATGTATGGTCAGAGCTGATGCATAACGAACGGTTTCCATTCGTATGCAACGGCGTGCAAAGTGACACTAGCCACACGATATCTAGGATCTGGAATGCGAGAGCCACGCTCCCGTATGGCTGACGCTGTTCCACGTTATCGTGAAAAATGACCGTCTAACGAGTGGCCAACGATAAGGGATCTTGCGGTATTCGCTGTTTGGACATAATAGTTTACGCCTGTTTAGGAGCCGGGAAGTCTGACACGACACCATTGCTCGATCTCGCGTTTAAACGCACGAGAAGCGCGATCATGCCACTCGATGACCCGTTTAAAGGAACGAGCTAGTTGATGTTTGGTATCTATTACGTAGGCTGTGGGTATTATTAAGTTGAACCATATGAAGTTATCAGTATTGAACTAGTCGGTGAATTGATCCGTAAAATTTATTAATAACGTACCGAATTCTTAACCTTTTAACTGATACATCATTTTTCGATGACGTAAAAAAACAATTGAATGACTCCTAAATAAAGTCATTGATATGTTTAGTATAAGTATTTTAATTGCAAGAAATAGTTTTTTATTCAGAAAGGATAACCTGGTATCAAAGGGTTGAAAAATGTATAATTTGATATAAAACAGATAGAGGTGTAATTACATTCCATGCTATTTTTGGTAAAATACCTCTGACTGCGCAAATATTTTTGAAAGCTTACTGATTTTTAAGAAGCAGGGTGCACAAAAGCTTTTTAATTTAATTTAACATACAAACATAAAATGGGGTGTATTCGCACTCGGGTGCACAGAGGAAGGTTAAAGGGGGTGTACCACAATTAAGTGTTTATAGATAGTCAGAGTTTAAATTCCTTTAAAGGCGATCACTTTGAATCTTGGAAATTTAAATTTAAACATAAAACAATTATCTTAATTTATTCAGTAGTTTCAATGTTGAAACTTAATTTGTTGCTATAGTAGATGATCACTATACAAGGGTTAAACTTGTACCGGTCACCAGTGATCCTCGATGCAATGAATGTAATAAAATGAAAACTAGCTGCAACAGTTGCACTCATGCAACCGCGTATTTCTGACGTAACATTTGCTCCATTGTTTCGACACGAACGAAACGAAAATTTCCAACGAATTTCGTTTCCTCGCGTCGCACGACGGTCCGACCGTTGCACCCTGGGCGCAATCTGTACGCGAGTCGGGCCGGTGTAATTATGCAATGTAAATGAGCTCCATTAACGTTATCGCCGGTACGGAAGGCCGCGAGCGCACGCGAGCTTCTGTTCCGTGCGGATCGTGGCCGTTCTGTTTACAAAATATCCGAGATTTTAAGAGCACCGCTCGACAACCACGCCGATGACGTGATTTCACCCTTGCCACACCGTTTCTTTCGACACGAAGATCGTTCGCACGTGTTACGTATATTCGTGCTCGAAAGATCGAGCACACTGGCCTTGCTCAACAGAATCGTTACGATCGTAATACGTTCGTTACTCCTTCTTTTGAATGAAACCGATTATTCCAGCCTCTTATGCCAAAGTCCTTTCGTTACTGACAAATTTTCGGATATAAAGGTGACAGATGGTTCAAATTTTTATTACAGAAACGTTAACCTTTGATTTTTTTCATTAAAAGTCTCTTATAATTTATTCTTGATTAAGGGTTAATTACTTTTTTATTGGTTTTGATTAATTCTGTTAAACTTTAGCATTCCATTATATCAGAAATGCAGTAGGATATATTGTTTAGTATTTAATTAATACGCTGGTTGCCACAGTAGAAACATTCACATTTACTGTAGCATATAATAATGTAGATTATTATAGGTACTGAAAATTGATATTTTAATCTCTTAGCTGCTTATGATAAGTATCATCATGAAGAACTGGTAGTTCTCTATATCATCTCTTAATTATTATGACACAAGGTAAATAACTTTTGGTCTACTAATTAATATCATCACCATAATAGTAACATTATTTGTATTAATCCTTTCAGATCTGATTTTTTCTGCATTCAAGAAAAAAGTGTTTCTAATAAAATGAAATTGAATTATAATTTGTAGCCATGTTCTTTAGCAATCTATTATAGTCATGCAAAATTGAAAGCTTAATTTAAAAAATTATTCGATAATATTCTTAATACCTTAATCATTTTAAACTAAATACTATCAAACAACTAGAAGTAGAAGAAATTATAGAAAATTTTATTCGAAACCAATATTATAAAATTTATACACGATAGCAAGTGGAAAACTTAATTCGTGTCCGCAGGCAATTACAACTGTAACGTGTCTGACCATCCACGTCTATCTTCACTCTGATCTGTAACGCGTTAATAATTGATGTTTTTAATGTGCCCACATGTCCATTTCCACCGTGGTAGTGAACGTAGTAAGGGTTCCGCGGACAAAAACCAGCGTCCGCAGTAGATAAGGGTCGGTCAATGGTCAGACAGTGTCCGACCGAAATGTCAGCGAACTGGTGCCATAATAATACGTAGATCGACAGGCAGAGCGGAGGGCAGAGGTAAACATTTACCAAAGGAGCTCGAACTTGCCAGCCAGCAGCACGAATTCTGGGTATGCATCTCTCGGAAACGCGTTCATACGTCGGCCTCAGGTCGCTTTGCCGTGGCCAGCAAAATTAGCTGGGCCTTTCCCAAACGACGTCTGCCTGGCGGCGATGTGCTCGTGTAAACCTTTCCTCTGCCTATGCCACGAATACGCGCTCCCACACCGAACGGCCAGACACCACGTATACAGGGTGTCTCAGAAACTGGGCCAAACTATTCCTTTGAAACAGTGTTGCCCGTTTCAGTGCGATTAACCCTCTTACGGACACCTAGAAATTTTCGAAAATTATGGCTACCTTGCCCACTTATTCCAATCAATTTATTGAATTGCGATATTTTACAATAAAACAGCTGCAAAAATGATCTATTTTATTCATTCTCATTACGTTTTATTCTTTCACTGTATATAAGTTCAGTTTTTAACCCTTTATAAATTACTGAAGTAACATAACCCGAAAGAATACGTCTTTCAATAGAAAATAGAAATTATTTCTGAATATAATTAAACATTGTTACATGTATATGCATAAAGGTCGAAGCTAGCAATAGTTGTGAAACTGTATACTCGGTTAAAAGGTAGAGGGAGTTAGCTAGTGCATGGAGTGTCAAATTTCAAAGGGAGTTGACCCAGACAACCTTACGATGTATCAGGTTTTTCCTCGCAGGATTTTCGCGAAGAAGCCTGATAAAGGATATCCCTAGCCACTTCGAGTGGCTTTAAGGAAGTTCCTTAGGGAACGAGCAGTTTTGCCTCCATCAAGTTGGGTTCTTTAGAGACTGCTGCATAGAGAGTTATGTCGTGGGTGTACGGTATCTCCTCCACTTAGGTTTTCATAAAACGGAGTTGGATATTACTTCGGTAATGTTCGAATAAAAATTGCAAGTAAATGAATTTATTCAGGAACGACAAATAATTTTTTAATCAAAAATTTATTCACTGGTGTTTTATTGATAATTCTCCAAAACGGTGACGTATTATTTACTTTAATTTTATTTGAAAATTATCCATTGGTGGTGGAATGTGTCCAGCTATATTATGAAAGAAGAGTAACTCTGTAAAGGATTTTCGTGGGTGGATGGATCCTAATGCTCCTAATGCGGAGGCTCTATCCATTGAATAATATTTGAACTATCTATGCTGATTTCAATCGAATATCGTTCCTATCCAGACAGTTTATTTAGTAATTCGAATCGCCTGCTGTGCAAGATCGTCGATTCGAAACACTTCTACAACTCTTTCTTGTATGTGATTTGAAAATATTTGTTTGCATTTGTCTTCCTTCGAACTAGCGCTCATATTTCAATTATTTTACTGGATTTTAATTCACATTCTTTGGGTGATGTTACGGTTCGTCAGAAATAATTGGCTACAAGGAAATGGAAAACTGATTCATAGATGTTTACTACGTAACAGTTACATAGGAGGCAAAAATGCATTCTCCATTCATACGTCCAAGAAAATTATAAATATATACTTTAATTTCATAAAAATTAATTTCATTTTTTGTTAAGCTTTTCGTTAGATTTGATACAATTTTCTGCATTGTGATGTTTTTTGAAGGATATGTTTGATTATGTCTTAAGATACCACAGTTTAATTTTTATTGTACAATTTCAGCAGTATATTACTTAAAAATCTAAAAATGGGTCAATAACATGTGGTACGAAGCAAAAATTTATTAAAATTAGAATTTCAAGCAATAGAAAAAGCTATTTGCCAGTATTGACGTAATGCGTGCAGCTTATTTTAAACAAAATGTGGTTTTGAGGAAAACATTTTCAAAATTTTGCATCTAACTTCGTCACCTCAGTGAACTGAGACTTACATTTTCAGAAAAATCAATTGTCTGATCCCTTCGAATGGAAATACCCCGTCGAATATCTGCATAAAATCTAATTTTGGAAAAAGAAAGGTAATTCGAGGCACTCGTCCCGGTTCAAGTGGATCCTATTCGCGGCACGCTGTCCGTTCGTCAACTTTCTTATTTAAGGCTGACATTTAATCACGCACTGGTCTGACTTCAGTGGAATTATTTTACGTAATAACGACAATTTCGTCGAACACTGCGGATCCTCGTTAACGACGTAAGTGGCCGACACTAGGTACGTCGACGGGGTGACGATAAATTTAGCCCGGGTCAGGACGTGTTTACGTTCCACTTCCTAGACGCGAAATCGAACAAGTTGCTCTTTAAGGTCGTGCCACGACATCGTGCGGTGAACTTCCGGTAAATTGACACATCCGTCGGGGGATGATCCCTCGAAATTCGAAACCCTGCCAGCTCCGCAAACATTCGACTGAATTAATTTCAATCCCTCGCCGTTTCGAAACTTCCGTCGGTATATTAAAGATGTCGAGAAGATTTGATGTATAAGTTTGCTTCGACAGCGTTCGCAAATAAGATGTACTGGGGTTAAATGTGCTTCAATTTAGAAATGTAATGGACCAATGGTGATGTGTTCAAGGGCCTTTGGAAGAGGGGGTGCAAATGAAAGCGACCATATTTGGGTATGAAAAGGGGCGAAAGAGGTTTTATGAAAGAAATATTTCTAATTATTAGCGAGTCAAAATGTGTTAGTCAAAGCCAGACTTGAATGAAACGCAGCGAGAAAGATTTATGGCTCAATAAAATAGTTTTAATCCCCCGTCTCTGAAATTTCCAAGGAAATACTGTTGATACCACGATTCATTCTTCGATCCAAGATGCCAGAAATAACAAAAGGGGAACACACTCGAAACGTGTTCCCCGGGAAACGGTCTTTCTTCCCGTCGAACGGTGATAAATTTCACGGGGAAAAAGGGGGTGGCAGGGGAAGCCGAGCGTTAAAACGCGAAACTCTGGTAATATCAGCGCGAAGCTGACAATAAAAATAGTGCCGTCCGTTTCGCGAAATTTCATTGCCGTCCTGGACGGGTAAAATCTAGGATTAAATAAAGAAAACGACGGATAAAAAGCGTCCGGGGAGTAATATCGCTCGTTAATAAGATTCGTCGAGATCTCAGACGCTCGGAGACCGCTTGAAACGGCTCGAAAACTGTTGAACATCGACGGAGATTTCTAACGAGGCTGAGAGAAGCGTCGAAACATAGAGAAAAAGATTTAACGGCTCTTCTGGATATTTCAAGACGAAGTTGTTGCCACGACGAAACGTCGCCACGGCGCGATTTAATTGAGCGTTCTTCTCTTACCCTCTCGACGCCCGTCCAACCCCCTCGAGGAACGTCAACCGGAAATGCATATGCATCCGTGGTTCGCGCGACCCTGCATCGACTGTAGACGTCTCCGAATGACGGAACACGAATTTCCCACCCCACCGTCTCAATATTCTCCCTCAGAAATTCGTTTATTTTCACCCCTTTCGGGTCGACGAATGTTTACACGAAGGAGCATTTTATTAGCAGACTTTTACCTTCGGAATACTTGGTTCAAACCTTGCATAATTATAAGGTAAACCAAAAGTAATTATTTCGTATAATTAAAAATAGAGAAAGGAGGATGTTGAATAATAGAAATTGTTTTTAAATTTATGTAACATAAGAGTATCTGAGATCAAGCGGAAACTAACAATCGATTTGCCGGTTGCTATTGATGCGACAATTTGCAAATTTGAAATAGCAGTTTTGCTAGAACCGTCAAAGTGAAAAGACATACATATAGAAACCACGTCCATTGCAAATAGTTGTAAGTAATAAACTAGTATAGACGTTTCCATTATAAATTATTAAAAATGTCTACACCGCTGGGTACTCCAAGGCGCAACATTGGTGTCAGAAGTGGGCGCAACAGTATCTTCAAAGGAAGGAAAAGCGAGAAGCAGAAATTTAAAGAATACCATTTAAAATTCAATTTCAAACCAATATTATTTAACACGAATAAATTAATACCTAAACATAGTATTAATGCACTTTTATTTACCAATATAAACTGATTGTCATTTAACCCTTTGGACTCGAAGTCTAGGTTTCTTTTCCAATAAAGCTCCCAAAATTTAAAGGTGCTGATGAATTTATTTAATTTTATTTCTTAATAATACTTAAATTTTACATTTTAAAATATTCTCATAAATTACATAAGTCGAGAGCGCAAAGGGTTAATACTACAAGTTTTGTACATGCTTAGTTTGCTATTTGTAAAATATTTCAAATAAAGGAGAATCAAGCAAACGAACATAAATCAGTAATTCTGAAATATGTCATCGATTTAAGAAAAAATGATGGATTTAAGGGTTAATCGATCGTACCCGAATGGCCTAGGCGCGGGCTCGTTTACCCTGTTTAAACAGCTTGCAACAAATTGCACGTTAATACTGACAGTAGTGGCTCGTGATAAAAGCAACATCGCGATAATGCCCGGGCTTTTCGTTGCTCTATGCCACGACAATAAATTATGTCCGCCGAGAGGCCGAGCCAGTATTTGGTCACTGCATTGTGCCCGTGTTGAACGCCGACGATGCATAACCGACTAACGAATCGAGCCGCATCCACATTTGATGCTTCGACGCTGCCATCGGATACAGGTGTTTCCGATAGCGGAGCCGTCGCACGATCCGATCACACATTTCACCCCCCGATGGAATTTACACGAAACATGCTTAACACGAATCACGCGGAAAATATTTCAGCTCACGTGAAAACGATCCTGCGGTGTTCCATCTCAGTATCGTAATGCGTTCACATGGGATGTTGCCCACATGTTTAATTAGATTTTACAAAATATCGACTGGATGTCATACATACCGTATTAATAACTAAATATTGGATCGTTAAATGTGAGACTTGGTAAGTAAAATATAAAAATTTAGCACTTTGGTCACTTTTTTAGAAATAATAAATACCTAAGATCTATTATCTAAGCAGAGTGTTTCCTATTCCAAATTGGTGCTTTGCACTATTAGCCTAGTATCAGTAACATCCTGCAATTTATTTTACCTTTTCTTTTATTAATTATACGCTTATACAAAATTTAAGGTCACTGGTGACTTTTGTGGCAATCAAGGTGTTAATATAATTAAGAAAAGTTGAAGTGCATAAATATGTAAATGCAGTGTCAGTTATTTAGTGTTCTGGAATTAGAAAAGTGGTTTCTCTGTTATTCGAATTTTGAAACGAGTATCGTTTAAAATTACTTCAGTATAAATAAACTTGTCATAATTTTGGCGACACTTATGGTTTAAAAATGATCCAATTTAAAAACTGTCACATTCAGTTCTGTTCAAGCACAGAAAATACTATATTTTTCATATCGTGCTTCTACTAATTCAGAACATAATTCTCTGTTATATCGAACGATATAATTGATATGCATATTGACTATTTCTACGGTCTATATTATTAATCTCAATCGACTCTAACAGGATCTCACGATAGACATTGATTCAATATTTAACTTCCCGTACAATCGATCACGATCCACGATACCCTCTTCCGTCAAAGCAACGGCATACAAATTATTCCTGAACTCGTAAACAATCAATTACTGTTTGAATAATTTCCATTGCAAGAGAAAGCGTCCGTGGCGCAGCCATAATTCGTAGGAGGTTCAACAGTGTTGCACAATAGATCGGGCATAGCCGGGTACGGGGCTGAAAATTGATTTCAATGCGGACAATTGATCCGCGAGATCAGCTGTGTTTGCGGAGTAACCATTGTTGTCGTTTCTGCCGGCAAATATTGGTCGTCGTTAACAAGACAACGACGGTCCGAAGCGTTTCGTCCAGCGAACAATTCTTCCGTCACGGCTTTCAAAGTGTCTGTTTCAGCGGTCGCTCGATGTGCACGAAGCGAGTTCGATTTCACAAAAACGCGACGGGAAGCTATTCTTTGTGCACCTCTGATTCATTGGGTTTCGGTGTAGTAACTCTTCCTACGAAATATCGTCGATTTTATAGTCATGATTTTTAAACGCTGTCTTTTTTTGTTCTGATATGAACGGAAAGAGATGTTTACGAGTCTCCAATCTTCTTCTTCTTCAAACAATTTAAAAATTGTTTGGAGTGCAAAGGATTAAATACTCTAAGTTTTATAAATATGTAATATCACATAGTTTATAAGTTAATAATAATATCGTTTTTAAATAAGTTGTCTCGTTACTTTGTGAAAAGTAACTAGGTCTATGTACTGTAATTGCAAATAAAGAAAATTATTTAAAGTACACTCGTGTTGTTACTTTAAAACGGATATTGCTTTCCAGATTATGATTCTTATACCAAATTTACTGCACTTTCAATCAAATAATGCAAATGAACGAAAGTGAATATTGAAGTCTGATTATTAACATACTGAATATTCACAAAAGTTGATTTATGTAAAACGAAGCACACACATGAAGTATAATCCGGAGATTCCAATGAAAGCTTGAATACAGATTCTTGTTTTAGCAAAGAAAATATTTCGCTAATAAGTATCTTACAATTAGATACCTATTTCGAAACAATTTTAAGTAGAATACATTGTTACAATAAATTACAAAAATTAGTATTGTCCCACTATTTTGCGTAAAATTAATAAATTCTTGATAACTATTCATATTATAAATCGATACCAGACTTTGCACAAAACTTTCTTATAGGTAATCTAAATTAGTTTCAAAATCAGAACAAGACTTTGAACTTTGACATTTATCTGTGATATTTAACCCTTTGCACTCAAGAAAACTTAGAAAATGAAAAAGAAATTACTTACATTTCTCTTAAAAATCACCTCTATTCTTTTCATGTCCTTTCAGAGGTGACAATGGAGTGGAAAGGGTTAAAAGTGGTAAAGCGATTATCAACATCTCAAATAGAAATGACAAACACATCTGCATAAAATACCTAAAAAAGAGACAAAACGAGCAACTGGCTAAAAGTTTCTTCAAAAACGAGCCAGAAACCAAACTGAAACTTTCACACCGAGGCACAGATCAAGCTTCGCAACCGCGTTTCGTTCGAAGCCTTCTCTGGCACAAAACAAGCAATAGCTCGAGTTCACAAACGCCGCGCAAAATTCGTATAACGAAAAACGTTTCAGACGGGGAGCGGGAAAAAAGTCTGGTCTCCCTGTGGCTTTCGCGTGGCACGTGAAAAAACTGCGGACGTCCTTTCGTCGGTTGAACGCCACGTAGTAGATCAACATCCGCGTCCTGTTCCCCGCGAAAGATCAACAGTCAGACGTTCTGCTGTGTGCATCGGAAATTTCGTTACGGTATCGCGTTCCATCGGGATGGAACGAAAACGGTCGGCTTCAATTCCGACGCGGGTCGTCGCGACCTGCCCTGGCGCGCGGATTTCGTGGTGCCCTGCCAATTTCTCGGGCACCCTGCGCGCGCCCGCCCTCTCGTCCGAGCTATTTATTTAACAGGACAACGGGCCGAGGGTTTAATTAATACCGAGTGAAAGCCGCTGGGAGAACAAGAGATTGAAACACCCTTAGCTCGGTGCCGCGGAGAATCTGTGTATAAATAGAAGCACGGGACTATTCTATCCGAAGATTCGAGCCATTTTCTGGTGGAAACGAAGGCTTCAAGCTGTCGTGCAGTTCTAAAATGTTCTTTTTATTGTTCTCAGCTATTCGTTCGTCTTTTCTGTCTTGACAGAAGCTTATGCAGAAGCGGGGGACGGGAAATGGTAGCTTTTTATTTTAGAGGTATAGGTCTTATAATTAATAGTACAAGATATGTAATATTTTCGTACAAAGTTTCGTTTTTAAAGAATTGATTTAGTATTCGAAGAAATATAATAAAAGAATTGATTGATTCTTCATTTATAATAATTGCATATATTAATTATTTTGTTCTTGTCATTTTGTGAAAAATAATTTACTTAATCAAATATACAATTTCTTTTGTTTTTAAATGTCCTTTATTATAAACTAATTAATTCCTTTTTTTAACAAATTCAAATTTTTATCGTATTTTTTAGAGTTAATTATTCATTTCTATTAATACCATACAAACGTTCAATCCACCGATCAGTCGTCTTCCAAAACGAATAAATTTTTAACAAAGTTGCAACAACGGTTCAGAATTGTTCATCGTGAAACTATTTTAGAAAATAGTTTTTCCATCGTTCGTTTGCACGTTGTTCCTCCCGTCTTTTCTCTTCTCGTGCAGTCTGAGGGAATATGTGCGTGAATACTCCAGAGGGAACATGGACGAAGACCTCGCAGCTATATTTAAACGGACTCGTAGACATCGCTTCAACTTTCTTTTTTCCACCGACGTTGGTATACACGAGCATCTGGGCCTTTTTGTTTGGAAAAATTGCAGAACCGCAGTAGGTGTACGAATTAACTCTTTAGACCTTACATCGGTAGCCTACACAGAACCGCAAATGTTCACACACCATAAACTTGCCTCGATGCTTATTATGTATACGAAACTTAAGCATTGAGTCATAATAAATCACAAGTTTAATTATCATTAGGATAATAACAATCTAAGATTAAAATTATTTTAAAAGTTTTGACTTTAAAAAAATATGTTCATAAATATTTGATAACTTGGACCTTTTCTTATACATTTTATAACAAACGGAAATTAAATCTGTCTAATATTAATAATAATATTAAAGGATAAGAGATATAATTGGTATTGATCCGCTTATTAACACTTTTTTGTATTTTTACCCGATAATAAATGAAATTGTACTTATTCTTGTATTTATATTTGTTATTCATAAACAAGTATACCAACAATTGAAATAACACACGTATTTGATTATTAATGTTTGGTGCCAGTAACTAAAGATTTGTATATTTTTATATAAATTCAACTTTTTTAAAAAATAATTTTAAAATACTTTGAATGTCATAATAAGCGTAAAATTTTGTAAAAATCATAATCCATATTTTAAAAGGGTGTATTCAAAATACAATACTGTTCATAATTCAAATAAATCCAAAACTGTGTGTAATCAGAACAGATGAAATCGTCAAATATTGCGATTGCAGACTATTTCATATAAAATCATTGTCCAAGAAAAACGAAAAATTCGTTATTTGCATGTATCAATATTTTGTAACATAAAATCCCCTCAACTCTTCAGAATAATTATCGTAACTCAACATTGCAGTATTATTAAATTATTCGAAGATCTGCAGTAAAGGGTATCGAATATCTATCATCGAATATCGAATAAATGACATTCTCATTGTATTCTGTATATAATCAATTATTTTTCAATTTACAAATGGTATAAAATTTCCTTTAATCTTTTTATCATATATTATTCATATATAGGCGATACTCGAATTTCAACAGAAATTTATCACCCTTATTATTAAAATTTGTTTTATCTTTCCAATTGAAAATATTCGTATTAATTGCCTGTCATTATGAACGATACAAATAACGATATAAAAGATGATAAATAGTATTCATGGTAGTGATAAGTGACAATGCGATCGAAAAAGGATGACGTGATCTTTTAAAAATACACGATGATAATAAGCATCGATTCACATTTATTAATTAAGTGATGCAAAACGGCGCAACAGTAGAGAGGTTGGTTGAAGTGGTTACAACTTGAGTGGAACGATTTATGATCATGAATTCGTTCTTGATTGATCAAATCTGAAGAGCAAAACGATACACAGCGTCAAGAAATAGCAGATGTCTATAAATTATTATATTGACGACTAAATTCGTGAATTCTTTCCTCTACAGCACTGTATACGTTTATGTTAAACTTCAGCAGATAACTATTTTCAATCTAAGAAAGTTTCATTTGAATTTCTAATCTGTTACCATATTTATGATACTTTCTCATTCCTTAATGATCTTAAAGCAAAATACGTGAATTTTATTAGTACATTAACAAAGATATTAATTAAAATATGCTTCAAAAAATTATTATACAGGATGAAACAATTATTGCTTAAAAACTACCACCTAAAATAACTCACTTATTGCCTTTATAGAGAAATATAATACTTGCAATGAAATTCATTGTGTTTTAGAAGACTTTGAGTTTCTTCACTTAACATTTCAGGTTATAATTCTTATTGAATCATCCTGTATATTTTTAAAGTCAAGGATTATTTAAAATTAGGCATTTTCAAAGGATCAATATATACTGTCAATGTTCTTGAGTTCTCTTTAAACCATTAGAAAATTCTAGCCAGAGCTATTCTTCCTATTGAATACTTGAGACTATGAATAATAGAAATAACAAAGTATTGTGGAAATAAAATTACTCTTAAATAAAATTTTTAACAATTCCAGCATGGTACTCAAAGTGTTAAACTATTCTCATTTAAGGCCACGAAATATTAACGTCATGACAATTCACTAGCTATTTATCGAACTGCGAACGGTATCAGGAGGCTAAGTGTCTCCGATACTCGACTGGAAAGAACCTCTGTCCGCAACTTCCGGCGACTTACATCTCACCGGAAGTTTTCCAATTACTCGTCGTAGCTGTTACTATTTCCCCGATGAAGCATTTAGTTCGTGACATTCTCTCGACGTCCTTTTCGTGGCGAGGAAGCTTTTCATCGAGAGCCTTTTCTCAGGGAACTTCATTAAATATATTCAGCTTACAATGACCCGCCGCGACTGAAATTAATTGGGCACACCTCGAGCCTCTTATTCAGCTCGAAATAATTGAACCGATACAAATAGAGTGTCTTTTGCAGTTAGTCAACTTTAATTGCTATAGGATAATTAGCATTCGACTCGTACCTGAAAATTTGCATAAGTTATAAAACATGATTATTGCAAGAATTATTTTTTAATTGGTTACATTTTTTACCTATAAAAGATTATAGGAGATTGCAATTAGCTGTTTATATTTTTGGAAGTGTTGGTATATTGCACTAAATAAATTTAATTATACGAGTAAAACATTGCATACAAAATTACTTCGACAAAACTATCAAGTTTTCTTCTAAATATAACATTTTTATATTTACTTTTTATTTGATTATTTCCACACTACTGCCATCGATTTTTACAGAAACTGTTAATCTCGAAAAGTCGAATGTCTGTCTGAAACGTGCCAATTCGTTTCGTCCGAGAATAGAATTAAAGCTTACGTAACGAAATGCACGAAACAGGAAGCTAATTCGAAGGTGTACACGATCCTTGCCAAAAATCCGCTTACCACAATGTCATACAGGATTCACTTTCGACGTGCACGTGTCACTCGAACGGTCGACCAACTTGAAATCGTTTCCTCGATTCACTGGTCGATATACAGAAAAATGTTGGCCGTTGTCCAACGTGTGAAACGTGGAATAACAGTCGGTGAAAACGGATCTTCGAAACGAGCTAATCGGCATTTTGTTAGGTAAACAGCAGCGAACGTTATCGCTGTATTTGCAGCCTTTTTATTTCGCCGCAGCAGTTTCACAAAAATTACGTCATAAAAGTCCAATCAAGAAAGTAATTTCCTTCCTATAAAAAGAATATAATTTAGTATCATAGTTGAAAATACAACGAAACTGAATTTTGGCCAGTATCTTTTTTAAATTTATAGTTTTCGAAAAATAATAACCAAGATACATGTCTTTATGAGTAATAGAAAGAGACCTCAAAACGTAATTATGAAAGGTATTTTTTTAAATTAAATTAACACAGTTACATTCGCCCGACTCCCCGATCGTTGACTTGCATCACTGCACTCGTTATGCATCGTTGAGTTGATCCAGAAACGATCCACGGATAACTTGCCTCCTTGGTACCACTCAACACGTCACTGTCCAATAATTATTGGCCATATAATAATAATCAGCCTTATTTAAAACATAACAAATTATTGAAAAATATACATCGATGGTTTACTGCACAAATATCGTATGTACACTTGAAGTGATTCCAAGAAAAACAGGTTTGAAGGTTCAATAGCACTTTAAATCATATCAACTAAATCCTTGTTGCACTACATTTATTATCCTATTTATCTTACAAAATTATAACCAACCAGAATAATAACTTTGCTAATATACAATAAATCATAATGTTATAAAGCAGATATGAATGTAATTTTCATGCAGTACAAAGATTCTAAACATACAAAAGACCCAGAAAAACTATTTCACAAATTGTTATACAGTTTAAAGAAGTAAATAATGAGATACGTTTCCGTCGTTGATCAAAGATGTTAGGAGAAAGTCTTTGCGGAAACGGGGTGGCCCCGGACATTCCATTCCGCGTTTCCGGTCGCGCGAATTAATACGTTAAAAATAATGTCGTCGGCGTAGGAGGCGCAGAAAATCGGCTACCGGAAGAAAGGGAATTTAATTTGCTCGCGTTCGAAGGAAATACGAGGTTCTTCCTTCGTTTTTAATTCCGCCACGACGACGAAATTGTTTCGCGGATTTGATGATGGGTTTTTAAAGGGGAACGGGGAACAGAAACGGAGCACAGACGTTTCCTGTTTCATTTTCTTCAGCCGTATGACGATTGCAATCTTCTGGATGAAATTTTATCCAACAAGCTTTCAAACTGTGGCTCGGCCTGTATTCTTCACCGCGATAAAATCATTTTTACGCGAAACCGTTCTCGTTACAATTTTTTATTGAACACGACGGGAAACGAATGCAACGAATGATCAGATTAAAGCCACACTGCAAAATGTCCAAATATTTTTATGTGATGCAAGTCAAAACTTTAGAAATATTCAAGTTTTATTGATCCTGTTAATTATTCGACACAATGTAAAATTTTAGAATTATGACACACACCATTCTTATTATCATAAAATAAATTTATGGTTTAATGATTTGGAAATGGTAAAAAATTGATTAAGTAGTAGTCACGTGTAACATAACTAAAGAAAACCTAAATAAAGAATCGAAATATTGCAATAAATTGGAGATGAAAATTTTACTTCTGATAATAAGATGTATAAATAAATAAATTAGATAAATATAAAAAGTACCCAACTGGGGTGTTAAATTTAAAGAGGAGGGTAATTGTTAACATACAGTACTTAAAGTGCATTGTAAAATAAAGGATATGGGATAAAGACTGATTAGAAAAACCTGTATTCTTCTACCCATCCATAATTTTGTTTCTCTAATTAAATAAATGACAGAAAAACGTTTAGTTTATAAAAAATCTAGGTTGCCTAGAGTGCACTACAGATCCAGCTATTAAAAATGTTTTTATTCAAAATATTCAAGCAATGTAGAATGTTGCATACATATTTTAAATATATCCTTAATTATTGAGTGCATTATCAATAGCTAAAAATATTAAAAATGTCAGGATTTCAGGATTTCCATTGGGGCCCATATTTCATGAAAATAAAAAAAAAATACGAATAGATATCCAAAATTGAAATTCGATCAGAGTATTGAACAGGTTGCTGTACTTATTCATCTTGCTATCTGTTTGTGTATGTTCCTGTTTGCAATAGAAAGTACTATCTTGAAAATAATGCATTTTGAACCCTTGGGAATTGATGGTCCAAACTCGACGCTTGCGTTACCCTTCACGGAGAAGAAGAACTTCTTCTTGTCGCGATATTTCATCGAATTCGAGCTCATGATGGAATACGTAATGCAATTTCGAGAAGACGAACTGAACCTGGCGTCGGTTGATGAATTACATTCGAACCAGGTTGACTGAGAGAGACGGAACACGGCAGCCGTTCCCTCCCTGTTCCACCAGGAATAAATACAAAAGCTCCTTCGGCTAATACCGGAGCAAAGTGACGAAAGAAAACGTGTCCGTCCAGCGTAGATGATAGATTAAATTTATACAAGACGCGAGGACCACCTAAACGCTAATAACCCTTTCAACTGTGCCAGACTAGCCGGCCGCGTAACGACACGATATTAAATTTCCAATTTACTTCCGAGCGTTGACGTGCATCTACGCGGAGCGTTTCGACTTCTCGTACGCCGGGCCACATCGTCGAACGGGTAATTTAATAAAACGTAAATGTTTATTAAATCACGGGACTGGACAAAGTGGCACGATCGTCCTACGCCGCCGTTCGAAACGTGCGTTTCGTAAACACCATCAACGAAATTACAATTTAACGGCGTTGCAATTTGTACACCGTGGGTTATGATACGTATAAAGTCCATTCGTGCGTCTGCTTTTTTGATGAAATGCAAGCGTCACATATTCTCGGTCGAATAAATATTTCACGATTGTATTTCGAATATTGCACGTTTTCTGTGAAAATGGAAAAAACTTGACAAACAAGTTACTTTGCGTTATTACGGGTTCGAACTAGTTTCCATTACATACAGAAAGTAAAGTTTTGTATCAGGAGAACATGATATGCCAGGAGGTAAGTGTTGATTACAGTTTCAAAATAATAACAATAATCATAAGTTATTAACTCTTTCTAAAAGTGTACATTTTTGTATTAGAATATTAATTTATATAAAAAAGAAAAATATGTGTGTAAATATGAAACAGTTATTTCTTTAAATTAAAAATAAAATAAAATACGAAATAAATAAAGGATGAAGCATGATTTATAAATTTAGAATGATTCTTTATCTTAATGAAAATCGACTAACATTTCAACAAAAGTATCTTGATAAATTTTGTAATATAAAATAAAAAATCTACCCATTTGGTAGTTCCAGTGTTAATTCAACATTTCAGGTGGTAGTTTTTATTGACTCATCCTGTACCCGTGTCTTTGATCCACGTCCCATCGGTTTAATGACTTTTAATGTCCATTTATGGATCATCCGTGACATCCATCGAGGAATCGCATTTGTATCAGACGGGTGTAATCTTCGCGTTAACGATGAGGATGTGGACGTCCGAAGCGTCTTGATACCAGCTACGAGAGAAGACCAAGTAATTGAAGAGTGTCAGTCTGATTTAACCCCGGCCGACTCGACGTATTATTATAATTTACGACTTGCCACTAGTTGCCACGAGGTACAAGCAATGAAAGCCACCATTCCGTCTACTTCTTGGCGTTACAAACCATCGTCGATATTCAACCATTTATAAACGGAACTGGATCAAAAGCCAACACATCGTTTTCAGCCAATTTCAATAATTGACAAATGACTGACGGAAATATTTAGTCCTCGAATCGTCGACGACAGGGTTTCATGATACAAGATAATTTTGGCGATGCACTGATTATTGACCCTGCCAAGTTTAGAAATAATCACACGATAAATATTATCTTGTTCAAATGTGTATTAAATAAAAAAGTAAGGAGATAATACATGTATTAAGGAATGATTAAATAATTAGAAAGGCCAATGTATAAATATTTAGATTTATTGTTGCTGTTGATTGAAATAATTTAAAATTTATAATTACTGTAACAAAATAATTGATAATTTATTTTCTAAATTAGCGTCAAATTTAATTTTTAATTAAATCCTTAATCTCTGCTACCATATTTCCAGAGATCAGTCTTTATTTTGTTTTATCCTCATCAATTTTTCTACAAATTTTGTATAATATATTTACATTTTAAAATGTAATAAATGTCTAACTTATCTTCAGAGATTCTTTAAAACTGATTCCCACGCCTAATTCTGTTGACAATGGCCAACGTACTCCGGCGCTCAGATATTCATCAACATCTATGGATTCGCGTAAACCGCGGTGGGTTTCAGTTTTAGAACATTAAATTACACGAAAGTCAAGCCGGTCCCGACCGGTGAAACAACAGTCGCGATCGATGGTACAGCTTGCATGAGAAATAAACTGCCACGCAGCGGTTGCCGAACGATTTATCTATCGATAAAGCGAGATCATGGGACCTGGAGGAGAGAGCGCGCAAAGGGGAAAGAAAGTAAGGCTGTAAACAGCCATTTTTATGGACGATAAAGCAATATCGAAAGATTTCCCGGTCGGGTTGCTTTCAATTCGGCCGGACCGATCGAAAGCTTTTCGCCACGCCGGCGAAATATCGAGAAACGGACGCTAAATCGGGGCTGGAACCTCCCCCCTCCGTTCGGTTTCCGTTAAAAGAGAACAACCACGCTGACAGATTAGTCGGCGAACGGTGAACATCGATGGATCGTTTATCGATCACGGATAAATTGGATGGGAACGATCGTTTTTCTCGATTCTTGTTTGCTCGAGCACGTAAAGTCTCAACGAAGGCCATTTGTATCAATTCTCCCCTTTCTTGTAATCTTCTCTCTTTTTTTTTCTTCTGTATGACTATTTTGTTTCTTTGTACCCTTTCCTGTTCACTGCAAGCTTCTTACCTTTTCGCTGCTAAAAAGATATTGAAGTGTCCTGTCCTTTGCTTTTATCTTATTCTTCTTGAAAAGGGAATCTTCATGGAGATTTCATCAGGCTTTCAGGTGCAACTTTCAGATCATCCTGCTTTGTAGCTCTTCTTTCAGAATTTATGGCGGAATTCATAAAAGAGAAACTGATTATTAGGAATCGTTTAATTGTTAAGTAGGATATACCGAACTTTGATCGAGATATTTTTAAAACATAATCTCTGTAAGTTTTTAAAAAGCTTCTTAGCTTCTAAAAATGTGGTATGCAAAAATTCCTAAATTCTTAAAAATATCATGTCTCTAAAAATATAATACTCCAAAGTCTCTAAACTCTCAGAGATATAATATTTTTAACCTTGGTGGCCAACATAAAATGACGAAAAGATGTTTAGGTACATTTTTTAATATCTGTATAATTTTAACAATTTCTTCCGAAACCTTGCTGTATCGCAAGTTTTTCTCGGGAATAAAAATCAGTATATTATAGAAAGAAATTTCCCTATGTCTCGTGGAACGTTGCAAAAGTTTTATCCGAGGCTGAGGAAAGTTTCGTGCTAGCAATTCGCCGCTTTGCTCCGCGATCATCCAGTAAACCACTGTAAAGCCGATAATGGACGTCGTAACAGGTTCTCGGTTCGACTTCTTGGCAAACCTTTCCTCTCTGAATTTAGCCAAAGATCGTCGAGGCTAGTTGCCAAAATGTTTATGGTGACTTCTTGAACTAATATCGAAAGTTCACCGCCGAGCCACGCTCTGGAAACGTACTTGAACACCGTTCTAACAAAACCTAACGAACGGAGCCGATGTTTAAACCCGGACCACGAATGTTCGTAGTTTTTGACAGCCGATTAACACGTTCCATTTCGCAACGAAATTATTTACCATCATCATGGTGCTTTGAAAAACAGGTTTAGAGGGGAAAAGAAACAGAAAATAACAGTATCCTACAATTTAAGCAGATGCAACTTAAATAATCTAATACTAGTCTTTGGCTAAACATTGAACAGACACACCGCAAAAAGGAAAAAGAATGATCAACTTACAAAAATAAACGAGAAAAACAATACCATCGAAGACACACAAAATAATTATTCCTCAACACGTTAATTAAAAACTTAAAATTGACCCTTTCTATGTATGAACAGCATTATTTTATAATTTGTATGTATTTGTTAACGTGTTTCAAGCATGAAGAAGATAATAGTGTATTTTTGATGTATAATAATTAATTAAGAATAAAATTTGTAACAATGTTTCATGTGAACTAAAATTTGCAGATCTAATTTTGCGATAATTTGCGTTACAAGAACGCTAGATTTCTACCTTATATAATTATAGTGAATTACGAAGTGAATTTTGTAGAGGTTGTTTAATTCCATTATTATGAAAACAATTAATGCGTTTATTTCTCGGTGGAATGCGAGTATGTTTTTAAGACAAAAGGTAATAAAAGGTATGATATCTTTCTTCCTCGCTCGTTTAGAAAAAGGGGGATCGGAAGGTGTTGATTCATGTTGTACGAAATAGATGCTATTACCTTCTTTCTAATTAAAATGTAAGGATGTAATTAATGATACAGATCTTCCAGCAAATGAATTATTAAACTCTCTGCGTCTTCCTTGGTGAACAGCTCGGCTAATTATCACTGCGAAGGCCGCAGGTATTATGAAATCTATGGTTTCTATAATTTAAAATTTCTTTTTACCCCCAGAGAGAGTTTACTTTTTTCACTTTCTTTTCATGACCTGAATTTTGTAACCGAATTGTCACACTATGTACATTT
The DNA here is from genome assembly GCA_022405125.1 of Anthidium xuezhongi. NCBI lineage: Eukaryota > Metazoa > Arthropoda > Insecta > Hymenoptera > Megachilidae > Anthidium > Anthidium xuezhongi. Next base: position 3,609,244 of record CM039641.1, on the reverse strand, counting down.
CAATTAGGTGAGGGAGAAAATCCTGGATGCGTGATCACGATTTTCATTTGCATATAAAGGAGTTCAAGGATTTTAACTCGCTGTAACCCAAATTTTCTACATTTTCAAAAAAAATTGGAGGTACAGGGGTCATTATCACTTAAAAATATGATGTCCACCGTAAAACATAAATTAAATGAAATTTGTTATCTTTTATGCAAAACTAAATAAAACAATATTATATAAATGTTTCTTTTTTTGTAATCTATTATGATAGAAGACGTTTAAAGAAGAACTTAAAATATGTTCAGATTGGGGATTTTTCTTCAATATTCTTTTTCAAAGATATGCTTCTTTATAATATTTATATTAAATGACAAACCTGACTCACTGTATTTTCTAATACTCTGGTATTTAGTATTAGGCATTTATTTCATACTACTTATCCTATTTTTTGAATGCACAAATATGTATTTCTGAAATAAACAAGTATTCTGTTACAATAATATCTCGTACTAATAAGTTATACCTTTATTACTTTTAAATAAAAATTTGCTATAATATTGTTTGAATATTACCATAGCTATTTACATTAGCTAATTAGTAATACAAATACAACATACTAAAAATGAACATACTAAAATTAAACTTTTAGTAAAAATTGTATGATTATTACTGTGTACGGTTTAAAGTAATTCAGAATGCGTGCTACATTTCCTGTTCAAACAATTCTGCCTCTGATCTGATGACAAAAATATAATAAATATACTATGTTGCTCGAAAGTCACGCAAGCGTATGGAAGGCTAATCGTTATCATTGAGAGGGATCGTTTTGCAGTTGAAAAGAGTTGGGACGCGATAATGTACCGGATATCAACGGGTTGAAAGGAGTCATCGTATCCGGCCCTTTTCGGCACTTCCGTCGAAAGGAATCGTTTTAGCGGTCTTAAGAAGCATCCGTCGTAATTCCATTATCACCCCGAATGGCATTAGCATAATAACGAACGGCACTTTTTAAAAGTTTGAGCACGAAGAATCCCCCCCCTTTTTGCGTCGCGGTCCACCTTTTGTTTTGCTCCACGTTTTCGCGGGGAATCTCGTCTTAACGCTACAGCACAAGATGCCCGAGCTTTAGAATGTAATTGAATTTAAATTGAAATTATGGTCGCATAGCCGGAGCCACGTAAGCCCTGTTCGAGTCAGGGTAAATAAACCATCGGCAAGTTGGACGCCCGTTGAAAACGCGAGCCTGTAAACTGTGCGGAAAGTAAACCGTAGATTTGCCGGGGTATTACGGTCGACGGTGGCCGATTATAAAAACTCATTTCCGTTTACAAATATTTGAACGCTTTTGTTGCTCGGCTCTTTCGAGACCATTGGGTTTTGATGAAAGGGATTGAACGTGCAACGTTTTTAACGTTATTCACGTTTGAAGAGATTATTTTCAGAAATACAAATATTCAGCTCAAAGAGGCTTATGCTATATCATTTTATATTATAAAATATGCACATTTTTAAGTACCCTTTTTATACGCAATTAATCTTTCCTTTTGATGACAGATGATTGGATAATGTGATAGATAATAATTAAAAAAATATAAGATAAGATATCAGATTTTGTAAGAAGTACACATAATTATAAATTAATCAAATTAATTTCTTGCGATAAATTAAAATGCCTTCGTCATAATAGTTTTCCTAGCAATTGCAAATATTATTTACGATGCCTCTATCCTCGTTCCATTTGGAAAATTTCACGAATTAAATTATTTATTATCAATTTTACAATACATACAATGTGATATATATGTTATATTAATTAAAGGGTTAAAAAGTTGCTCTCCATATCTTCTCTTTCCAAAACAACTAATTGCTAAAGACTTCACTATAAAAGTATCCCAGATAAAAAAAAGTACTCAGAATGTATAGGATTGAGGGTTAATTAACCAGAGATGATCTTAAACTCGAGAATTGAAAAAACTATGGATGCTTGCAAGTATACGGATGATATTCCTCTGATCACAATACAATTTGATATTGATGGCCCGATAAATTAAAAAAAAAATTGTATCTTGTCAGTACCACCCGCTATATGAAAGAGAAACAGGAAGGTTATTACTCCCTGCCAGGTCGGGCCGTCTATTTCGAGCTTCAGGCAATCCGCCAAACTTATGTTAATTGTGCGAATTATCATTTCTAGACCTCGGCTGTCCATGGATGATGAATACTGTCCCCATCTGGATTACACGAAATCATTTTCCGGCTTCTTTACATTCTGTTCTTCAAGTTATTTCTACTAAACATGACTATTGCAACAAATAAACCATACAATTATCAAATTGAGCACAAGAAAATCATTCTAGATTTTAAACAGCATAGAAGATATTCTAGTGTCTTCCGTATTTTGTACAGCAAGCAGTAGAATAAATTTGATTCCTTTATTTATAGAAAAATTTGCAATACAGGATCGAAGGAATATAAAATAAAAAATAAACGTCAAACGCGTCCTGTTGTTGCTCGCCGTTTTGTCGTTTGAAACGCGCCGTGCGATTTTATCGCGGTTAATAAATATTCGAGCCACGGGGAATAAATCTTGGAGGGAAAAAAGAAGTGCAGGCGCGGCGATTTCGATCGGTAATTCTATTTCGAAAACGACACCGGGGTTCGATTGTTCGTTCCCCGGTCCGCGGACATTTCCGGCACCCGATCCGTTCGAGCGATCGATGTCCGAGTAACGGTGCCACGGATAAATGCTGCTCGATCGCCGGGAATCGGCCAACTGATCGATACGATTCATGGTTTTCAGGGTGACACGGGCGCCTACCGATCCAGAGTCGGCATCGCTGCCGGTACTTTTGGGAGAGCGGCTTCTTCGACAGGAAGTAGCCTGCCAAGCTGCAGAAACAGCTACTCGACCATCGGTTCCGGTTCCAGTCGAACTCTTGCCAAGGACAGGGTTTCTGGATTTGGGAACGCGTTCCTGAAGAAGGACAAACCCGACGAGAAACATAGTTTCAAGTATTCCTGTAAGTTGTTCGTTTCGGATTCCAGAATTCAAATCCATGAGACCCGTTTACAGATTGAAATATTTTCAATTAGCAAAATAACCTTATTTATTAAATTTAAAAAACTTCTAAAGATAGATAGTATATACCGGGTTATAATTAAAATTGAAAATTTTAGTCAAGGGGCTAAGTTTTAGTCAGAGCACACCATAGTCAAATGGTTAATACCAAATAAAGCTTAGCTGACCAATTCGAATTCCGCTTGTTATTGCGTTTCAGCTGCGGAAGATGCCGATAAAAGCAGACTGCACCCGGGCAGGTCATCGTCGGAGGACGTAAGGGCGAAAAGCCCATTATCGAACAGCAGATCCTCCCTGTTCGAGAAGTACTCGTTTCCAGCTGCTAAAACTTCAGACAGACCGGCCTCCGTCTTGGACAGATATAACCGCACCACTTCTCGCGAGAAGAGCAGAGAGCCCGAAGGAGTATCCCGATACGGATCCAACACGTATCCCGGATCAGGCTTGGCTCGAAGTTATGGAAACGAAAGTAGAATTGAGAAGAAAGATAGAGCCGATCATCCGCCGGTTTCCTATCGGGGATTACGACCGAACTCTGGAAGAAGCTCCCGTGAGCCTAGCCCGGAAGTCAGCGTTGGGAAATCGAACTCTTTCAGGATGTATCCGAGAACCTCCTCTTACAGTCGTTCTGGTGCCTCTTCCAGTAAGTGTAACTCAAATTTCGATTTTGTTACCAGATTAATAATTAAGTTCAAAATCTTTCCATTTGTGTCAAATTATATAAGTTGAAAATTAATCCAGTACATAAAATAATATTTGAAAGTGGAGTTAAAGCTACTGTCTGATATGCCCTGACAAGGTTTTTTTATTTTAATTATAAATTTTTAATTTTCCAATATTTTTTAAAGTTACTTGGTAGGATTCTTTCTTAATTTGATTACAAATTTGTTAGCAGCTGAAATGATAATAAAATTGCTAATTTAATATTTTAATAAACAAAAAATTCTTGAAGGGATATTTCCTGGTTATCCGTGATCCTAATTTTTGTTAACAAAAAGATATTTAATCTTCAATATTATTGCAGGTGCATCCGAATCGAGCACGACGCCAATCTCCTCAAGGTACGGCTCAACATCCGCAAGGTTTCTCTCTTCAAGAAGCAACAACGATCGAGTTCCTTCGACTATAAGCTACTCCGGATCGGACAGGTTCCGAACTTCAGGCAGTAAGCCCGTATCGTCGAACTCGAAGAAAGAGGAAGTTGCGAAGACCAATTCGCAGAAGGATTCCAGCCAAGAAACGTTTGCACCTTCCGCGAAACAAGAAGAACTTGAAATTGACAATAGACTTCAGGAAAACGAGCCGGCGACCGTGACGATGGTCACCAGAGGCACATCGCCGAGTCCCCCGGCATCTTCGTCCTTCGTGAGGAACAGAAGAGCGGACGTGGGCATCGGGAATCAGAAGGAAGTCGCAAGGGTGCGGAAAAAAGTGGAATCGAAGGATCAGGAGGTTCAGTGCGAGAGGACGGAGGACGGATCCAGGTTCCTGCGATACGGGGGTGGCAGTCGTATCGCGGGCTCTCCCTGGTCGACCTACATAGACAAATTTTCCTCGTCGAATACGGGGGGAGGTCCAGCCTACGCGAGGGGATTCAACAGCGGGACCGGTGCTGGCAACTCCAGGGTGAACAGCTTTGCGTTCACCAGATCGAACGACAACGCTTCGAAGAACGATTCCTCTGTGAAGGTGTCACCCAGCTCCAGTCAAGAGATCCACGCGAACAGGAACCAAAGCGAGCAGGGCAGCAAGGTGTTCGGTGGTCTGGGCTTCGCGAGAGCGGATTCCAATCCGAAAACTGTGGCCAACGCTGGACAAGAGAACTCGAAGAAGGATCCATCAGAGGGCAAAGTGCAAAATGGGAAGAGCGAAGCGAAAAGCAGTCGTCTGGCGAGCCCCAAGACGTTTAACAGAGATTGCTCGCCACAACAGTCCAGCGCCGTCGCGAAGTCGCAAGAATCCAGGGAAAGCGCATCCAAGAGCGAGGAAACGCAGAGCAGCAGAGAAAGTTCGACTTCGAAGAGCGACAGTTGTAATCAAAGAAGACCATCTATACCGAGGCTGGGTCGTGGCACGCCGAAGAACGATGTTAAGATCGTCAGGTCATCGTCGAGTTCGTCGACAAAGTCCGACGGTCTGCGGGAAAGAAGAGGCTCGACGCCAAAATCTGACGCCAATTCGTTGCCGAAACTCGACGAATCTTCTAGGATAGTTGAGGGTCACTGCAAGGAACAAAACACTGAAGTTACACCTCCCAAAAGCGATAATGTATCCTGCGGGTAAAATTCTTTCATAACTTCGACTCAAATTTTGCAATACATAAATTATATAAATTATAATCTGTCCAAAATTTACAAAACATTCTAGGCTATAATATGAAATTACTTTGTAACTGATAAAAAATTAAATGTGTACATTAAAGATTGTCATTTATGCTGAACACTGTTACTTTAAATGTAAAATTTATACTGAACTGAAAGAAGTGCCGAATCTTACGTTTTATGTAATTACATTATTAATATTACACCACAAATTTTACACAAAATACCAGTAATTTAATTATCATATATACATTAATATACACCCTTAAATTCTTGAAGAAAGTAACTTCCTGCTAGACCTAATGTATACATTACAGAAAAGAAGCCTTAAATTAGTAAATTTTGGACAGAGTATGATTCTATTTATTGCCCTCCTTGATCATACTATTCTATCAGTTTTTCGTCTTTTGAAGATAAAATGATTTACGTTCCTCAATATTTAAGCATAATTACGCCATCTGCTTTGAATTGTTTCAAATAATCAAATCTCATTCTCTGAAATGTTAGTTAAGATCAAGGAGGGTAAATGTATCTTGTATTTATTCTCGTCATGATTGTTATCATTCTGTTTTCATGAAACAATAGCTCATCCCACAGTCGATCCACAACGCCCCAGTCGAGGAGCGGTTCTGCAAAGAATCTTCCACGTCAAATGACACGGACCGACTCGTCAGACGGTTCCGCTGTAAATGTGCCAATTGGCAGATCGAAATCCTCGTCAGCCAGTCCGACGGCGAGTCAGGCTGCCAAAATAAAGACTACGCCGCCACCTTCGTCGTCGGGGAAGTCGTCTGTCGGCTCGAGCGCGTCCTCAGTGAATCTGAGACAAGGCGGTTCACCGGATGCCCGTGGCAAACCACCTGTCCCGAAGAGCGACGCCGCATCCGCGTCCGCGTCCAAGAGCATCGTGGCGGTGAAATACGTAAACAAGGATTTCCGCAAGTCGACGTTGAACATGGAGAACGGCGACCCGTCCAGGTCCAAGTACAGTAGGAAGAAGAAGACGTGCCAACGAAGCGTGTCCGTCAGCTCTCAAGATTCGCAATCCGAACCGAATTCCGAACCGATTCGACAGGCTGCGTCCTCAGAATCAACGAAATCGAACAGATCGAGGCTCAGGATGCCGTCGAGCACCTCGAAGACGTCGATCTCGAAGAGCGAGTCGTCCAGCGGCTCGTTCAGGCCTGAGAAATCGAGAAGCAGATCGAAATCGCCCTCCGTAAGAGGACAGAAGGAGGAACGAACGTCGAGTTCCAGCAGCAACGAATCGAACTCTTCGAACTCGTCGAGCAGCGAGGAGGACGACGAGAGCCAACAGATAAGATCCGGCTCCAGACGGCGCAGGAAACGAACGTCGAAGTCCCCGTTCTGCGAGAAGAAGGGCAAAATGAGCGCCGGATCGTCCAGGACCAGCGTGTTGGCCTCGTCCGCTGACGAGATGTCTCTGACCATGGACAAACCGCCCAGACCACCGTCCAGTCCAAGATCGAGAAGCGATCGTTCCGGGAAAACCGAGGAGGCCAAGTCGTTCCTGATGAGGGCGCTCGCTCCTGTGACGAATCTCTTCAAGAATAAACACCAGGACTCCAGCGAGTCCGGTAAATCAGGTGGTTGGCCGGATTCCAACGAAGAGATCGCGGACGTGAAGAACGCCACGTCCCTGTCGAAGAGCCCGTCGAAGAGCTTCAGTTTCACGAACTCGGAGAAGAGCGACGAAAGACGGCAGCAGAGCAACGCGAGGATAAGACGCAACTACTCCGGGGAGCAGCCTTGGTGGATGGATCCGAACTGCGACAACGTTCCTGAAGGCGTTGAAACGGGAAGCGTGTGTAACGACGACATTAGCCAAGAAACGACCGTCAGCGGTGCTTTACCTGACGATGGTGAGTCAGCCTCCGCGTTTTTAGATCGGCGAACCTATAAATACATATGCGTTTCTGCGTTCGAACACGAAAAATAGTAACCACGTGCTGACCGATCGCGGATGTATCACACTTTGAGCAATCGGAAATTTATTTAAGGTACTTTCACCCAAACGCGGAATATTTATCCTCCCAATGTACATATATTCCCACGTGCGGGTTAAAGATACAAATTGATATTTCTGTATCGCTATGCGATCTCTAATTTAAATTTTTCCGTAATTACAATACCGGGTAACGCTTATCTGGAATCTTTCCACTCGAACGTTGAATCGCAAAGGCAGAAAGGTAAGGTGAATTAACGCAGGGCATTTGCACAAGTAGTATCCCTTTAATTATGTATGTTCCCAGGAAAATTTAAATACAAAGTGTGGAGACAAGAATCGGAGGAACGAGCCTGGTGGTTGGACTCCAACGACAGCGTAGCCTCCGAGGAGCCGAAGAAACAGTGCTCGACAACGATTTCGAGACAAGAATCGGGGGAGAAAGCCTGGTGGTTAGATTCGAATGATAGCGGGCCGTCAGAGGAAACGAAGAAACAATCTTCCTCGACAGCCTCGAAGCACGAGGCTGGGGACAGGGCTAGATGGCTGGATGGAAACGACAGCCATCCCTCGGAGGAATCGAAAAAATCGTCGTGTTCGACGGCGTGGAGGCAGGAATCCGTGGAAAGAGCTTGCTGGTTGGACGTGAACGACGCTGTTCCATCGGATGAGTCGAAGAAACTATTTTCCGCTGCTTCTCCCGTACTGCGACGTGAATCGAGCCGTTGCAGCACCCGATCCAGCGATAAAAGAAATCGGATCAAGCATCAGCAATCCGGCGAACGAGCTTGGTGGATGAGCGACGATCCCGATAACGTACCTGAAGGAATCGAAGTGATTCCTGTATCCGTGGACACCGTTCAAAGCAGAAACGATTACACCGACGAGGTGGACGACAGCCAGTCGTGCGGCAGGGTATTTAATAAAATCCGACATATCGAATCGGGCGAGAAACCATGGTGGATGGACAGCTCGTCGAACGTGCCAGACGGTGTCGTTAAGATTCCCGTGGAAACTTCGAACAGCACATCAGACTCGTCCGAGTCGTTCGAGAGGATCGATATTGGCGTTAACCCTGAACCTGAGATATACACCAAGAGAAGCCTCTCTAGATTCCCTATCGAGTTTCCGCCACCCCCGCCCGACGAGCCACTTGGGGATCGCGCCAGTCCCGAAGGGGTAAAGTGATCATATATCGTGCATTATTCATTTAACGGCCCCTAACTGACGAAACGATGCCCCCGCTCCGATAATATCTGACGCGATAAATCTTTAACTTCGCGTGCTTGCCCGCGGTGAGAAAATATTAGTCGTTTGGCCGCCTCCATAAAGTGTTTGCTCTTGATTAAGCTATCTTAAAGGCTCGATGTATCGATGTTATTGAATTACAACCCCTGGCGGCTAAATTAGAATCACAGTATTTTCTCTTTTGTCAAATTTGAATAGAATTGTATTTTTATGTATTAGGATAGGAATAAACAATTTTTATTCAGGATCAAATACTAGCTTTGAATTTTATAAATTTCTGTTGAATTAATTTTCGGATTGCTGGGCAGAATAATTAAATAACATAACAAAGATACTAATGGACAATGTTACAGTTAATTTCATTATAGAGGGACATATGTATTTCGTAGGTAGAAAATCCTCCGGATCCGCCAGACAATTACTGCGGACGAGACTCGCCGTACGACAACGTGCAGCCTACACCCCGAAGATCGTCGCCAAGGAAACGACCCTCCACGTTACCGTTGTTCATCAGCGAGCACACGAACATCGATGACCTGTTGGGTGATACGGCCAGCCTCTGTCCCAGCCCCGTCTTGTCCCGAATTCGTAAACGCGAACGCATTGAAGAGGGTGAGTCCAGAATGAATTTAGCACGATTCACAATCGATCGTATACGCGCCCGTGGTTGATAGTCAATTTACCAGCCTCTGCGGATACAGCCGGCTATATCGGCTTTGGAATAGTTGGAAACCCGGTCTGTTAACGAGAGAACGGTGTCCCTTTGAAGAGAATCAATGGAATCGTTCCTTTTGGGAATTGCGGTATGCTGGACCGATGGGTGCTGATTTGTGGACGCACACACACACGCGCGCGCGAATGTAGCCGCACACATAAATAGTATTGAAAGGGGGAGCTGACGGGATTAGGGAACAGTTCGTACGAACAGATTTCGGCGATTGTAATTCCCTTGATGAAAGGAAATTTGGGTTACTGGGTGCTCAGAAATAACGAACCATAACCGTAGATCCTCGCTAATTGCTAACCCACCTACCGAATCATTTAGAACAGCCGAATTAACGACGACGGGGGAACGTCGAAAAGGATTACTCGATTACGATTACGTGATTCGTTTCACTCGACACTTCAGAACGTTCTTCGTTGTTTGCGCAGATTCCGATGAGGAGAACTCGGAATGCGAGGAGATCGATGCCACCCAGGTGATCATTCACGACAGCACACCACAGACACCGGTGATACAGCGACGACATCGGTATGTTTCGTGTCGTTAATCGAACCCGGAAGTGACACTCCATCGATGCTTGATTTATAATTGAACAATTTTCTCCAGGGACAACGAGAGACCGCAACCAGACGGCTACATTCCGGTAAGTTTGCATAAATATCGTTTTCAAGTTTCACTAAATTATTGATATTTTATGTTTCAACTCTCAAACGAGGGTTAAGTTGATTTACAGCCTACTTTCTGTTTATTTCTTTTAAAATTTCAGAGAATTTTATTATATACAGTTTTATTGCTTAAGAATCGAAATATCGTGGCATCAGCTTTAAAAATACAGATGATTGACTTTTCTTCTTAAAGCAAAGCTTGTTAAACATATTTGGGTATAACGTATAAAAGATTTATTCCAAAAGTGATTTGAATAGCCCCTGTTTATTTTTAACAACACGATATGTGGATATTCTTTTTATTATAACAATTTGGAACGGTTCATCGAACTTTTATTTAATTAAACAAAAAATTGCGTGCGAACGAGCCTGAAAAAAAAACAACAGTGAACGTGAAACAAACGACAAAACTTCTGCTTCCTTTCTACGTTGGCAGCCGCGCGCTCCTTCGTTTTCGCTATTCGCCTGCAATTCTTTTCATGATCAGTAGCTGAAGGAAGGCTGTATAGGCGGCTCTGGATAGGACGAGGCACACTCGAGAAAAAGCCAGACGAACAAAGACGAGAAGAGGGTTGGCGACATCAGGAGGAGTGGAAGTGCGCGCGACATTATTGTTTCTCATGAGGGATGTACGAAAGAGACCTTCTTCTCTGCTTCAGACTGCCTCCACCTTTCTCTTCGTTTTGCACGCAAAGTGCTGTCAACAAAGGGATCTTCTGCAGTCACTTCCACTCAGCTCGCAACTTTTCTCGCCCGGAGCAGACCGAATCTTCAATTACATCTCGTATTTCCTTCAATCAGACTCGACATAATCCCGGTATTAATGGAAATTCGAAGGATAATAGGAAAGTAGCAGGAAATATTTATTAGATTTTGAAAGTATCGCAAAATAGCAATTATTTTACATCGGTTTAACGTTTTTAATACAAAATGGCTGAGTTACAGCAAATTTTGAAATTAATAGAAAAATAATTTAAAGGATTCGACAACAAGCAATTTAATATTTAGACTATCCATGATTTAACTTTAAATATATTGAAGAGGTTGCTCGATTAATTCTTGGAACACCCCGTAGTGCCAAAGAATTGAAAAAATTGTCGATAAAACAAGGGATCGGCTTAAGTACAATGAACCTTTTGTATTCTCGATTCTCAGTTGTCGAGTCACTCACAGTTTTCCGACACACCATAGAATTTTATCGTAACGCGGTGGCACCCTCCCGCACGAGCTCTACCTCCCATCACGTTTCTATGGGTCCAGCAGACCCTTTTGTGAGCTTGTCACCCTCGTGGGGTCTCGTAGCGTCGGGGCAACAATGAGCACAGCCGCACTTACGTTTACGCTCTACGTGCTGCGCCAGCTGATTATTTTTTCACCGCACAATTACCATCCCCGCCGTTTCGTTTCGCTCGTCTCTCCCCCCCCCCCCCCAATGCCTGGCGTCCTCAAAAACCTCTACCCTTGAAAACTACGATCGTGTTCCCTGGCAGGAGCCTCGCTATCTTGCTGAAAATCGACAAAAGAGAGGGAGAAGGACAAACGGGCCACGGGAAAGAGGTCATTCCGGCTGGCCAGATAAAGAGTTTGTTTGACGACAATATTGCCAGTTTTTGGTTGACCGCGAGACAACGAATAGTCCATGAAGAGGACGTTTGTGTTTGCCCGTTTACACAGGACCTCGTTGTGGAAAAAGCACGCGGTCTGCTTTCTAATTCTTTCCTAACCGCGGTGACCGCATGATGGTCCTTTTGAAAAATTCAACTATCTCGTTTTCCCATGTTTTCCTTTTATTCCGTGATTGTTGGTTCCCTCGAATTAATATTTCAGACATTGCTCGTTATTGAGACTAGTATACAGGATGCTTAATTACAAGACTTTTCATGAACTTTAAGGAAAATTGTATTTCTGGATTGAAGCATATTTAAATCTGGATAATTTTTATATATTTTTATTTTTTTCTGTGACAAATTTAACAATTGTAGTGTTGTTTTGTTCAAAGTGACAAGAGTGATAAATAGAATTTAGCTTAATTTGAAAAATAAAAAAATTGTTAATACAACACAAGTCGTATTGATTTGTTTATACATTATTTGTATCAATTTATTTATACTTCAATTTTTGTTTGATATATTTTCTGAAGTTCATGCAACATTTTGTAATTTTCCAACTTATTTAGATGGAATACTCGGTCGGAATAAGAACGACAATTTTTCTGCTTCATTTATTTATTTACGTAACTAAGTTCACTGAGGTTATTTTAATGAATTTTGATGCAGAATACCGAGAATGCAATATGCTAATATGATGCTGACGTTATTTCAGAATAATTTCTTGGTGCAATTAAAATTACGTCAGTAAAATCTCGTATGACTTTGGATAAATTTGTTTACGTACAGTAAAATGTACAGCAATAACATGTTTTCAATCGTTTAATTATTATTTTTAACGAACTTCTTAATGCATCTCAACAAAAATTAATATACTGAAGAAAAATAATGTATTGATTAATTAACTCTGGATTGCTAAATCATTTTAAAACTCACGTTATTAATAAACAGTAAATATTGCGACTAAAAAAATAACATAATGTTTGAAGAAAATATACATCCTGGGTTATAATATTAAGATCTAATGTTAAATAAGTTAGACTTAATCTCTAATGAATTAAGAAAATAAACACAAAAGATGTGCTAACATCTAATGTAATAATTAATTATTATTTTCTCAAAATTTTAAAGTAACAGAAATTTTAACTTACATTTAAAAAGTAAATGAAATAATTCAATAAAATAAATTCCAGCGATCCAGGTCTATTGGTTTCAAACAGCTCTCACAATAATGATCTTTTGCTTATCACATATGCCAATAAAGTTGCACCAGGCGGATGAAATTATTTATCGTATTTCGTTATCAATGCATAATCTCGTTCACAGTTAAAGTAAATAGCAATTAAAGCAATAAAAGACAGTAAACTGTCTTTATTTGAACCATCGTTCCGGGGTGTTCTTTGTATACCCGCTGGAGTAGGGAGGGGGTTGACCACGTGGCGGCGCCACCGTCGCCTTAGCGGCGACAGGTGTCCGTGGCGCTCAGTGTCCCGGCGACCGCTCGAGAAGTAAGGCACGTTGTTGGTTCCGTGTCCTTTCTATCAAAAAATCTGTTTCCTTTTTCGTTTCACGGTTTCGCGTAGCGATCGTCCCCGTAACTTGTACAGTGTGTGTTTTTCTTCGCGAGTGTCATACGTGGCCGCGGTTAAAAGTGACGCGCGTTTCCGTGCGCGGGAAGCGCGCGTGTCGTTCGCGCTCGATCGACGTGAGTTTTTGTCGCGCAGACTCCGATTCGTTCGCCGTGTATACATATTTTTCGTCCGCCGCGTCCTCTCCTCGTCCGTAAGCCAGAAAAATCAAACATCAACGATCGAACATGAACGCTGTGGCCCATTCAACGACCGATCGTAGTCGCAGGTAACGTGCACCTTCGTTTACTATTTCGTTCGTACGTTTGAAAGTGACATTAATGGAGCTGTCATTGTGGCGCTGTTGCGCTTTTTTTAAAATGGCACCTCGAACTTCTTTCACGCGCCACAAACACTTTCGAATCGATAATTCCGCTGGAATGTCGAATGCCGAGACTGGCACACGCGCTCTTTCGGAGCACGCTATTTATTTTGGAGGTTAGGTGAGTTGGTGTGCGGCAATAGGCTCGATTCGTTTCTCGAATATACCACGTTTTTTTTTGTACCTCGATTTCCATAACGTCATCCTCTTACGTAAAAATCTAAGTCGATTCTAACGTCGATTAATTATCGCGGTTCGATCGACAGATACGTGCTAACTTTTACACATCGCGTAGATATTTTTGGACGCAGTCTGATACGATCGTTTCCCACGTGTGCCGTATAAATATTGGCGCTGCGGAATCCGACATTGACCGAACTCGTCTCGACTCGTTTCCTGCAAATGGCGCGAATGTTTCGAAACGTTCGAAGTAACTTTTCGAAGACAGGGGTCGAACGAGGCCGTAAAATAAGCAAAGAAGCTCAGGAAAACTTTGCATCGGGCTGTAAAATAATGGAGCCGTTCGGATAAGCGCGAAAACATTGGTCCACCGGCGGATTTGTTGATTCAGACGAGTTTGGAAATCCTCTTGGGCACGATCTTACCTTACGATCGCATCTTGATCGTGAATCTTTCGTCGGCTACACAGGCACGATTACATTCGTGGCATGGCGCAGACTCGTTTTCCCTTCTATCTCCCTCCCCCTCATTTCCCTCCTTCCTTCTTGCTCTTTCCTTCTTTCTCTCTCTTGCCGTTTCTGTCTCACCTCTGCTCACCTCTCTCCTTCCCTCTTATCACGTATTTCTCTCTTTATCCTCGTCTCTTTTCCTCCCTTTTTCTCCGAGCTGTGCTCCATCGAGCCGGTTCGCCGAGAAGCTAGCCCGTGCAACGGCCAAGAACAATGCGAATTCGAGAGGATGACGAGACGGGTTGGCATGCGTTGATAATTGACACTTTGTAAATTTATTCCAGTCGAACGATGATTTTCTCGCGATTCCGCGATCGGAGCAAGCCGCTCCGATCCGCATCGCGTACCGCGGAAACTTCCTTCCGTTTCGAAGAATCGATGGAACACAGCCGTTTCATTCGATATTATTTCCTTGACGTGATGTAGAAATTTCATGTCATGCGTGGAGCATCGAAGGTCGATGCTTTTGTGATTTTCACGCATGAGATCGGTTCCACGTGCCTTTGTTGATTAAAATGTCCTGCCTACAAGTTCTTCGTGTTCCAAGATACAGGATACAGGCTGTATATAAAAACTATCAAGAATAATTCGTTACTCGTTAATCACATCGAACAATGTTTTAAACGAACTATATTGCATTTTTAAGGGACTCGTCAGATGAATGCACTTTTATTTTTTTATATTTAATGTGCTTTTATTGAGATTTTTCAAATTCAATTTTCAAAATCAATTCAAGATTATTGGCCATTGAATTGATTACAACAAGGTTTAAAGATAAAGTTTATTAGCTTTAAAAAGATTCAAGGTTACTTTGATATCTTAGAAAATATAAGGTGTAATCAAATTGCACGTATTCAATGATTGTTTGGTATGCTGAACAGGTAACGAGTTTTATTAAATAGTAATTTTTACTTATTCACTCGATAAAAAAGTTCAATATGAAATTCCAGGGTTTCTTACCTTTTGCAAACAAATCGTAATTTAAACTTTTCTAATTAGAAAATCAGTCTATCTTAATTTTATTTTTCATTAACATTTTAACTGCTACGCTGAGAGGGGAAGTAATTTCATTTATTATTTCCTCAATACTTCATTATTTTCATTATTTATAATTTCAGATACCTATAACAGATGCTTATAATTAAATAAGTAAAAAAAATTTCTAAAAATATGGGTACTGGATTTTTATGGAAATTCAAGGATCACTCAGGTATGAGTGACTTGGTAATTAAAGTGTTAATGAGTGTAGGGATATGTGTAAGTTTAGTTGCCTATAAATGTTTTATTCTGTTCTAAGCTATTTGAGTTTTGTCTATTAAAATCAATCAGTAATAAAATGGAATTTTGTTAGAATTTTATTAGAATTATTTAAATAGTAGAATATATTTGTATAAGTTGACAGAATTTGTTTGAAAAAACAGCGAAATTTGAATAATTACGTAAAATTAATGAGTTTAATGAATATACAGTTTAAAAAACTTTTAAGTTCATATTAGAAGAATAAATAAATAATAATATCTTAATTTACATTTGTAATGAGTGTTGATATTATAATGTAGGTATTTCAATTACAATGAATTTACACTTATTAAATACTGTAATTACAACAACTGTGGGTATCATAATTTACACGTGTTAGTTACTTTAATTACGGTAAACGTAGGTATCTTAATTATACTCATTTATTTAGTACAGAAAGTAATTAGCACAGAAGTACTTTAAAAAGAAAATTGTACAAAATGTATTTCCTATTCTTACACGTTTCTGTAACATATTCTTTGAACTATTAATTTTCGAGAAATTTTTTTGTTCTTATACCTACAATTCAACATTACTTCGAGAATTCGGTCGTTGTTTCTTATTTATATTAATTAAAAATATGGGATGAAAAATTGAAAGTAACATTATTGCTATGGAATATATTAAAAAGTAATTAGAATTCGAGTACGTTTTATTGTACCTCGTTTGAAACCAATTTTCAAATTGAAGTCTTTAGTTTAATAATGTGTATTATCACCATAAGAGTAATATTATTATTTTATATCAGCATGGATGTGGAACCCCGACGGTGTACGTTAATAGTTAGAGTTTGTATACGTCCTGCTCCACATTCACGGTCGCGGTGAAGGTTTCAATCAGTGTCAATTAAATTTAATCGTCGTATCCATAACGTATTTACATTTAACGGACAACCGCTTTCTGTTATGGACTGATAAAATTCGAGCCCGTGATTCGAGTGTTTGTAACCTTGACGAATAAATGAAAACTTCTTCCGATCCTTGAAGTTTCGGTCGACAGGCCAACGGAGACGAGTGAAAGGAAAATCTAAAGGTCGACGACCGGCTGAAAACGACGTGGTTTCTTATTCACATGGACTCTCTCGGAGTCATAGGTTGTTACGGTTCCAGCAATGTCACTTTCACGCGTACATAATAAAATATCGGGTGCCGTTTTCATCGTTGGCCCTCGTTTTATCATATTCATCTTAACGAGGGTGCGACGAGATCAAACAGCAATTTATTAGGTTGTTATACATTAAACGGTGGATTTCGAAATGTAGAAAGTCTGGTATGATTTGGTGACATACAAGTATCGCAAAATGGCACTTATGATGTATCAATGTAGAGTTTAATATTATAATTCAGAACTTGATTTATACATTTGAAGTAATTTATAAATTACGAGAAACTAAGCTGTGTCTTATTTCTGTTTTGTCTTTGGCCTAAAAGGGATGTAACTTCAATATTCAAATTCTATTTATTTAATTAAGACACTTAATATTTAATAATGTCTTGGATGAAATTGGGTAATTTCTAGTGAATTATAATTAATATTTAACCAACTATAAATTTATGGTATATTTGTATCCTAAGTATTCCAACAAAAATCTAATAATTTCATATTAAAAACATCGTTGAGATTAATTAGTAATTTATATCAAATCGTGAGCTAAAAATTGATATATCACAAGTGCCATTTTACAGTACTTCTACGTTATCAAATCGTATCGGATTTTTTAATTATCAAAATCTGCCACTCGATATGTAACAACCTAAAGAAAATTAATCAAATTTGTGGGAAATCAACGTCAACCGACCATTGTAAACCGATTTCCAGATAAGGCATTCCGAAAGTCGGGCGATCGATGGAAGAGCGCGAAAAACTAGGAGGACGAGAGATCAACGTTTCCTTTTCTCGTCACGAACCCCCATCGACGGTGTGACAAAAATAAATCGACGGCTTTTCACGCTCGTGCATCGTCAAATTCACCCTCCCTCCCTCCTACCCTCCCCCTCGTTCATTCGCATAAAACGAACGACGAAAACGGAGTGCGGCGCAGAGAAAAGGGAATATCGGTTCACCGCGATCAAGGTATTCACGTGAGCCTTCTGTTTCGTCGTCGGGACGCGAATGGAACTTGAAGAGGAAGAAAGAGACGAGGGTAAAAAGGAAGAAGGCAGAACGGGCCCCGTGATCGCGACGGAGAGGAACGGTGCCGTGGTTCGTTTTCTCGGTTTGTAACCGGCAAACTCGAATGAAAATAAATCGGCGCCAGGACGAACTGGTTCGTGCGTTCGCGTAAAGCGGTCGTGCGATCCCGCGAGCGTAAAACACGGGTTTGAGGCCGCCTTGTTTGGGATCGAGGGGAAAAGAACGAAGTAAAGGCGTGCGTGTATATATCGGGCAAGAATCGGCCGTGAACGATCGAAGTGAACCAGACGATCGACGAAGATGTCTCTGACGTGCCGGGTTCAGTACCTGAATGACGTCGATCCGTTCGCCTATGCGAGCTCCTATCCGGAGCCACCTAGACCTCCTGTGCACACCTTCAGCGCGACCTTGCCACTAATTAACCAGCTCGCAGCGGTGCATCGACTTCTTCTGGCGCCCCACAGGGTGAGTTTCATCTTTGTCTATCTCGTACTACGTTTCGTTTCGATTCGTCGTTTATCGAGCGATCGAGAACGAATTAATGCGTTCAATTTCTCGTGAATCTCGTGAAATATTAAAAATTGACTTAAGTATACTTCATAAACTTATTATTTACTAAATCGATTTCGTAAAATTACCATCCTCAAAGGGTTAAAACTTGAAACGACGACACCTCATTTTTTAATCACTCTAAAAGCCTAAATTAAAATATATGGCAGGCCATTTTTTATGACGGATAATCCGGCTCCCCTTTTTTGTAGCCAATGTATAAATTGGTATATTAAATTTTTGATGTTGTAAGGGAATGGAAGCAGAAGTTAAAATTGCAAAGTTTTATAAATTTCCCAGGGAAAATTACGATACAGGGAAACTTGAAAGTTACTAGAAACCACACTTTGACACGATAATTTCCCTGGTTCAATATCCATTTCAGTTCATTATTAAATCAACCAAGTCTCTTTGAAATGAATACTAATCCAAATACATAATGCATAGTAACTTTTGAGTATTCAAACGAGTGGTGGGACACACCCGATAATTCTCTAATGGCACCATTTTCCCTAGGGAAGCCTACAATACTCGCAAAGGTGCTTATAAGTATTAAGTATGCTAGGCTTCTTTAAATAAAACGGCGATAATACTTTAAGAGTAATAGTATCTCCAATTTTATTAATCCTTTGACTGCGAATAGCCTTAATTCCTGAGCAGTAATATTTCATATTTATTTTCTAAATTTCTAATTATTTTGCAAGACCTTGTAAATTTTCAAAGGATCAAAAATAAAAATCGTACCGGATAGTTTTAAATTTCATAAAAATTTGCATCTCTTGAAGAATCATTAATGGAAATTATAGCAGCATTATTCCGAATCAATCATACGAAAGTTTCGTGTTTAAATTGTAAAAGGTATCGTTGCATATCTTTGGGTCTGGGTTACGACCCAGTTCCGCCGTTTATTTTGCCATTTCATTGTAACGCGACGTGCACGGAAACGTATATATCCCGATTCCCGAACAAACGCGGAGGGGGATGAATTTTCCTTTCGTTCGTATTAATATTTATGAAATTCGCTCGGATACAGGTCGCATAATTTATGCATAAAAATTTCAAATACGCGCGTTTCGAATCTTCCCTCGTTGGGAAACCACCACGGCGGAATATTCAAATTAACTTTTTCTTTGGCAAACGGGAACTTAACGAGAAAGTAGCGACGTTCCTGTTGAAAGCTACGTCGACTCCCTATTGTCGGCTCGAGCGTAATAACTAGACGGTTACGTTTTTTTCCGCCGTCTGATTATATTCTTTCATATTTCAACTGGACGACACGGAATGCATCACGCTCGATTTTATCGTTCCGTGAAACGGAACGGTGCCTTTTTTGTCGTCCTGGAAACGCGTTACCCTTTTTAATCTCTTTATCGATGCGCCTCGTAATTTTACATCTTAACTAGCTACAATCTTGTGAAACTCCATTGATGCAACTGTGTAACCGGCTGTGTTTCATTAATTTAATATTCCACACATTTTCGTGCCATTAAACGCTACCTTTCTCCTAAGAATAATCCTCGTTACCCTTTCCACTTCGATATAGTTCGAAATAATTGTTTTCCTGTCTTAGACTAGATTATCATCGAAACGATAATTATGAAATTGCAAATTTTTAATCTTGGCTAATTCTTAAACGTTCCCGAAGAACTCTGCATCGTTCGCAACGAAAGGGTTAAACGTACCATTAACCGAAGTTTTCTGTTTAAAGTACCTTATAACTTCTCAGCAGACGATTCATAGCGATTTGCAATTACATTAATTATGTTCAATGTTCGATAAATTAGTTCGAGGGGGAAGATCATTGGAAAGATTGATTTAACGCGAAATTCTTTCGAATTTCTAATAGTTGTTCGAGGATATCGAAATCCTCCAACCGTATAAGTGTTACGAATCGATGTTATTAAGAAGCTCGCCAATGGAGAAATATATTAGGCCTATTACGACACGGAGAGATCATAAATCCCGTGGCGCAGTAACTATATTCGCCAATGGGCAGGATCTTATGGATCCAGGGATTCTGCTGTTCGCTTTCTTCTCAAGCTGATCGCGAGCGGTTTGCATAGCTGTTACGTGTTTCATTCATCGGATCGCGCGGACGTGCTTTGCGTAAACTCGAACGCGCACACTCGTTACACTCGTGAATAGGCGTCAGCATTCATTAGTAATTGTTGTTCCATTCATTAGTCGTGCGCATATTTCCAGCTCAGATGAGGCATTTAGAATCAAAGGAATGCAAATGACAGATTTTTTCGACATCGATTTTGAAATTCGAACGCGTTGAAAAGTGTTTCTCTGTGAAAATTGAGCAGCTTTTTGTACGATCGAGTCTAGACTACTTCTTGAAAAACAAAAAGTTAATCCTGTTTTGATGATTTTAAATGTTTACGAGTTTTTAAAAAGTATTTTAAAAGTATGTTTATGACATCGTGAAAAACCAAGGAAGAACGTTTAAATTGCATAATTAATTCTTTATTTATGGAAAATAGATAACGTTAGCTGTCATTTAAAAAGTTAGAAAAGATACCCGGAGTTGCTGATTTAAATAACATCCCGAGGGACGATCATTAAGTTTCTTAAGATGGTTTCTGTTCCACTTTGTCATCCCGTGAGTGTTTTCCTTTTTCTTCGGAAAAAGTTTTCGTTCGTATCAAGTATCTATAAATTGTTTAAGCTCAACGAAGTTTCGGTGCTCCGACAATTTTCACGTTTCTTATAATTCTGTCTGGTAACTTTTAACTTTATCAACTGTTGAAACTTTGGATTTTTCTTCGTTTTACGGGATTAACAATAAGTTTTAATAATCCGACGATACGACAGAAAATCCAAATTGTCTAACTCCATTAAACGAGTTAGACGTTTAATTAAATGAGTTTCATGAAAAACGAACAAAGACAAAAATTGTACTAACTATACAAATTTCACAAACCTATTTAATTTACATTTAATTATATTTTCAATATCTTCAAGGTACTAATTTTAGAGTTCGAAGTTAGCTTATTACCTATATTGCTCGTTGCATTTAACGTAAATAGTCGTCAAATTAATTCAACTTTAAAGTATAGTTTAGCTAAATGAATTCATTCCCAATATTTCTTAGTTGTTTAGAATCTTGAAATTTTCAAATTTCTCCAAAATTACAGTAGCAATTAATTGCAGTTCTCACATGCGTTTAATAACACTTCAACATATCTATGAAAGATATGCGTTACTTCTAATCAGGGTTGTTTTTGATAGTTATACAGTGTCAATATTAGCTATTTGGAATTATCATAATATGCAATACGCCCTTATGGGTTAGAGTACAAATCGATAGTTGCGATGCAGGATAGAATTATTCTATGAACCCCCAACAGCAGCAGCCTTGCTTTCAACGTATTTCAAGGGCTGTGTGATCGAATCGGGATGTCTTTCTGCACACGCGTGACACCTTTTCGTTGCTCTGCTTTGACACGCAAACGTCCAGTTCATTCAGCCAATCGTACGTTCAAAGGGGACACGTACCATACGTATTGCTCTCTGTACAGTCACAATGGGGACGTAGCTGAAACTAGAACGGCAGAGAGAGGGAGAGAGAGAGAAGGCGATAAAACGTAAGCGAGAAAAGGGACGGGTCACACGATACCGAGCGCAGAAGCGCAACGGGCATGCACGTGGTTCCTTTGTTCGTGGCAGCGTTTCTGGAACAGCCCTTCGGCCGCAACTATTCTCATGGAGGTCCCGCTGTGTACGTACACGGTTAAATGCACGATTACTGCAGTGTGTTGCTGAAACCTCGGACAGCCACCTTCGTGACTGCACCACTTTGACCCAATTGCGTCGACGACGAGGCACGCCGTGTCGCAACAGCCCCCGGACCGATATTCCTTCCGCGTTCGAACCGACCGGCCGATGCCACGACCTGTTTCGTCCAGCAGGATAATCGTAACTTCTCAAAACGCCAATCTTCCAGCGTGACATCCGACCGATTAACTTGCATGAACTTTCACCGATCATATTTATCGCGTTTCAACATCGTACGCCCGGTCGTCTGATTCTACCGCTTGCGAGACAGTCACGTTAACCCTTTCGCGAACACCTGGGGTCTCAGCAGATGCTCGCAAGCGTATCCGCAATTATTGCGTTAATACGTTTTACCGTGATGCAAACGTGTAACA
The DNA here is from genome assembly GCA_022405125.1 of Anthidium xuezhongi. Lineage (NCBI taxonomy): Eukaryota > Metazoa > Arthropoda > Insecta > Hymenoptera > Megachilidae > Anthidium > Anthidium xuezhongi. The sequence continues at coordinate 3,586,875 of CM039641.1, read as the reverse complement.
TATTTTGTGACTGAAATTTCCTGGATTTCCTGGTCTTAAGACATTTGATATTGCAATAGTTGCAGAACGTTCGTTTATGACTGTCTATTTTATCTCGGTTTTCATTTCAGTTTCCTCTTTTAGTACCTTTGTCTTTTGCGATTATAATTTTTAACACTGTATTGTTCACTAAACAACCGAAAGATTTGGTAGAACATAAATTTATCATTTTTACAAATAGGTTAAATCATTTTTGTTATTTCAACGGTAGCTTGTCTGCACCACTGCAGTAAAGATAATAAATGTCAAAGCACGCGGTTAGCCATTTGTCAAGTTTCTTATTTAACGATCCAATGTATCGACCCCTTCGTAGCAAAGCCACGAGTGTACATTTTATAGTATCTAAATTCTAGAAATCTTGGATACCATTTTGAAGAACAGTATATTCATAGACAAGTACCTTTCGTATTAAAAAGATGAAATAATTTTATTGCAAGTAGCAATTCCAAATAATGCTAGGGCCATTATTTCTCTTATCCCAACAAAATGTTTGTTCCTACTTCGTTGTAATAAGGCAACGGAAGAAATTCTACCCATGGTGGGAATATCGCAACTCGCTTAATTTTAAAGTCGTTTCGGACGATGGTTACCGCTTCTGAAAGCGTTTCGAAGGTTCCGCAAGATGCTGGTCGGTTCTCTTTGGACCCTCCTTCGGCAGTTCGCCGACATAACGGGACCAAGAAGCGTTGCTCTCTCGGGGAAGGAATAAAAAGTACGTTTATGGTCCTGGCATTATATACCTATAGGTATCGTGCGCCGGTGTACCGGTTATCTTGCGAACACTGGTAGGTTCTTTCCGTGTAACGCTTTTACCTGTCCTTTGGTGCGGTTAAATTCGGCCTCGCCCTTTCGATGGGCATCCTTCACACAGCTTCCCGATGCGTTTCAACCGGGACCGGTTCGATCGTGACAAAAGAAACAAGAGAAAAAAATTCGCGATTCGATCGTGAGGAAGTTTTTTCAACGGATTCGAATCGCGTTTCACAATTTTTTGGGAAACAAAGTAGGTGCAAGGAACTTTGTTTTTGGGAGTCGACAAATAAAAAATGAATGAAATTCGATGTGATTGCTAGTATTTATTTTTTAATTCAAAATGTGATTGGATTTAGTATAGAGTATGATATTTGGATGCTATTAATCAGAATGAAATAATTCAGCAGCCCTGTAAAGTATCAGCCCCTATTTGGATTTCCAAAGTTAAATGGGTTTGCAATATTTAAAAATCTGATGGAATGAAAGAGGATTACAGAAATTTTCAAATAATTATATCAACGCTGCTAAAACATGCTTAATTTGAAAATTTGAGGAGAGCCATTACAAATATTTCCATTTATTTTATTACAATCAAAGAATTAAAGGCTGAGCGGAAATTTATTGCAAACCACACCCTCTTTCCCTTTCGAGTTACATCGATATTTTGACTTTGTAAACGTCACAAATGAAACTAGATTGCACACGCGCGGCCATAAAGGAAGTACATACATACCTGCCCAGGTATTTTATAGAACAAACGGTTATGTACAAAACATTTCAATAAATTGACGGGTTATGATCGGTGGCGCAAAATTGTATGCAAGATTCGTGCAACGGCCTTTTATACTCTTTGACGTTCTGTTTCATAAAAATTCCTTTTACCCTCGCGCATTCTGTCGCGCGTGTTAAAGCAGTGCCGTGTTCCGAATTTACGAGCAGCTTGTACTCAGGAGCTGGAATTTATAGTGTGCATTCTCTCGAATTTATTCCTCGGAAAATGTAACGAGTCGCGAAGCTGAATTTACTCGCGCGTTCGCGCTTGATTTTCTTTCCTCTTTTATTCATCTCTCGTTTCTTTCCATTTTTTTAAACGATAAATATCATAATCTGCGAGCGAACGATTACGTTGCTGTTCGAGAAGCTGCTCGATCATTCCGCTTTCACCGTGATCGACGCATCGACTTTTATCGTCTCAATAATTCGATGCCTCCCCTGATAATAATTGCAACCACATACTTTGTCGACGGAAAAGAGCTTATCATTTGTTTCATGATCGTCCTGGGCACGATACAAATGGCAGCGTGTTACATAAGCCCGCGATTCAAATATTTACTTAAGTGTCGAATCAAATTCTGTTTTATTTTGAACATGCTCCTTGTAAAAGTATCTCCTCAAGCATATCATTTTTATTTTTATTCTCGGATCGTGAAATTTTTGCAGTTTTATTTGGGCAAAATTGTTGGGTGAATCTTATCTTCCAAAGGTTTTAATCTTTATTCAACGTCTTGGGGTAATTAAATTCAAATAAATTCCCGCCTTTTAACGTTATCGGGTGATCGGGACCCAAGTTACAGAAAACTATATAAAATGTTGCCAATTTTGGCAACAAATTTACAATTTTACAACCTTTACAAATACGACCTTATACGACTTATGTCATATTACAATTTTGATTAAAGTGGTGTATATTACTTTTAATAACGACTAAACTCGATCGAAGTTCCTTCAAACGCAGGGATACTTTAAATCGTTTTTACCGAAACGTTGATATACACTGATTGGCTTTCGAGCCTTTCATATGCAAAATACGAAATATCGTGGCGTGATAGTAACGCGTTTCCACCTTTAGCACCGCGGTCGCTAAAGCGTGCGCTATCTCGAGCGTTTCGAGACGCGTGGATCGCGTATCCACGATGATCGGCGCTTTTCAAGCGGCACGGCGCTGAGGCCAGGTATCCGCGCGTTACATAACATTACAATTAGATCGTGCGTTTAAGCGGCGGCACCGCATTCCAGCGCTTAGCGGCGCGGGTAAAGCGCGTGAAACGCGGTCACGGAACGCCGCGCCGCTCCGTTCGATTTTATGCCAAATAGAGCATGCTCGTCTCGTCCGGGGAAGATCAGTGCCGGCACACCGGCTACGAGCAATCCATATACTTCTTGTTTCCCTCTTTTTTTTTCTTCTTTTCTTTTCTTTCTTTCTTCTCCACCTTCTCGCTGCATACCTATTGAATGGTAATGGAGAGTTACGATTGCGATTTATGGCGGCGTTATACTTGGGAGGCTGCGAAATTTTGGTTTTATGGCCGACCGGCTTATCTTGCCACACGGCAATGGACTGCGAAGTGCAGCGCCCGGTGCCGTCGTGCCACCGAATAACGACACCAAAAAGAGACGTAAATCACCACCGGGGGCATCGGGCCGACCGTCCCGGGGGATATTCTGTATTCCTTTCTTTTCTTCCACTTTTCTTTTCTCACCTTCTTTACGTGCCGCTGGACCGTGATGTTAGGTGGATCTATGGATCAAACGATACCTTTTCAAGATTACCCCATTATTGTACATTTTCATATGATAAATTAGATTATATATTTTTCTGGGATATTTATGGGGACAAGAAGATATATCTTTTGGCGATGTGTTCATTCAAAGGAAGAGTAATTTTATAGAAAAGTATAAAGTTTTTGTATTAGTATTTCGTGTCGTGGGTGCCTGATAACGTCTACAGTAGTTGATAATAAATTATCGAAATTGAATAAAATTGACAAATATAAATCTTGTTATGGGGGTAAATCGACACAAGTGAGAAATAATAAATCCAAATTTAGTAAGTGTATACCTCTGAAAAACCTTAATTATCTAAAAACGAAGGAAAGTATACGATAAATGTAAATTTAATTTAAGCTATTGTAGATAAAAATGGGTGATGGAATCATTGTTTAAACAAATTTCTTTTATTTAAACTCGTCTACCGGTTCCACTGTAAATGTGTCTTTTTAATTATGAAACAATATCCTTGTTTATCCTTGACTTTTGAACACGATACATTTTGTCAAAATCAATACTGTGACTTATTGATTCACACTTCTATGTCAAAATCAACATCACACCTTCAATTTTATTACAATATGAAGTATTTGTTTGATTTACTCGTTTCGAGCATCGATTATATAATGTTTAGAAGGGTTCAGCTAATGGACGGATAGGATTAGATGGGGCAATAAAGATTGATTTGAAGCAGCGATTGCGGAGACAATAAGATTAATCGGTCTGGGTGATGGATCCTTAACACGGGTTAAACTCGACGTTTCGAGGAGATTTATTGTTGATTGAGTTTCGCTCGAACTGATTCATTTGTATAAATTTTATGGATTATAATTCGACGTAAAAATACTGACGTAGATACAAATAAATGCATACATAATACAAAATGGAACTTAATTTACAATCAGAGGATATTTAAATTTGGCACAATGTTTTAGGTAATGATTTGTTAAAACCACATATAGAATCACTAAAAAAATGTATTAGAATTAGATTTTATTATATGATTGATTGAATTGATTAGGATATTTATATATAATAAATTTTCTAAAATGTTACCAAAGAATTTATATTATTTATATTTAAAGCTTAAGTATAATAATAGAGTAGAGTTGACTCTTAGAGTTAATTGCTTTGTAATCAATAGAATTTGTTTGTGACATTGTAATCATTTAAAAAACTGAAATTTTTACAACTGATTCTGATTCAACGATCGGAGACTGTAGAGCAGAATCAAATGGCACCGTCTGCGCAAATCGAATTGTGGCAAGTTTAAAAATAAAACTATTCTATCGTCGAAAAGAAGGCACGATAAAAAGGCTGCCCACACGAGTAACCGTGAACGCGTGAATTTTCGAACAAAATCACAGGAAGCGAGAATAATTTTTCACGCGGTTTGCCTTTCCCGGTTTTCCCTTTATTTCAAAATCCACCAAAGGCCGGGATCCGTTGGTAAAACGAACAATAAGTTCTGCGGTCCAAGTTTTTGACGTAACGAAGAAAAGCAATCTCGGGAAACGTTGTTTCTGGTCCGGTAGTCCCGTCGAAATTGTAAATAACGATTTCCAGAAAATTGGCCAAACTTTGCCCGAATCCGGCGCGTTTCCGCGGGTTAAATTGATTTACCTGGAGAATTTTTATGATACCAATATAACTTCGAGTCCCGGTGCCTTGTAACCGAGATCTTTCTTTTCTTTGTAATCTTTTTAATCGTTTGGCAATGTTTGTCGTCGTATTCCTTTGGAATTTGAGAAAGTCAGTGTTTATGATTGAAAGGAAATTAGTTTGATAACACTTAGGAAAATTGAATTCTTATTTAATCCAAAAATTAATCATTTTTATTTAATGAAGTTACTAGTATTCTCTAGATATGGTATATCTAATATGGCATATCGTCGTCAGTGGACTAATTAGACATAAAAATAACATCGCATTACCTTAAACTAGTTTAAAATTATCTTTTTATATCCATTTACTATACCTGCGTAAAAATGTATAATATGTTATCGAATTCTTTATGGCGTAATTTAAGGTGATGAAAAACAAACGAAATTTTTATTCACAATCATCATTGAAATATATCTGCGTTTGATCATGACCATTTGAAATCAGAATCCTAATGTGCGGATCCATTAAGCCCCTATGCTCTGATACGGATCTCGAAATTCCTTAGCTGCGATTGAAACACTAATTCAAATAGGAATTCGTATAACGGTTGCTAACGCAGCAGTTCGTTAACGCTAATCGTACAAGGCAATTATCACATGCGAGGGACTTCAGCAAAACTCGATGGAACGACACGTTAATACGTTGCCGGCCGGGTAACTGTAATCCGAAATGAGTAATATCAAAGTTTGATTAATTCGAGGATATGCACGGAGTTTTTCATGCGCACGGGTAAAATCGTGGCTCTGAAACAGTGGAAAATAAAAAGGATTTCATTAAGCGAAATTAAAAGGTATGTGACTTGGTAAATGCGCCCATTTTGGTACACGGAGTTTCGGTAGTTTTAAAATCGTTCCTATTTTTTTAAATGGAACTGCATAAAACAGTGTTGGAGAAGTGTGTTTAATTTTTGGTAATCAATTGATTGTTATAATAGGTACTTTAATCCTTGTTTTGTAGAAAATAAAAAGTTTGAATCTATAGAGTGGAATGAAAAAATGCAAGTAACTTTTGAATTATTGAGAGTATAATAGAGTTATAATATACAGGCTTTTATATATGAACTCTTTCACTATTATGAATCACTATAACCCTTTACTTTAAACTAATACTGCTGTTATCGAAAAATAAATTAATAATCGGCAAATATAAAAGTAAATTTCGTAAATTGATTTTGACGCATGAAAATGTTTATTAAATAATTTAATATAAATGCAAGTTTCAGTGGCAATATTATTATACGTATTAATTTTCATCCTTCATAAAATAATATTTAAGCAAACAGTGTGAAATGTTGAACGTAAAATTAAATTTAAATTGTTCATTAATTTGTCGAAAGGTGTATACACGCGTTTGATTTGGAGTCGTTAAAGTAGATACATTCGTTAGAAGGTGAGCTAAAAATATCTTTGAAAATTGGAACGATGAAGTAAATTTCCGTGTCCCCCTTTTATGACATTAACTACAATCTCACAAGTGAGATAATGCTTTCCGTTAACTATAATGACATCACTGGGTTTTCATTAACGACGGGCTCAGATGTAACGATTACTCGCTCTCTAAATGTATTTCACTCTCTGCAACTCCCTTTCTAAACTCTCGCTTCGAATTCACTCTCTTTCCAAGCTGAGAAGATCGAAGAATTACCGTTCGCATATATTAACATTCAAATTCGTCGAATTTTTTTTATCGATTAAAAGAGTTGATAAGGAGAAGATAAGTCTTCGCTTACGTCCTACATATCCAACTTTTTTTTATCTTTCTAATCACATATTTCACAATCAGTATAATTTTCTACGAAGAAATAATAGATATTAATCTGTTTACAATTTACCGAACTTTTGATGATAGCCGAATGACAATTTACCTGATAATGACAGCTTATTTAAAAAATTTATTGAGTTACAAAAATAATTTCTTCCGAATGAAATGAATTTTTAAACACGATAAACAGGTATCCATACATAAATTAAATATTTGAAATTCTAGTAGAAAAATGTACAGGTATACAAGGTGTTCCACCTAATTTGGCCAATTCAATTTCTTTCGTAATTAATCAACGAATCAAAATTTCATTTATAATGGTTAATATGATATCGAAGGATTTTCAACATAATGATAATTGATTTTTGTTCATTAGTAAATATTTTAATTATTATCGAATCTGAAGAATTTTACCTCTGTACTAATAATATTAATTGATTACGAACTTTTAATTATATTTACTCTGGTATAGTTGAGGTTCGATAAATATTTTGACATAATTTTATAAAGCCTCCAAAATGATTTTAAAGCTATATTCGAATGAAATACTGTTTGTCATTCCATTTATTACCTCTGTTTGATTCTGGCATGTTCTTTAATTACTGCAGTGGAATTCGGTTATTATAGTCACGAATAATTTTATCAATCCGCTATGTCGGTGCCAGAACAATTTGCATAAAATTAATTAAAAATAATTGGCCTATTATAATGAAACTTATGCTATCATTATTCATTTTAATGGTTACAATTAGTCGCAAATAATAAAAATTCTTATGAATAAAATTCTTAAAGTATCTTTTATTACTTATAGTAATGTACAATAAGAATCCTTGACAGGTACATAAATAAACATTCTTCTTAAGCCTTAATAATTTTTTTCATATAAATTTTATATTGTTCTCAGAAACAGTTGTATATAAGAAATATAGCAATATGTCTAATAATAGTTGGCAATAAATTAAGTTCAACTGATCATATTAGACGGATTCCACTGTATTGAGAATTTTATACCTGACCATATGGTAATCGTTATTAATACCCTTTCTATCCTCGTTTCTGAGCATATCCAATCTGCATATCCAACGATATCGGGAACGTTAGGTCGTTTCACACCTGCCACATCGTAACACGACTATTTTTGCGCTTTCCATAGCCTAGTAACGCTAAACTTTCCTCGAAATTTGGATGGTTGACAATTTTCTGACATCATCCGAGCGATGTCTCTTTTACGAATCCCGCGTTCCTTTTATTCCTGTACCATTCGAACGTCAACATTCGCAAGTATCTTCGACTTTCTTACTTCCTAATAGTTTTATTCACCGTTGAAGTTAGAAAGCAAACCTTACCTACCGATCTATCTTGATTATAGTCCAGGTCTTCCAGCCCCTTTATAGTTATGGCCGACTAGTCCAGGCATTTCGCCACAAATACCACGGTTTTACGGTGCACCATCGTGTCGAGTGTCTAGTTTCATTTACGAAGAACACTATGATTCTTGACACATCGCATTAGTTGAAATTCGTTTGAAGTCGAGAATGGATTTTAGGATTGCAGGTCCTCGTTAAATTGAGTTAGGCTTTCTATAGGTCGTACATGTTTATGCGATTGCTATCTATTAAAATAGGTAAAATGTTTGTAGAAAATATTCAAATCCAGTGAAATAAAGTGAAGTTCCCAAGCACCTTGATGCGAAATACGTTTCGAAACTGATCGTGATTGTTGTTCTTAATAATTAGGTTTGATATGAAATAACAACAATTCTTTTAATAATACTTTTAGAATGTAAAGTAATACTAAACACTTTTAAAAGCTAACTATAATTATTTCATTAGGTTCAAACACAAAATTAAATTATTTTCTTCTTATATCTAACAACAAGAATTCAAACTTAAAAATAACATTGTAGAAATTTGCCTAAGAAGGCCCTGTTACAGGGAGGGTTACCTGTAATCAATTCATCTCGACAGAATTTTTCTCGTTGGCCCGAAAAAACGTCCTCCGAATGACCTTACCTCGGGCCGTTCATAAATATTGATAAAATACCGTTCCTCCTGGAACGACAGAAGGCGAACGAAAGGGGTGCGCGCGATAAAAGAGAAGGAATTATGCTGGGAACGGGAGAAAAAGAGGGGTTCGTCCACGTTCAATGCAACGATCCGCATTCGACGCGACCGTTCGAGCGATAAAGGCGTTACCGCATTATATTTTCGGGGGCAGAGAATTAATATTCATGAAGAAGCGGCACTGCGGAAGACAGGGGAGGGAGAAATATGACGGACAGGTTATGGCCGGGTAATTCGGTCGTGGGACCCGTTCACGAAATTATTGCAAATTACAGATTTTCGCGCGGTCGACCCGCCGGATCGATATTTCTGGCGCTCCGTACAATAACGATGCCTGATGGATCCGGTCATTTCGCGAACGTTTTTCGAATCATTTTACCGAAATAATTTCGTCGTTTAACGCGTGTCCACTGCCGGGCGAAACTGTTGAAAATTTCATTCAGTTAGTACTAAAAAAAGATTTAAATGAGATTTTGGGAGATTAAAAGTAACAATTTACTTCAATCGTCTCTTAACATGTCACCAGTGAACATTTTAATTTTATTTATTATTTTTGCAGTATTTCGTTATTCCTATCATCTAGAATTTCAAGTACTTAATACAAGTATTTCTTATTATATAAGTAGAAAAATTATTAATCAAATTATTAATCATATCTGTACATTTTATGTGACTTATACTGGGATGAAGATCGTTCGATGATTCATGATATTATACTTTGTCTATTTCTGTTGGACGTTTACGTCATAATGCCCACGAATTTCTCCTTTGGTTCACCGTACAGTTGTATAAAAAAAGTGCCTTGGTCGAATTAGAATAAACGTGACCTTGTAAATTTTAAAGGACAGAAAACAAATCTATTTCTTATATCTTATTCTGAAGTCAGGATAAATGATACAAGTTTCGTTTTAAAAATATTTCTATTTTCTCTTTCAATCGATTAGATTCTATTTCATAAAACAGAGAAGATATTAAAAATGGATACACTTCACTGTTTTTCGCTATAGTCACCAGTCTCCTTTTGATCATAAAACTCGATGCCTTTTAATATCGGCGACGGGAACTTTAATGAATTTTTGTACGCCAAAATCTTTTTTACTACTGTCGAAATATGCTTTGAAACAGCTGGTTCGCTGGATGAAATTCCAGCGATCCGTGAAATCACAGTTTACCTCGTATCAACGGGAGCTATAATGGCAGCCATGAATCCCTCAGGGAAACGCTGTCAGTCGCTCGTCCATCGTGGGAATTCTCGTTGATCCGTGAATTTTCCGCAAATCAAGGCCAAGGGATGGTCACGATCAGGGATTTATTCCCGTAATAAAGGCAACTACAAGTCTTCGACCCTCTGACGCTTTGCACGCCCGACTGATCCACGAAACCCTGTTCCATAGAATGCCAGCGATGGGATTACGACCTATTGAGACATCGTTAATGCAAATTAATTCCGAAATTGATGCTTTTGTCAGTGAATTCGAGCACATGTTCACAATTCGAGAAAATGTCAATTTAAGAATTTTTAAAGATACACAAGTAAAAAATGCAGCTGGTTTTTTGTAAATTTTACAATATTTGTATCATATATTTATACTTCGTTAACTCTTGAGTGTGCAACCAGATATGTGCATATTTATCAAAGTTTTAATATTCAAAGCTTATTACATTAACTTCTGAGTATTCAAGTAATTCGAATTCCACAATTTTTTAAAGGAAATATGACCCTATTTTTGAACTATTAGTAGTGGATCCTGAATGATTACTTTCCTCAGGAATTTTCATTTTGAAATATGTGGCTATGGTATTGGAATACTTGAGAGTGGTGCACCATTCATAAATTAATATTAGATTGGTCCCATCGCTACAAACGTAATTTCACTTGAAATTTTGCGCGGTTCATCGATACCCTCGTCACGGTATTGCCCAGTTATTAATTCGGGAACGTTATTGATATGCGAGGTCAGGGAACGTCATATTCTCTTAACCCTCTGCATTATAATATTATATCAGGTTTGCGACGAACTCCGCAGATTAAACGTAATAAACCTGGCCCATCGAGCACCTAATTTAATTACAATTCCTTATTTGTTTTAATATCGCACCTGTCGATAATAATTGTAGGGCAAGGGGTCAACCTGAATTTATTTCTTCCCGCGAACATAATAGTCGAATTTCCGGGGGCTGGAAATTTTCCTCGTTACAGAATCATTCATGTCGTTACATTAACTTTTTCATTTTACTATCGCGTCGATCGAGGACCGTCGATTCGCGTTGTAATTGCAGCGGCGTAATTCAATCTCCTGATCGATGCGGAATTTTGATTTTAAATCGCTGAGCGCCCGCCGATCACCGCGAAAATCACCAGCCCGTGGGATTTTGTTAATTTTTCCACGTATCCATCGCGACGGAACGACAGTATTTTGGATAATCACGACTGATGAATCGCGCGTATAATGAACAGGTTGCTGATGATTTCACTGTAGATAATGCAGTGGTCGCGGCGCTACAATCAAGCATGATTTAATAAAGCACACGTTCGGTGACATTTCTTAATATAAATCAAGTTCTCATATTATTTACAATGAATACTAGTAACAAGCTTATACATAATTGACAGGAGATGTTTATTGTTCCAAAAAAATGGTTGCAAAATTGAAAAGAAAAACGTATCAGCATAGTTTCACGCGAGCGGTACGAGGCGCAAGAAATCATTGTGCACCGACACTTGCATTCTACGGGTCATAAAAGTCGATCGACAATTTCTGGATCGGTACAAGAAGTTCCTGACTCGTGTTTTTCATGTTCGTCGTTTGTAAGGGTCCTTTCGACTCCTATTCCAGTCTCCTTTTCCTTCGATTCGCATTATCGTGTTTCCGTTGGGACACGGATGAAATGTATGCCAACGCAAGAAGCTTGCTATTCTCGTTCCGCGAGTATTCCATCCTTGAGAGTCGCTTTGATCATTTTGAGATTCCTACGGTGGACATTCCTTTCGAGCGGTATTAAAGCGTAATTATCCGATCGAACTCGTAACGCGATCCGTTTGCCTCGTCACCGGCGACGATTAATGTCTTTATTCGTGTTTATTGGCCACGGATCCGATGTTGACGCGCTAGGCGCAGATATTGAAGCAGTAAATACAAGCTTTACGAGGTGAAAATCGCTCGCTTAACGAGCGACTCCGCTGTCATTATTTCGCGTATCATTTTTCAATAGAATCTTGTTATTGCCCTTTTCGATTCAATAGACGTTTATACTACCCTTATTAACCTTTTCGAGAAGGGTTTTGTGGGTGTAAAGATGATTTTTTTTTGGCTTATTTTTACGCGATGGAGTCAGATCTTTTCTGATCCAAATTAACTTTATTTTTAAAGTTTTTAATTTTTTTACATACAAATTGACAACTTTAATTCATTTGATTATTTCTTTAAAATTCCTGCCTTTAAGAATTGGATTAAAAGTGCTTGAAAAAGTATCACAGTCGCTATAAATTTTGTATTGGCACCCAAGGAATTTGTATCGAATCGAAAAGCAATACGAGCGATACGCCCATATTTGTTTTTCGTATAATTCGATTACAAGCACGGGAACGTGAACAGATTACATGTACACGTGCTGTCGAATAAAATATCTGACGTTTTCTGACCGTAAAATAAATTATAATTAGCACCGGCACGACCAAATAACCACGTCGCGGTGCACGGATCGATTTGGAAAAGCAGCTATCGATTTCTGGCCGGACGTGGCGCATAATTAATGGCAGAATTAATTGGAACACGACGCGTATCAAAATTACGTCGAGCATGGAATTTATCGCGCCGCGTCGCGGAAAGTATCGTTATTTTCGCGCACGCCTCGCTGGAGAGGCGAGTTTCGCGTGAAAAATAACGACAACGTGCAACGTGAAATCTCGGTAAAAAGCAAGGATTGTTTATTTAAAAACCGGCTTGATACAATGATTCTGTCCCTTACGAAGTTTCGTTTAATTTGGAAAAATAACATTCGAATACTGTAACAAGCTTAAAAAGGATATCGTGAATGAAGTTTCACTTGGTGCTAATTTGTTTTTAATATCATTAGAAGCTTTATTAATTAATAGTGATATAGTAATAAGTTTGTATCTTCGTGGTTCAATAAATGATACGCTGAGACTTTTAAGTAACTAACAAGGGATCGAGTACGCTTCACGTAACAATGAAATTAATGTTATATTGAACACCATTACTCTGAAGAGGTTAACAAGAATTTCTAAAGATAGAATCCTCGAACGATCTCGAAAAGCACAATTGATACATCGTCGATAACAAACGTCTATAAATATGACGTCAGGATCAATAAAATCGCCATCCTGTTAAGCGATCATCACCAGATGCACCGTCTCCTTTCGTGTTTGTCGTTTTGTTGCATCAAAGGTGATTGTACACGAAGGTCAATCTATTAAATCGTCCACGCGATCGTGTCAATTATGCGAATCAATGTCGTTAAGAGGACTGTTTGTGTTCAGATCCGTTTAATCGATAGATTAAATAGCTATTCGTAATCGTTTCTGGAATTTTTGTTCAGGTTTGGAATTTTTATATCGATTTTTAAATGATTTTGGAAAGGTTTCAAGCGTTTGATACGGTTAGGTATCGAAACCCTCGATGTACAACAGGGACGAACGTGTGTACGAGGCCAAGGATCGACAAAACGGTCCCAGGCACCCAAGTGTCATCTCTTCTGTCTGGAGAGGAAAACTGGTTTGGATTTCGTGCGGTGATCGCACCAACACGTGTGAAAGTCGAACAGGTGAGGACGATCTAATACGTCAAAATTCCTTTTCACCTTTGGGACCCTTATTTCTTTCCAAAGAATCTTCAGATGGACTATCTTTCGTCGAATCTTCATCCACGTTTATTTCCTTCTCTTATTCTGTTCTAATCCGAGTCAAATTAGGACATTTTTTAATCTTCAAACAGGGTCAATCGTGACACGAGACATTAAATTTGTATAAAATATAATGAAAATTAAAAAGAAAAGAGAATCAAAAGAATATTTTCACGGTATAATTTGAAATGTTCTAATTGAAACATTATACTCTTGTTTTCGTGCCATACGAAAGGCGATTTCAATGAATTTACGAGTAATGATTTATCGAGGATCCAAGATATAGGAGAACAGATGCCACTGCAACTATGTTTAAGACACAGCGGTGTAAACTTTGAACAAGTCCTGTAAATAAGACACAGAATAATGGTCGTATTGATTGCCGTCTGTTTAAACAACTTTCGCTCTTTAGAAACCATGAGCTTCAAGGTCTCTGCACTTGAAATAACCTTGTAACCTTGTGCAGCATGCAAGTAAACGAACTTCATCTTGAATACACGCCAAATTCGAAATGCCCAGTGATCGAACGAAATCACTCATTGATAGCTCAATTTAACTTCCTCAAATTAATTGAAACATACATTAAATTAAATTTAGCTTAGTTCTCGATAACATTTTGAAAGAAGATTACATAAATAATAGGAAGGAACACCTTCGTTAACACTTTGCAGTCTATATTTTCTATTTTATCATCCGGTAGCTCGCTCCGTCGAGATCTTGCAGAAAACAGGAGGACAACTTTACGCGGATAACTGTATCGAGTTCGACGGTCCGGTGGTTCGTCGCGTACCATAAAGAAGACGAACGGGACGTCGTAAAAAATGTGGCTGAGGTATCCGTTGGAATTTCCAATTTCCTCTTATCGTTATTTCGCGACCGTGACTTTTACCCGTTCCGAGAAATTCGTTGAAAAGGACCTCCCGGGTCGGGCGACGTCGCGACATCTCTTGCCGGTAAAAAACTATGCCAGCCCCGGCTTTAATCTCCGACGCGTACGGTGGCACATCGTCGCGGGTGCAAAAGGTGCTCGCAGCGGCAGCAAACGTGTATACACGAACGGTACACGAGGGTGAACCTCGGGACAGAGGCGCACGGTACATTCTTCGGGTACACGCATCGAGCAGGTTCATAATCACCTGGCCGTGCACATACATATCGAGGGACTCGAGAGTTAGGCCCTTTCTCTCTGCTTTATAACCAGTTTCGTGTAACCACCAGGGGCGGTGGAAGCGTGGTTGGTACGCCTGGCTGCGGTGTACCTTGCCGGTAGGCGAGGATCCGTACCGGGTCCCCTTTTCAAATGAAATTGCTTCAATCATACGTTATTTTATTTCATACAATTGTGTTGTCTTGTTTCAAGAAATAACTTTGAAGATGATTATTTTATTATTTGTAACTAAACTTTAATCTTTTGTATATTTTCAAATAACAGCATAACGAATCGAAACACCCTTATTATTCAAAATGGTTATATCTTGTTTTAGTTTGAAATAAAATTTGCTCAGATCCGATCCACACGCCGCTTATTCACCTACAGAGGGTGTGTGTGTGTGTGTACGTCGTTCTTAGAGCTCGGAATATATTATGTGCACTGTATATCGTCGGCACAATGCCTTCTGTACGGTATAATGCAGCCACGCGATACAATCGGCCTGCCTGCGTGCTATATTCGATGTCATACGGTATAGTGTTCGCGTATCGTTAATGTAACGTGTTACAGCGTGTATACGATCGGGGGTTTGTTATTTTTTCGCAACCGCGTTGGGCCGCGTGTATTTTAGAAGCGTCGCTTGGTATAACGTAACACCTTCGTGGCCGGTGAATTTTCTTCGGGATCCGAACGACCGGCTCGGATATTTCTAGAGTCCACGTTTTGCGGGAAAACGCGTGTACCGCGTAGTTAGACATTGGCGTGCTGCTGCGGGGGATCGTTAAATATTCGAAAATAGAACCAATCGGAAGAATAGCCGGTGTTCGTTGCTCGCATAATATCCCTAACTTTCGGTTCGTAATTGAGTAACATTCTGAAAAAGAAACCTATGTGTTTATGGTACCAGTGTCTGGTATCAGTAATCTGGTTAATGATCTGTCAGATTAGCGAACTATATTTATACTGGGTATTTTTATATCAAAGTTCACTTCTTTGAAAATGGCAATTAGAAATGATGTGTATTTCGTATTTCGTATTCAACGAAGTGCTTTCCTCAGGGTGAAGTTCAAGGTGAAGCAAGTTTAGTAGATCAAGTTAAGTGGGTCACCTTTCACTAGGCGGGTTCGCCCTGTATACTCAGTTAACCCTTTGCTCTCGAAGCATTTTTGAATGTGATTAAGTCTAGATTTCTTTTCCAATAAGTGGTGTGCGTGCATGAAGAGTGAGTCGAATGTGACGTTGGCTAAATGAGAGATAGTACGTCGGGTAGAGACTGACAAGAGTAATAAAAGTGTAATCAAGATTTGATGTTCACTAATAAACCATCTCCATTAATTTTCCTACAAATGAAACTTTAAAAATTTTAAACCTTATTTTGAGAGAAAAGTTACTGCTGCTTTCTTCTATAAATAAGACTTAAATTTCACGTTTTAAAATATTCTTGTTAATTGCATATGGCGACCAGAGGCACCACTCGAGTGCAAAGAGTTAATCCCTTATCCAGGCGACTATTTAAATGAATAGATTGATATTGCTCCCTTTTCAACGAAGGTGTACCAATATGTTTGAAAGCAAAGATCATTGATCTGCCCAATGCTCCGTGAAAAAGTTAAATCGTTGAATAGCGGATAACGTAGATCAAACCGTGATTCTCGAAAATCGCACGCAAGCGGTACGCAGCGAAGCGACGAAACGCTCATTTGAATAGGTGGTATTGGTTACGTAGCGGACGAGGAGCTTACAGAAACGTGCCAGCGCAGAACGTCACAGGAAGCGGGTCGTTAATCTGCGGCTACGATCTCATTTCCACTAATTGGCTGATAGGGACGCCCGATATGGACGATACCGGGGCTACACACGTGCAATCGCCACAAAGAGTCCACGCGGAGGGAAAGGCCGTTGATAAAAAAGAAGAAGCGAGAGCGTACTTAGGGTACGCGCGTGCTGCACGAGATTTTCAGAGGGCGAAGGAGAGAGCCCTTCTCTTGGGTGCTCGTGTTCGTCTTGACGTGCTCCTTCACCGACCCCTCCGATCGTGGATTTCTTCGAGCTACTCCTCTGCCTATCGCTTCGTTTTTCTTCGTTTTTTCTCTCTATCCTCTGTTACCTCGTCGTCGCTAATAACGACGCCTTTCGTCCGTGAATTTCAGCATCTCCCTTTTCGCGGTATCGCTCGACCATGGAACGAATTATATGCGGATGAGGGACAAGGGTGGGTACAAAGGGTGGGATTGTACAACGTGGCGGGTAATTGGAAATGTACCGTTTTACGAGCGACGGATTTTATTCGCTGCGTTTTCATGGAAACATGTGTTGCGAGGGACAAGATGGTGCCATGGAGAAAATGATGCCATTTGGGGAAAACTATTTTTAACACTCGTTATAATACTAGAAAGTTACAGGTTGAGTCTGGATTAGGTTAAACGCAACGAGTACTAGACTCGATAATTAAAATGGAAGTAAAATGGATCCTCTCCCCTGGGGGGTGGTGGGAGAGTCTTTGAAAGATTTCATCTACGTTAAAGAAAAGAAAATATTAATTATCGTAGTTAGGCATATTTCTTAGTTCTTCAAGTACAAGCTGTTAAATGTCTTGGTAGTATTTGATTACGTTAATGACAACTGTCGTTTGGATATGAAGTACTCCTTCAGTTGGTTAAACAGCGTTTACTTGTCACCATAGTAGTTCAGGATTAATAATGCTCAAATAAAATTGAATTATACTTAAGCGGTAATTGTTTGAAGACTCGAAGTGCGCGCTAATAGCTCTAAGCCGTTACGTTACTTCCGCGTCGAACGTTCCCGCTGATAAGGGCTTTGGTAAAACGAGCTCCATACATTCATACCGTTGCCTATAAATATTTCGCTCGTGTATCACTCCGATATAAACATTCCCCGCGTTCTCTGAGTTTGGATCGTTCCCCAGGCGCACGAGACGCGCACAAAAGGGACGAACATCCTTACACGTCCACTTTTCTTCCATTATCTGGCTTTCTTTCGTGTCTGTTCATCTTTTATTTCCTTGCTGCTGCCCTTACATCTCTCCCTTATTTTCCTCGCTGCTCCCCCCCGCCTGCTCCCCCTGTTTTCTCCTACCGTGGATGTCTTTCACACTGCTCGTCCTCTTCTTTCTGCCGGTGCTCTTCAATCCCGACGATCTCTTCAGATTCGCGCCGTAAAAGCTCGTCGAGGCAGACCCGGGAGATGGCACGAGAGCCAGCACGAGAGAAAGCGGAAAAGGGGATGAAAGTCGGGGTAGGAGAACGGACAATTCGTGACAAGACCGTCCTTAAAGGATAATAAGCTCGCGCGACGTTAATAGCTCTCGCGCAAGGACGGAGACAGAAAGGGTTGGGTTGTCTGCAACCAGTGGATCTCGAACGTCCCTTCGATGGATCCTGAAGAGGCAATCACCGAGTGTACAGAGTTTTCCGGTTAACTCTGTCTTATGGAAACTATTACAGTAAATGGATACGTGTAATGAGACGTACTAACACCCTAATGATTAACTCCAGTCCTTTGAGGACTGGTTAGCCTTCCCTGGGTTTTAGAATTATTACTGGTTAAGTTTAAGTTGGGTCTCGCTGTCTGGTTAAGAGTTATACGGATCATCCTGTACATTTTACGAACGCGGCAACGA
The DNA here is from genome assembly GCA_022405125.1 of Anthidium xuezhongi. Classification (NCBI taxonomy): domain Eukaryota; kingdom Metazoa; phylum Arthropoda; class Insecta; order Hymenoptera; family Megachilidae; genus Anthidium; species Anthidium xuezhongi. The sequence continues at coordinate 3,568,394 of CM039641.1, read as the reverse complement.
AAAACGGATTAGATAGCGAGCGGGTCTGAAAATTCTAACGGATCGCATAAAATCGTCGCGTGCTGTCGCATTGAATCATCGGTTATGATCTTAAAGCGTCGTTCGGCCGGGAATTCGCGCGGTCGAATGAACAGCGTTCAAGCATCCCACGCGAGCATTCTTCGCGTTCCCAGCCACGAGATTCCTGCGATTCCCGACCAAAATTTCGAATATTCCGCATAGAACGTAGCCAGAGGAGCCAGCTGATCGCGCTGAATGAATCAAAGTCGACGACGATCGTTAATCGAATACGATAAATCGGTGAAATCTTGATCTGTCACGCGTGTTCAGGCGTCGCGTCACGGATTTGCGGAATAACGCGGAGGAACGCGTGTCTTGCATATTTTTCCGGAGCCGACCAGCTGTTCCTTCTTCTGTTTCCTCGTGGAAGCCTATTCGCGGCGATCTTTAACCTTCTAACCGGATCGGACGAATTAATTCGACATCCGTGTGGCGATCATTAATATTAATTAAAGCGAATGGAATACAAATTATTGTATCGATTATAACTGCATGAAATTTGAATTTTATGCATATAAATTCGATAGACTAAACGTTTCCAGCATTGCGTTTACGTCAAATCGTAGAATATTAATCGGCTATTCGGAATTTGTCGAACATCTTTCGATATTCATCTATTTATTCCCGCTTTTGAAATTCATGAATTCCTCGAACGGCTTGCAAATTCGTATCCTGTTCCGTTCCGGGGATCTTCCAGCGATCCATCATCTTTGAATCTCGATCTTAACGCTAAGCTAAAGATCGATGCTCGTGCTTTACGGTCGACATTAGCGATCGTGGTCGTGTTGCCGTTGTCAGGATTTCTTCCAAATACGCTTTGCAGTTGCATTTGCAACGGCATTTGTCATAATTAGACGGCCACGATTTAAGAGTGACTAATAGTTTCCCGAGGGGGAAAAAGTTCCCTTTGATCGGCTCCTCTGTACGCCGAGTATCCTGTTCACGTCGAGAACAATTAATTAACAGACACCATTTGGAACTGATGGAGATTCATACGAGTGACGGGGAAGAGCGCGGAAAATTAATTGTCAGTTTTTCTGAGTAATCGTAACTCTTTCTGCGCGGACAGCTGTTGAAATAATTAAACAGTAATTTGCTTCTGCCGATTATTCCCAAATTTTTTAAACGGACCTTTTGTTCGAATTTCCAAATGAAAGATTGTTAGAAAAATAATATATCAAGAAATAGTGTAAATTGTAGAAAATAGAATCGAAGTAAATTTAAATTTTAAATTCTACTTTGGATTAGCACAGATTCGACTTCGTCATCAAAAATTAATGAATAATAATCAAAAACAGGAATATATCGCAACGATGACAAAATTATACTGATACTTCATTATTTAATATTTTAAGTAATGGAAAGATTTAAGCAAAATTTTGAATATTTAAATTTTCAAGCAATGCATGGTTAAAAATGACTATATGCCTTCTAAGATAATTCTTCTGTACCGACGTTTAGAATAAATAAAAAGAAGATGCGATAAGGGGAATAAAGGATGTTACCATTTTCATGGGACACAGTAAGCGAAACAAACCCAATTTTCGTGAGCTTCTCGTAAAGCATAGTATTGTAAGCGTCGAACTTGTTTCGAAGTAAGGACTCGCGTGTCGCTTTTCAATTTGCCGATTTCCAAAGCTCCCCGGATCGAGTCGGTTGATCTCTGGAAAATTGGATACGTGATGGGACTCCCCGGGATTCGTGGAGAAGTTTACGAGCGATCCTCGAATCTTCACTGTACGCTGCGAACAGTTTGTCCCGCGCCTTGAACGCCGTTCTTCTTCCCCGTTGTGCGAAGAATGGACGAGAATGGACCGGTAATCGGTTAAAAAATGTCCCTTGATCTCTTGATCGAGGTTCAAATTTCTGTTTGCTCGGGAAATACTTGGCCGATAGTTTGAAAGAAATCGTACGATTTAAGGGGGCACCTGTCTGATGCTGCGAAGGAATAAGCTTTTTCAACAATTTATTCTGGAAAAACTATTCCACAAATCGATTTAATTTCTTTTTTATTTTAAAATGAATACATTTTAGATTATTTTACAAAATTGTCAAAGTGTGATGCTTGAATTTTACAAAAGTTATACTTCTTTAATACTTTACAGTAGAATTGTCTATATATAATCAGACACATAATTATAACATCCATTAAGGGTTCGATTTACTATTTTATTATTTCACTATTACAACAATATTAATTCTATTTAAAATTCTTAGTATTATTTAATTATCTTACGATGCAGAATAGGATATTAAGGATCAACAGTACAATTTAATACTTCAATTTTATCAATTACAATTTCATGTTTGTAGTACCACTTATTGATGATTTATAAATTATGCACTCAATTACCATTATAAAGTAATATAAAACATTCTTCAGAGATTATTAAAATATATTCAACCTCCTGAAATAATTGAATTGTATTTGAAAATCTGAAAATTCAGCTTGCTAACAAAAAGGGAACAAGATCAACCATTACTCGGTCCCTCCTCTGGCCCCGGTTTAATCTAACAAGGCAAAGGTGATCCACTTCAATGAAACAATAGAAACGGATTTCCGTCAAATATGAATCCACGAATTATCCGGTTCCAGGAACCGTTCGTCAACTGTAACTTTGCGCAATCTCGAAGATGTAACCCGCAAAGACAAAGGGTGTCTGATGAGCTAACGTATTGTTCTTGCTCGCCCTCCTCGCTCGAATTTCGCTAATGTCCCCTCGGATCGGCTTGCAATCGGTCTTCAACAGTGTGAAACGCCGCCGTGCAATTTCAGATTAAATCCCCCATCGCGCGTTTTCGAAACGTACATCCGGCTTAATCAGATTAGACTCGGCGTGCGTTCCATTTTAGAAGTTTCACCGGCCTCGGATTTGACGGACGCGCCGTGTCCGGGATGAAATTGAAGGAAGGTTATTAATTGCTCCCCTCTCTCTCTTTCTCTCTCGTCTACCTGTTTCTTCGGTGAATATTTAACGCCTTCGACTTGCGGGTTAGACGAGACGGAACGTGCTTAATGACCGGCCGTGGTACACATTTACATTCTTGCACGATGCCTCGAGTTGGCCTCGTATTCGGGTCATTTACTTGGCTGCTTTCACGACTCGGCTAGTCCGGCTTAACCCTTCGCGATACAGACCTGCGGTTGACAGGAAGAGCTTTTGGATGCGGTTCCCGTTGATTCTAATGAAATTTGGCGACACGATAAATCTACAAGTACTTTACGAACGAATCACCTTAGGGCGACAGTGTGCTTCACATACGTTACAGTAATTCGGTATTTTTAACAGTTAGAAAATTACAAAATAGTTTTGCATTAGTCGCTTAAAAAATCATTATTTAAAGTACACTTTCACACTTTATGAAATGTTGAAATGTTGAAATGATCGAGAGAGAACTTTTTCAACTTCGATACATAAGGTTAATTCCATTGTATCAGATTAATTATATTGTGGTAATTTAATTGAATGAGAAATCTGTATCACGAATCGCAGTATAATTAAAAAATAATTGGATTGCATTGTAATTATAATTTATGAAGCAATTTGAAATCGAATCGTTTCAAATCCCCATTCGTTAAACATGCTTTATTATTTTTCCTAGTTTCGATAATAGAACTTCTATTGTATGCGTGCATCAGAGTTAAAATCAAACAGTGTAACGCCTTTAACAATGAAAGTTATGTTTTGAACAAACTTCATGGACCACCGGTAGTCCATGCGGTACGGAACGTGTTAAAGCGGCAACCGTTCGAGAAGGTGTATCGCCGGTATCTTCCTATGTGCTCCTCTTTATCCTTTCGCCTGGTTCGTGTCCTATCTCTCTCGCTGGTCGTTGGTTCGCTTGTTCCCTCTAACCTTCATCGCGAGATTTATTCGCGACCCCGCCGAGCGGATATCTACGAGCAAAGGAAGTCCTTTATTTCTACGGCAGGACGAGTTGTGCGCACGTGAATGCGGCTTTAACGTCCCTGTGGGACGCGTTCGTGTTCCCTGGACACGGGCCCATTGCCAGCCGACTTGCTTCGCTTTCTTCCTTCCTTCCATCCCCGTGGATTCTCCTTGATTTTCCCGGTCATCAAGGTCGCAAGTGTGCTCGTTTTAATCGATATTTGCCTCCACGATTATTTGGAAGGTTTTAGTCGAACACTAACGCTTTGACAACCGCACATTTTCAAAAACAGTAATGAATATATAAATGGAGACTTCGAGATTACATTACCATTTTAATGTGGCGTGTGTGCCGGGGCGAGGGTGGTCTTCAGCGTAAACTCCATGTTGCGCCAGGACGTTTGTTTAGAAAAGGATCCTTACGATTTTTAGATGTCACGGATGTTCATGAATAATTCATAAAGTTGGAGGGGGAAATTGGCCTTTAAATTCAATTTATAAATTCAAACGTTATCGTCTGTCAGGAATTCGAAGAATGAACATCGGCGGCGAAAGTACATAAAACGAGACACTCTCGTTTCCGGTGACGTATACACGCGGTTTCTTTTTGGATCGTGGTGAAATTTCCTCGGCACACGGTGTCGTCAAACGTTACGCGACGAGTTTGCTGTTGAACGCGAGTGCCTCTCCTTTGGCGAACAACCTCGTCGCTATTTATTTGCGGTTGTTGCAAGCGGATTGCCGCGAATGAAGGAACCGCTTTATCCCTCTCGTACGTGGCGATGCACGCATGAACATGAATACATTTGCACGAGCGTTTGTACACGTTTACGGGCTGCGCGGAAGCTGGGTCTCGCGCCTTTAATCCTCGACTTTGAGGATCATCCTCTTCTTTCGCTCTCGCAACGTCGCGTTTCGTCTGCTTTAATCCGTTGTAAACTTTCGGACATCCAGTAATTTTACGGCTAATATGGACTTCACGACCGCTTCTCCCCGTTGAAAGGGTGAAACAGCTTTCTTGGAGAGGGTGTACGTGTCCTTCGTGAATGACCTTCGATTTAGGCGAATCTTTGGGGATAGGTTTCTTTCAAGCAAAGTGTTTAAGAGAAAGATCTTTTGACTACTCAAAAGTTCAAACTTTTGACGTTTATTCTACTTGCAGAGTTCCTTTGGTAAGGGTAATGTAAAATTAATTTTAGACTCCCTTCTATTTCCATTTTCTAAATATTCTACTAGTCTATTTTTAATTGAAGTACTCTGGCATTTTGGTAGGTTGGATTACGTTGATCCTATATTTGCCGTTCGGGGATTAATTTATAATTCAGAGTTAGCTGGATCCTTTCACTGCAACCACCTTTAAAACAAGTGATATAATTTATTTGCAATATCGTATTTTTGTTTCAAAATTTCGTGATCACAAATCTTCTTAAATATTTTTTTGTTATATATAAAATACATATTTTCAAAACTCATCTGAATCAGAAAACGTATTGGAAATTTTATGCAATGAACAGTGTTAATATTACAAAGTTATATTATAAAAATCTATTTAACAGTACGGATATTAAGCCGTCTAATCCAGCGAAATGTTTTAAATTTAATTCGCAGTCTACGTCCGGCTATTAAATTGTACTTTCTAGCCGGCAAAGCGTTGGCTCTCGACGAAAATGCAAATAGGTATATAAGTATAATACCCAACCGTGTGTATGTAAAATGCGTAATTTACTCTAACAAAGTTCCACCTGAAATGAATAAATAAAATTATATCCCAGTGTATTACAATTACCGTCGAGCGCCAGCGTTTTACCAATTTATACGGTTTGTTGTCTTTTTGCGCATCAAACGCGGTAATCCTTGTAATCACGCTTCAGATTGTCGTAACTTACGACGTTGCTTTAGTTTCTCGGGCAACAAAGTATCGGGATTTCCGAAAGGCAAATTAACGCGTGTCGATTTTCACGCTCAAGGTGTATAAGGATACATATCTCTTCGATCTTGCTCTCCTTCCTTTTACCTCTGATTAAAAAAAAAAAGAAGATGAAATTAGTGGTTCTTAACCCTTCGGCTTCAAAAACAAACGGTACAAAATAATGGATTCAAATTACAGTAATAAATTTTATTGAAAAGTTTAGAGAACAGAAAACGCGATCGTGCGTCGCAAATGTCCTGCAGCGAAAGGATTAATGCGCCGAATGCCGCCAGTGAAAACAGATGTGTGTGGTGCGACAAGCTGCAACTGCGATTATTCAAATTACGATCGTTCCGTTTTTTTCGATTTATAGCTATCGCTTGGTATCGTTTAAATTATATGAATTCTTGCAGAAATAATTCAATATTTTGGAATTGGCCATTTCAAAGATAATCCTTGATATCCATCTCGCGTTATTCATTTATTTCTCCTGAAAAGTAAGCTTGTTGCCAAATGACTACAATTTGTATAAAATAATGTAAATTCAAGGGTTGATACGATATTAATTTCATCTTGAATTTTGTGTAACTTTGTAACTTCGTGGGTTTGTAATTTTGTAAATTTATAGCCTTTCAGTTTTCTGTTTTTGCAGCTTTGCAAATTACTTTGTAATTTATGAATCAGTGTCTAAAAATTCGAAAAATTTGTTAAGCTAGTTTGAACAAACTTTAACATTGTCATAATTTTGATTTACTTGTTTACAATAATTTAATTGAGATACATTTTGCCATTATTATTTAAAATTTCCGATCTTTGTAAGATATTTTGAAGTATATAAAATTCAATACGATTTTTACTATTCTAACAAAGTTAAAGTGTTTTGTGTGCTTTGTAAGAATGATTTTATTATTTTTCGTTAGTCTTCTGATTCTAATAACTTTGTGTTCGATAAATGTTTCTTATCGTGTAATTATAAGTAGTTCAGACGAGGGAAAGATTAAGAACCACTGATCTAGGTAAAGTCAGACACGTGTACATTTCAGCTTGTGCCGGTAGCGTGTCCTGTGGAATTAATGAACTAACTAGCGAGTACAATGGATGCCAGAATGCAGAGTATTTGCTCGCTTATGATGCTAATGCTACCTCTTTACTTTGCATGACAATTACCTTGCCTAACTCTAACCCCTTCTTCGGGGTGTTGTGTACCGTTTGTTCCATACCTTGACCCGCCTACCCGTCCTATCTCCACTTACATCCCTTCTCTCAATCCTCGAATTTTACTCCGTGTACATTATACACTCTTTTTTTGTGTCCTCGCTTCTTGTACACCAGGGAAATTCTCTTGGCCCGCTTTGTCGCAGCTACGTCGTTCTTTTTTTTCACTTAATCCTTATGGTATTCTTAGAAACTAGGTCTGAGCGAACCAACAATGTGCTGCTGCAATGTGCAGGAAAACAGAGAAAGTTGAAGCAAGATAACGTTGTTCAAAATGGTTTACCCGAACTATAGGGATTTTTATAACTTTGCTTTTGAAGGGGGATTGAGATTAGAATTTCTAAGAAAAATCAATAAAGGGAAAAGCAATGAAAAAAAAGTTCATTTTAGGCAAATGTATTTAATTTTCATGTTGAATCGCTGAATATTATAAACTGCATTTTCTCAGTACTATTTTATTGTAGCATCGCAGCTGTAGGTAGAATTAATCGATCGCTTTGAAGTTTCATTTCACGCTGAGATTATTCGCCGATTTCAATCGACACAACGCATGATATTTATATCGATACGATCGAGTTTCGCTCAAATTTATCCACACAAACAGTGACCCGTTTCGTCGACTATCGCGCTAAATTTAGATTTTAATATCACGATTTTTATTAATATAAGCGAAACAGGCCGTAGGCAACGCGCAAATCGAAGTAGGTATACAGGATACAAAAAAAAATAAAGTGGGACGAAGATTTCTTATCGAAATGGTTCGCTTTGTTTCGTACGTTCTTAAGTTCCTTCATTTACATGACTCGTATTTCGTTTGAAATTAAATGAAGTGAAATCACCTTGAGATTCGTTGGAGTCCCGTAGGTGTTTTCCAATTAACAGTGCAATTGTCTTGGCGATGGAAGTGTCTTTTGCTATTTTAATTCCACCCTGACGTTATAGTCAGTTCTTAAATCGTGTAAGTATTTTCAAAAAGTAATGCAACATCACAGACAATCAGGTTTACATCTTTCATTCGTGCGTACATTTTGCACGTGCTCGTAAATAAAGACAGTTATTTACGGTTCTGATTCGTTAATTCTAGAACTACCATATTTTTTATTTAACTCACATTTCATCCCTTATTTATTTAGTGTTCTATTTTATTTTCAATTTAAAAGAAATTGTAGATTGAATGTCGGCAGTTCCAGTGTTAAAGCAAGTATCTATTACGAAGTTCGCATTCCATTTTTACAGTGACAAAAACGTATATGTACGTAATTGAGAAATAAATACTAATAATAGATTAAAAATATATTTCTATATTTCTAAAAATATCGTTTGGGAGTTTCAAAGTGTATATCATAATAATTCTAATCAAAGCGGTTTAACCCAGTTGCAATGATTCTGGCGGTCTTCAAACGAACGGGAAAATCCGCGACACTTTGAAGTCATGCGTGTACACGTTATCGCGACGAAAGATTCGCAAAGCTGAAAACCCGCTTATGCGTCGTGCCGGAACTAATTGCGAACGAGTTCCGGCGAGCAGATGGTGCCTGAAAGGAACTGGGTCGTTAGCCTAAGTTTAACGATGCCGAAGGACGCGAGCTAGATGTATCCTGGTGAAGGACGAACAACTCAACGTCCTTTTACTCGTTTGAACGACCTTCGGGAGGATCGATAATCCGTGCCGATATATCCTGGACGGGGTGGAAGGAAAAACGAGAAGAAAGGGTTGAAAAGAAGATAGGAGCGGAGAGAGGATCGTTGGCGCTAGCGAGCAAAACCAACGAGCAGAGGATTCGATATCGTTCGATCGTTAAACTCGGCTAGAACGGTCAGGGTGCTACCCCAGAGAGATTCGATCGGCAGGCATAATTCGTGATTCGACGTTTTGCTCGTCTCGGCGCCTTGATCCTCGAGATTAAACGGTTGCTCGCGAATAGAGAGCGCGAACGATGCTTTCCTTTTCTCCTCCTCTTCTTCGGTTCTTTTCTCGGTTAAATCGATGATGGTCGATGCTTACACGCGCTGCGAGATACCCTCCGTTTCAAACGTTCCCGGTCCTCGTCGCTGTCAGCGCTGCGGGCGTCGAATTTTCTTTTCCACCTCGTCCTTTTTCATTTCACGATGAAATTGTAAAAGCCAGTCGGATCGTGAAGATGGCGAATTCGATACGGCCGTGTAATTGATGGGCTCTCGACCGGTGGCGAGAGACGGCTTCGAAGCCCAAGTGCAAGGACAGAAGGTGTGCGCGTCGCTGGCACCCAGAAGTGGACGTATCGATTAATGCAACCTTGTTGATTCGTGTAATGGATCCGCGACTCGAGTCAAGGATCGCGATTTATCTCGTTGCTGTTCATTAACCTCTTTACCCTTTCGATTTTAGCTTAATACGCGGTACCGTTGGAAAATAAATTAACGCATTTTAATAGTTAACTATTAATAATACAGCTCGTGTGCATCGGCTTAATGAACCGTTTGAAATATTTTACCAACTGCTGCTTTGCTTTTCTAACTTTGAGGATTGTATTCTGTTGAAATTGGTTAACGAAGTGTACAAATGGGAAACGTATTTTTGTCCGATGAAACGGATAAAATTGTCGGGGGTAAAATGTACTAATGATTTGAAACGACACCTTGCAGGGAAAGACCAAATGTCATGTCAGGTTTTGTCAGTCGGGATGAAGCGTGCCATTATGATATCGCGAGGTTCTGTCCTCTGTCTATTTAAGTATCGTATTACCGGTTGCTTTTTATATCTATCTCTATCGTGCACAGACGGTTAGAGTTTTTTTAATTAATTAGGGCTTTTTCCATCGTGGAAATGTCTCTTAGCTAAAGAAAGACTGAACCTTTTTTAAAAAAACGATCCACGACTTATTTTTTTGCGGATCTGGAATTAGTTTACGAATGTGCAGGAGCTAACTTTCTTCAACACGGACGCAATAAGCTTCGAAACGGAAGAGAATCTGTCGGGGGACCGATTGAATACAGATTTTCGAAAATCTCCGGCTTTCGTTCATACATATTAACGAGATTCGGCCGATGAAATTCCAGAGAAAGCGTCGAGCAGTCGAATTACACGCATCTCCGTATTCACATTCGTGGCCATTCTTTCTCGCGATTACGCGCTGGAAATATCGAATGTAGCCATTGATAGATTTGAATTCTTTCAACACGGCTGTTCACGGTTTCGATACGAGAACGCTTCGTTCATTATCGACGGTGTTCTTTCACGGATACGTAACCGGTGTTTGCTCACACGCAGGCTCAATTTATGGTTTCTCTCAAGGTTTTTCGATGAGATTACGCACGCCCTGATGAAAGATTTCGTAACCGTTATCGATAATACGCTTTAACCCTTTGAGGACGAAGCACTTTTAATCTGGAACAGTGAACATTTCAAATAAAATAAATATTAATTTCCGACTTCGAAGTACATATTATAAATCTCTGTTGTCTACATTTTTAGTTATCATTCATGATAAAAACGTGGGACAATATTTTTTAAATATATACACGGTTTTGTAAGTTGCTTTGCAATCGACCGCAAAGAGTTGATATCGAACGAATTTCTATATTTTTATATTTCCGATGACTTTAATGCATTTTCGAAGTTTTGTTAGTTCTTATTCGATCTTGCAATGCCAACGATTAGCAGGATAATAAAATTAGTATAGTTGGCTCCATTTCCCTAACTTTCACTTCGGTCATTAAATTGGATCGAATGGAATTAAACGATTCGGGTACGCAACTTCTGCATCTCTGAACTGATCAATTTCCCGTGGTTGAACGTCAAAGTCATTGGATTCAACGATCGATCGTCAAATTCGAAACTGGCTAGTTTCTGTACCGTAATGACCAATTTAATTTACCATGCACGTTCGCTGTTCGTCCAGCAATGCCGTTGCATACTATTCTCTTTTCTATTCGCCCAACAATCGATTTGTCTTGTATCTGTCCGTTGGCACGTTAGATCTGGCTAATTAGGAATAACGAACGCACGAACGTGGATAACGGTTCGATTCACGCTTTCCATCAGGAGTCAGCTCAGAAAGGAAACGACGAATGCTTACGAAATTACGATAAAATTAATTATTTATGTTTGCTTCTTTTAAAACGAATATTAACCCTTGTACTACTAAGGGTGGATAATAGTTGCTGGACACAAAATGCATAATTTTGAAAGAATTGGATATAAAAATAGTGTTATATTGCAAGTAAAATGTTAAGGATAAAATTATTTCAATTGCACTGTTGTTGGATATCGATCTATGTTAATAGATAATTTAGCTTAGATAAGTAATAACCCTGATTCACACACCTGACACCTTACTCCTAGAACTCTTACCAGTCCTTCTTCTCATTCCCCACCATTTTCTAACCGTACCCTTAAAAGGACTAGACATGCATTTTTGACCACCATTTTATCAGTTACCAATTCGACACTCAGCATATACGTGCTTCTTGTAAGGTTTCTGAATTGACAATAATAATCGATAGGTACCTGAGAATATGTAAAAGTGAAATTAAAAGGGTTAAAAAGAAATTCCTCGAAGATCGATATTTCCCAATTTGTAGATTTCGTTAAAGCCATCCCCATCGAAAATCAATTCTCCCCCCAGTAATAGAGTCGCTTTCCTTGAAAGATCACCAGGGATTCGGGAAACAATGTAAATTCGAAAAAAGTGAGAAATTGAATGGTCAGAAGGAAATGAGAACACAATTTTCCGAGCATTGTTAGAAAATCAGATATCAGAACGATATTGAAACAAATTCTTTTCCCAGGCGATCGTGGGTCGGCTTGATTTAACGTCTTTTTCCAAGGCCTTTGCACTATCGTTGTCACGCTTTTACGGTCCGACCCGTGATATTACATTATCTAACGAGATAAGGTCTCGTAATTATTTCATGAAACAGCATAGTTTTCGGGCCGTACGTGTAAGCGTACACCGTTCCCTATTGTTTCACCCTCGTATACCTCCCGTTCTAATTTGATCTTGTTTTCAACGATGAATGAAAACAACGCCGTCGAGCGACGTAATTTCATCTTGCGATAACGGTTCCGTTAAAACGAGCATCTTCTAATTACCGCATTGTGTGCCGTGTAAATAAAGCCCTCGGCACGTGTAAGTAAAGGAAATTGTTTGACGTTGGTACACGCTTCGTTCGATTGTTACATCCGAAGCTGACTTTCCAAGAACAAGAAAATTACCGCTGTTAATTACGCTCGTCTATACGGGTCAGCAGTTGGCCGCTTTTTAATTAACCGCCGTACGATTACCTGTTCGTCGATGAAAATCGCCTTCTTCGCGTCCCGGAAACCGGGCGGGAAGAGCGATTTTGAAACGGCGCTCTTTAATTATCGTAGGCGGATAATGAAATCGATTAATCGTTCGGTTCGTTTAATGTTCTAACGTTCCGAGCTGGTTATGCGATTTTAAATTTGCTTTCGATGAATGTAAGGCCTTGTGTTTCGAGTTTTAATTAATTTTACTGCATATTATCAAATATTGCTTACAATAATAGCAGAATATTTGAAATATGGAAATTAAGTAACGTAAAAAATGAAATTTGAATCCCAAGGTTTAATACATACTGCAGTCTAATTTTAATTTTAATTTTTACTTTTATATTTTTAATGAAATTTTCTTCTGGTTGTTTGCCAAAGCAACCCGTAATCAAAGGATTAATCCTTGGACGTCGAACCACCAAAACAGCAACTAATTTATATCTAATTTGCGTTTTCTTACATTTTTGCTATTATTTGAAATATTATTTACTAATCATGGAACTCTTTTATTTCAAAATTTACGTCTTTAAGTTTAATTAAAATATTGTATTCTTTTCTAATATCTCTATTTTAATTTCTATATTTTAAAAAGTTTGAAATTTATGTTTGAATGAAATTCTCGGCGTGTTAATTTTTTATAGGGGTTCGTCGTTCATTTTATTAGAAATTCTGTTACTTATCCAATTAGAAGTCAGCAAGTACAATAAACAAAATTTGTTAAAAATGAGAATACTGCTTGACAAGGCTTTCAATGGTTCTGGTATGGTAACGAACGTGTTAAATGTGCGATTCGTCGCGATTGAACGATCCTGGCATTATGTAACCGTTCTTTATAATGGTTTGGATAGGCACGTTTCACCTTGAATCGTGCACGCTTCTAAGGGTTTAAGGGTCAAACGTTTCTTCGACAAGAGAAGGCGGCTGTGCTGTGCCCCCTTTACAATTCACGGACCCTGACCGGTCTGACGACCCGATTGCCGATCCAGTTTCTTTCATTACGTTCCTTTCATTACGATCCATTTCACGTCGTTGTTCCTTCTTTTTTCCATTGAAAACTGTCGCAGGATTTGTTGCCAGTTTCTTAATCCATTTACAATGAACAAGTTATGATCTCTGAATAGCATCTTCCCTTACGGAAGAAAATATAAATCCTTGACAATGTTATTCCGATGAATTGACTGTTTTGTTGAATCTGAATTTACATATTTTGATGATTTAGAAATTTATTATGAGACCATGAGTTCAACAAGTTTTTAGAGATACGTTTTAGTTTAAAACTTTAAATATTTTTTAAATTACGGATTTTTTGAACAAGTTATAGCATTTGTAAAGTTTAATATTTGTGTTTTGAAGTGGAATAATTTAAATTCAGGGATAAATAAATTGGGAGCCTTTTATACCCTTGATGCACTCGAAGCGTTAACCATTTCGTGATTAGGGGTGGTTTTGGTCAGTTGGGACTGATGGGCGAACATAAGAATGAATATAATATTACAAAAAAATAAAGATATAATATTACACAGACTGAAATTCAATATCGTGCAAAAGATTAAAGTACAAAGTTCGAAATGGAACAATTGTTTTATCATTGAAACGTTATGGAAATGATTATTTATTATTGGAGAAATAATAACATGTGTAGAAAGGTTCGATGCAAAGGTTCTGTGCTTTTAAATTAAACTCGAACAATATTTTGCATCGGTAATGATAGTATCGGATACACGACACGGTATTAAAGCTGACAATCGAACGAAATCGTGTACACTGTAGATCACGTTTCGATTTGATGGTAATGACTAAGTAAATCGTACGCGTTAATTTATCATTCGATCTACATTCAGGTTTTTACAACGCTGGCCTTCGTGTATCGATTAATCCACGCCGGAAGGCACCGGTGGACAATAAACACCGGTATTCTTGAGTTAATTTGCATCGAACACTTGTTAAACGCGAACGAACGATATCATCGATAATTAATTGCTTCAAATTAAGGGGGGTGTTCCGGTATAGCAGTCTGGAAAAATTGAAATTCTTTTTTTTCAGCCGGACATTTTCTGTCTCGAATTATTCATTTTTATTGTCGCGCATATATTTTGATATAATTGCATAGACCTTCACAGTTTAATTATCATATACAAAAATAACGTTTTTTAAAATAATATAAAGGGTGTTCAAAAAATTGTTTTCGGTTAATCCTTTAAAACTACAAAAACTGGTTGAAAATTACATGAAATAAAAACCAAAAATGTTGCATAATTTGTTCTTAATCTAAACGCAAAGGTCTAAATACCTCGAAACAAAATTTGCGTCTTATCTCACTTTTATACCCAACAGCATATTTATCAACGAATTAATCTTCTTAAGTCTTATGTGGATTTTGAAGCTTAGATGATATCCTAGGGTCATTATTTCTTTAATTGATAAGTGCAAATGAATTAGTTTTGTAATATTTAAAAACGTGATAAGATAACAAAGGAATGTATACATTTTCAAATAAATATAATAATGATTATTGAAGGAGTTGTAGCTGCTCTCATAATCGAAATAAGGGTTGAATTAAAAGGATATTCCGTAACGAAAAAGCTAGGCAAACGGCTTTCGTCTAAACAATTTCATCTCCTATTTAAAATTTTTATCTTAAAAAGAAGAATGTGGTCATAACTCAGATCTCGGTCGTTCAGGAACCAAAGTCGATCAGCATCGGTGCGCTGCTCCAGAAACTGTGTCGTCGTCCCTCGATCAGGATTCTCGATCGTAAACCTGTCAACAACAGCTATGGCGGCGAAACAAAAGCCACCATTCTGTTGTTCGTGCGACCATGGTTCATGTAAATGAATAACATCGAACCACGGGATCATCCGCCCCCTCTGTGCACGTGCATTGTCTCTTCCCTGAGAATCGAGCTATAGATCGAGAATGAAGCGATCAAACGAATGTCGGTTTCACTTCGATATTCATACGGTAATAACTTCCTGGTGCCGGTGTTGTCGGCGGAGGTCCTCCGGGCGCGATCGGGATCGATTCAATCAAATCCTGGTGAAAGCGCGCGATTCCTGTTTATTAATACACGCCCACGCGCGCGGGGTGGCAATAATAATGCATAAAGCATAGCGATTGAATGTTAGCGAAATTATTAATGGCAGAGTATTGTTAAGAAAAATTACACGCTATTAGATTAGACGGTTAAGCTTTTATTTCATATCATTTCTATTCTTTAAATTTTATAATATTCCAGTGCATTATCTTTTATATCTAGTGTTAATTTAAAACCCTGGACAAGAATAAAAGTTATTAATTTGTGTTATCCTCAAGAGGCTTATTTAGCTTACGGTATTATTTTGGAAATCCGACTGCAACGTGTGTACCTCGAATATTTTTATGAACAGCTGTTTCGCGTTTGCAAAATGAATTAAGAGGTCGATTTTGAACTGACGTGAGGTCGTATACTCTTCTGATAAGTGAAAGATTGTTGCCAGGTGAAGGAGGCCAGATAACAGCTGATTTCGGCACGTTAGGACATTCTTGCTCTTCTGACAGTGATTCTCAATTCCTCTGGTACGAATGTAACCCTTTGCGTCCACACCAAATCACCATAGTAATTTCAAAAGGTTATGATTTTCTTTCTGAAGTATTTGATATTTAAAAAAAATTGTAAAAAATTGTCTGAAATTTGTTGAAAAACAGTCTGTTGCTGTTTCAGCAAACGTGCACGTTTATTCCACTAATTACTCAATTCTAAAAAAAAGGTCAGGGTGTCAGTTACCGGCGATTGACACGGCGTTCAAGGTGTTAACGAGAAGAGGAAATGGTTCGTTTCGTGTTTGTCGTGATCGTGTTTGAGAGCGGGCTCGGCAGAATTGGAATCAAGGCTCCGGTGAACGCTTTATCACGGCGGGCGTATCGTTTCGCGGCGATTAGCCTGAACGTTCTCGTTCCAGGCTGAAACGAGCAGTCGCGACGGTCGGGCGTTCTTCAAGCTCGACTCCGTATTTATTGAAAATATTTATTGCCGTCGATAGTATGATACTTATTACGATTCCCTGGCATTCGACGGGGGACAGTTTGATTTATGCGTTCGTGTGTATCGGTTTGCGCCTTCTTGGACCGAGCCGGCGAGGGTAATTAAATTGCACTTTTCCGTTCGGTTCCCGTTAGTTCGGCTAACCGGCTAATGGTCCTTTATCAAAACAGGTTCGTGCCTCCTCGTTCGTGCTATTAATTGGGTCTAATTAACGGCGACCTATTGTGGACGTTTTTCGAAGTCGAAAACAGAGATCGTTTGACGAATCGTTTGAATCTCGTACAGGGACGACTGGGATCGAACGGACGGGGGGGTTTAATCACCTTCCAAAGCGTATTCAGCCGTCCCCGTAACAGAGACGTTCGAATTAAAATAAAAAGAAAAAAAGAAGCGGAAGAAGAAAAATACTCAAGTTACCTACGATACCGTGGACTAACTTTCGCAATTTAATATTTGACTTCTCCGTTCTGGCTTAACTCGTCGCTTTATAATCCCTCGCTAATTACCTCGGCCAAGATAAATCACGGAAAAAGTTCCCTTTCTGTTTCATACGGCCGGATTAAATTAGCATAAAATCTGCCGCGGAGAACGGTCCGTTGTTTAATCAGCGCCGAGACGCGGGGGGAAAATATTTTCCTGCCGGTTAATGGATTCTTAAATAAAGTCAGTTGCTTTTCATTGATTACGCCGGACGTCTGGGAAACCCATGAATTTTTAAGAATACCATCTGACCGATAACGAACCGCCGTTTCATGGAAATTGAATGTCGGCAAACTGTTATCAAATGGACAAACTTTGGGTCTCGGGACGTGGGATCAAAGCTCGGCTATCAGAAAAGGTTCTTTAAGTTTTTGACCCTTCTATTATTAACAAGGTGATATATTATGAATTCTTATAACAATCATATTTTTTCTCATTGTCATTTTTATGTTTGATGTGTGTTTACAGTTTAATGGGGCATTGTGTATACATACATACATATATGGTTTTGAATTGTATTATGTCATTGTATTTAAATTTTATTAAAATTGAATTAATTACTATTTTACTATCTGAGTACTATTTTCATGTAATTTAAACGGATATTAAATATCTACAATATTTAATATCCTCCAAATATAACTCTAGGGTGGAAATAGTAATAAATTTACACAAAATTACCCGTTTACTTATTTTAACTTTTGTCCACGACTTCGAAAAAGTTTATCAAAGCTACAATGAAAGGGTTAAGTGTTTTGTAGGTAAAAAGTACAGGGTGTTGGAACAATTTCAATAACAAGATTATGAAGGTTCGGAAACTCTGAAACGTCGTTTGTCACGCTTCGAATTGTCTGAAACGAAATTAGGATGATCGTTCGAATCGCTTTACTTCTTTATTGTTTCCCGTCGAATTTTCACAGGCAGAAAAGTTGAAAACTCCAGTTATCGAAGTAGCTCGTGAATTCTTGAAAATGTTCGCGGCAGTTAACCGTTCTATGGAAGGCGTTCGAGAACAGCGTGGCTTGCTTAAAAGTTTCCTCTCGAACGGGACGCCTATTCGGCCACCCAAATCGCGCGCCAGCTGCTAAACGCTCAGGCTCAGTTCGAGCGGAATTTCGCGTCGTCTACGTGCAATTTGAAACGATCCCGAACCGTACGACTTCTTTGCTGTGTTCACCAGCCGTTCGCCGGCAAGTTTTCGGCTTTCATTATCGATTATTGAAGACTCGACTGAACTTCGTGCCTGAACCTCAAACTCTTCATTCTCTTTTATGATGGGGCAAATTAGTTTTAATCATTTACCGCGACGTCGAGTGGAAAGTATTTAAACCCCATGAATAATCTTTTCCGGTATTTTGTCACTGTTTCACGTTGAAATTGGCAATTGAAGAAGTTTCTCTGTTTTATACTTGACACGTTTATACATCTCAGGGGATAATGAATCCTTTAATTACTTTTAAAAATTGATAACCACGATTGGTAACAGAAGTACTTAATCGTAAATTCGACAGTTTGGTCATTTACGGGTAGGTTTACCTTACTTCTTCCCAAGAATTCTTTTCGCGTCCAAAAAGGAACTCGACATATCCGGCGGAAGTGAAACTAATAAGAGAACAGGGTAAAATCCTGCGAGTATCAAGTGTAGAAGCCCTTCTCGATATGGCTGTCAGTTCGAGTGAACGCGGGAGTGGGTCATAATCCTCGTACATGTTGCGGATCGTGTGTCAAGGAACATAAGACCGGCCGATCAGACTTTATAATCCTGGTGCACGGTAGCGGCAGGTCGATTTGCAACTTCGAGAGGGGACGATGTAACTTTCCTTCGAGCCTGCACCAAGGGGAAAATCGACGAGTCTTTAGTAAGAAATCGTATTCCATCGGACGACCTATGACAATAAAATTCCAAAAATCAAAATGTCTATTCAAAATTAGACTGGGGTGTGTTAGGGCAGAGCAAGATACATATTTTTAACTTTTTATCTCACATTCATATCTAGAAAATGTCAATGGCCATGTTCATCAAGAATGTTAGTAATTAAAGTATCGTGTATGATAATTAGGTTCATAGAAAACTGTTTTGAAATTATCTTGAAAATCAAATTAAGACCTTGAATTTGTAGAAATAGGTATTTTTTTTAAATAGGAATTGTTAATGAACCTAATATGTTCTTTTATTGAAAAACTGGTTTTGTATATCCATTGCTAATAACCTGACTGACCATGAAAGGATTCCGGTTCTGAAATATTTATTATCAAATTATAAAATGCAAATTTCAATCAGTTTTTTAAAGCATCCGTCCAGTGTTTTTCAAACTGATCTTCTACGAATCTTTTCCAATAACTTATTTATTTTGGAAAATAAGTACTGTAGTTATTATAAATGAAATACAACACACATTTGGTATGTAGAAGATTGCATTCCTAATCATTTTTCTGCCTTAATAGAATTTCAGTACATACGTGCTCTATGACTTTTAGTGACAGTGCAATCAATTAGGTTTTTAATTATTCTGTCTAAATAAAGTACAAAGTTTCGAACAATCTTAATGAATGGAAAAACTGTGCTTCGTTGCATGAATCTGCTCTCTCCCCGAGCTCAACGACGTCAGACATTTCTTCAGTTCGATGAAAGTTCTCTTCATGATACTAAACCTATTATTCGCTCGGATGGAAAGTTCAGTAAAGCCACGGAAACGGTCAGCACATTTTGTAACTATTTTGTAACCGATCGATCGAGGAAATAGACGTGACGCGTTTCGTCATCGCCACGCTCCGCTGATCATCGATGGTTCATTAATTAAATTGCCCGCCGGAATTCAATCTTGTCGATCGCGATTTTTATTGATTCACTCGGAGTCACAGTAGGAGTTTATTAAGTGGACAAGTCAAGAATTTGAAATGACGTAGTCAATTCGCGCTATTTGTGCCCAGAGACCATTTGTATTTAGTGTACCATAATAGTGATCGTAAATTGTTGTCTCAAAAAAATGAAGATAAATGCGATCTGAAATATTTTATTTACCAGCTTTATATTTTTTGCTTTCATGAAGTATTATGTAATGATATGAACATTAATTAATGATTTTCAATTTCTGTTTTGTAATTTTATCAAAACAATATAATAAATTTCACATATTGGAATTCCCACGCATAATTTTTTTTTTTAAAGAAATATCAAATTATAAGAGTTTAATAATTTATCACATGTACTTATTATATATTTAAATACACGTAATTTTTATTTTATCAAAGTACATTTATACGAATTGAAAATACTCTAAAATACAAAACTTTTAAATTACTTATTTGAGATACAAAAGATCGAAAAATTTTAGAGGGTGGGAAGGGTTGTAATTCGGATATTTGATGGAAACGGTGCTTGGAATAAAACCCACCGTAAATAGTTACTCTGTCAATCTACTCCGCTAGAATTCGAAAATATGTGGTTGAATTTTCTTTTTGGCCGTGTCCCGGGGGACAAAGCGCGAAAGGAGTCGTCGAAAGGGGGTGCGTCGAACGAGAATCAATTCCTCGCGAACCAGGTCACGCTCTAATTTCGTATTCAAATCGAGCCGGCAAACGAGCCGCGGCCGTGTTCCACCAAACGGACTTGACTCGCAGCCTCGTTACCTTTGGTATCGAGGCGGAGAGCGGATGATTAAAGTTTCAGGACGAGCACGATTGCAAGCGGTGGATCGATAAAAAATTCACCGGGACGGGAACGGGTCGATCGCGATTTTATTCCTGGAAAGAACGTTCGAGGGTCCTTGAACTGGCCACCGATGTCCCCGAACGGGCGATCGATCCTCAAGGACACGGCCAGCCGAAAAACTCGTCCTTTCGACTGGTCAGCCCGTTGCCAGCTTGTAAATGTCTCACGTCTCGTCGCTCGGTTAAAAAGTCGTGCGTTTAAAAGCGGTCCTCCTGGAAGCGGATCCACCTTTGCGAGGACCACCGTCGAAACGTGTTCGTTTTCGGCCCGAGAATGCCTTCCGTCATTCCTCCGCTTCCGATCGGCCCGTCCCTCCTTCTCGACTTTCGTCGCCCGTCCTCTTTGTCCGGCTTAGAAAACGGACAGGTGTGACCGTGGCTGGCTGCACGGAACGAAGGGGTTGAAGAAGGGATGGGTTAAGAGGAACCCTCGAGATGTGATTCCATGCTTCCCCCCCCCCCCCCCTCCCGCCTTCTTTATCGCGCAAGAAGCTGTGAAGTGGGAACAAAGGAATATTCCCGCGGTAAGAATCCTCTTCTCCGGTCGAAATACTTGGTGGCTAAAGAGGAAGGGTAAAGAGTGGCTGGCTGGACGTCTCTAGGATATCATTCATCCGTCCCTCTTCGTTTCATCCGCGTCGCCACTTGTCCCTCAGGCTCCGTCCACCGCCGCCAGACCCTCTGTTTGTTGACAGCCTTGTCGTCGTTCCCGTTTCTCCCCCTAGCGAATTGTAACACTCGTCAAATATTTACGAACGGTTTAGGAGCCATCGAATTTTGCTTACGATTAATTCGAGGGTGCTCGACTTCTTCTGGCTTTTCACGGGTCACTCGATCCCGACGAGGGTCGAACCGAATCGAACCGGCGCGCCGCGCCGCGTGATTAATGACTTATGGTAATTTGCAGCTCGTTCGATCGTGTAATCTCGATGGAATGTAATCGTGTTATTCGTGTTACGTAACACAAAGCTAGCCACGAACTACGGCAACGTGCTTTTTCCTTAATATTTCTTTTCTTTATTCATTTCATTTGATAAATATACATATTCCTCTGAAATATTCTTTTGGGATCCTCTTCATTTGGGATAATATCTAGAACATAGTATTAATAAATAAACTGGAGTACAATAATTAAATTTAAAATGTGATTTAGAATATTAATTATGAAGACAAAGCTTTATACATTAATTATCACGGTAATTGCCAGTATCCTACCATCTGAAATTTTGTAAAATTGGTAGTTAATAAAAGAAAAGATTAAATAAGTCAGGGATAGTATTAATAATCCAAGATACTAAATTGAATAATTGAATTTGAAAATTGATCATTTATATATCTTAGTATATATGTCAGTTATCAGTGTGTTAACAAACCTTTGAACTTAGCCTTAATAATTTTTTTAAATATTTAATTGCACACAACAGAAGTCAATAATTAGTTCGAAATTAAAATTTAATCAGCTGTTACAGTATGGCATATGAACATTCTCATAATTTTTATATGAAATATTTGAAAAATTCATGAAATGACTTGGTGCAATTGCAAATGGTTAATTCGCTCCTCAAATATTTCTCTAGGCACGTGAGACGGCTGTTCCTCGAACATGAACGTCTAATTTTATCTCTCTCCTAAGAGGTGGCAAAAAGAGCATATAACCGGCCAGCAATGCTGGTGTAATCGACAATGCGACTCTCGAATCGAGTTCCCGGCACCGTTCAATCATTCATGCGGTAAACAGGTTCCATTGAAGTCAAAAGCGAGCTCGCCATTCTGCGTTGCTTCTCTGAACAAAAATCGAGCCGTATTTGTGCAAGCCGGTGTATGCTTGCGCCTCTGAAAGAGTCCTTCCTTCTGCAGGTGCTACTCGAAAGGTAGAAATTATTTGAGCCCAGCTCGTTCGCTGCCGAATTGTAAATTGTAAAAGGTATTGCTATTAGAATAACAATACAAAATAGTGAAAATTAATTGCTCTTAACAATTCAAGTTTTAACCTAAAATAAATCAAAATTTTGTGAATATACGTATCTTATCGTCAAAAAGAATTGTAAGTTCGTGCGAGATTTTTGCTTGAATTTTGAGAATATTTATAGATTTATTGATGGATGTTTTCTGGTTTCGGAAAGTTTCAAACGTAGACGCTTCGGGAATAGAAGAAAGAAAATAATTCGCTTAATTTGAACGGAACATCGCGGGTTACTTGGACGGGTTTAATTTACAAGCTCGTGTTAATTGGCTTTTTGTACGTTCCCGTGAGTTTGATGAATCCTTTAGATCTTGTTAGTATCCCGTGTTTTCGCTCCGTATTTGTATTGAAACCGAGAAGCTGATACGCTGTTTAACTCGTCGCGACTAGAAGGGAAAAAACTTGTTTCGTTCAGGCAGAACTTCGAACAGTAGATTCGCTAACTGCTCAGGACTTCTGGAAAAACATCGCGAAAAGTAAGAGGCGGCGTTTGAAGATCCCACTTCTGGAATGCGTCAGGGGACAAAGTTTATTATTGTTCTGGAACTTTATTCAACCTTTTTAGGATCGATTCTTTGGTGTCTTCGCTAATTTTATCAAAACAAGTTTATCTCAACCGTATCGGTGTTAGTTTTCGTTCAAATAAATTGATTTTCCCACCAGAAAATTTTAACCCTCGAACCATGAATTAAAATTTCGGAAATTTCAAGGCATTCATTCAAAATATACATTTTCTATTTCTAGTCAATTTTCTTTCAAGCATAATTTATAATATGTTTGCGAAACTAATTTTCGAATGTCTTCTACTTCCATCGCAGAACTTTAATTTACTTTTGTACCTAATTTATAATATGTCAGTCAGGGTGTTTTTCATGTTGGATCGCTTTTCGGCGACTTTGATAAATAACTCGATCGAAGTACGCGTACTCGCGAAGTTCGCACGGTCCCCGTAACTTGCACCTATCAATTTTAATTCCCGTTCGAATTTAGCTTATACCAATCAGAATATTACTCGTCTGACGATATTGGACGTTCCACCTCCGCGCGGATGATCGATATAAACGCGAGCAAATTTATGCGGTTTGCGGTCCCGCGCCGCGATGTCCCGCTTAATTCATCGAAAAACGCCCGTAACAGCTCGCCATTAATTCTCATTCCCGTCGTATTATACAGGGTGTCCCAGAACTCCTGTAGGAGCCGGAAATGGGGGGTAGCTGAGACTATTCTGAACAACAATTTCCTTTGCAAAAATATCGGATGGGGCTTCGTTTTTGAATTATTAAGCAAAAACACTGACCAATCAGTACCGTCAGTGTAGCGTCGAGCCTAGTCGCCCCGGGACAAGCGCCTCGGTAGAACAGGAAGCGTTAAACACAAGTAATATTGAACATAAAAGTAAAAAACAAATGGTAGAATGTTATGAGAGTAATCGTACCTTAGAATAAAGGGAATGACTGAATGGCTGGATATCCGAACAGAAGGAATAAGTAAAAATTGCAGAATATTTTCAAATACATTTTCGGTAATTCCTAGAATTTCAGTGACGTCAAATTCCAGGAATTTTCGGAAACCCTTCATAACCAATTTTACTCTTTTCTGTACCTTAAATATATTTTTCGCCTTTTTTTTTACTTTTATGTTCGAAACTTCTGTGCAATGTTCCTTTACACTATTTCTCGGTTTTTAAGTGAAATTTTTTAAGGATTGGATAATGGAAGTTAGGTTTATAAATGAACAAACAATTGTTTTAGTTTCATTTGATTTTTATTGAAAATTCTTTCAATTATGTATGTTACATAAAGGTTACATTTTTAATTCTAACGCACTTAATTCTAACTACTAACTGTAAAAGCTGCATTTATTCAATAAACTACATGATTTATACATTCAGCTTTACAATAGTTATTATATTATTTATAACTAACGTTTACAATTGTAACTTTGCGAGATTGCTGCGGAGGGAGTGGGAGGTCCGATCGGCGGACGAGTATTGTTCTCTCGCTCGTACAGTGACGCGGAGGAAGTGAGAGGTAAGATGCTCGTTGCACTCTTCTCTCTCGCTTTTACACTGACGCGGAGGAAGTGAGAGGTCTGATTGGTAGACTAGTGTTCACTCTCTCGCACATAGAGGGAGTGAGAGGTCTGATCGGCGGACTAGTGTTCACTCTCTCGCACATTGGTGTTGTGCGCAGGCGCGAGTTTGGCGTAGAGGGAGTGAGAGACTAGATGCTCGGTGCTCTCACTCGCACATTGAGGGAGTGAGAGGTCTGATCGGCGGACTAGTGTTCACTCTCTCGCACATCGGTGTTGTGCGCAGGCGCGAGTTTGGCGTAGAGGGAGTGAGAGACTAGATGCTCGGTGCTCTCACTCACACATTGAGGGAGTGAGAGGTGAGATTGGCGGACTAGTGTTCACTCTCTCGCACATTGGTGTTGTGCGCAGGCGCGAGTTTGGCGTAGAGGGAGTGAGAGACTAGATGCTCGGTGCTCTCACTCACACACTGAGGGAGTGAGAGGTGAGATTGGCGGACTAGTGTTCTCTCTCTCGCACATTGAGAGAGTGAAAGGTCCGATCGCCGGACGAGTGTTCTCTTCCTCTTACGCATTAGCGTACTGCGTAGGCTTGGTGCGAGTGAGAGAGGTGACGCTCTCGCGGAGTCTTTCCTCTCGCTGGTGCATCGGCGTACCTGGCGCGGGCTGTGATGTATAATTTTTAATTGTTGCGTTACAATAATTAATAGTATGAGTTATTCGAGGTTCAGATTATTGTAGATCGGTTTTTCGTGTTCGAAAATATAAAATTTGATACCAAATTAGCCAGTGCTTCTACGTTTTCTATTATTCATTAATGGTCGGGTAGTTACGTTCATCCCTTTTGTGTGAGGTTATGACTAAGCCCCTGTAATTTTATGTACAAGCTGCCTTAGTTTAATGATACATGACTAGAGAAATACAATTTTGCAAACTCGAGATCATTGGTTTCTGAGTCTAGTTTCATGTTACCAATAAACAATGGGAAGGATTTATCTACTGAGAGTAAACATAATCCATCAAATTCAAACCTGATTGAAAATGATCAATTTTGTTATATCGTATGTAAGTATAAAGTATTATAATTTTATTCAAGTAGTTAATAATAACGTATTTTGCTGTGTTGCAGATTAGAAGATGTATTTGTTATACATTTCTACGCCACATAAGCTGCACATTAACATCATCAAATCAACAGGAAACTTTCTGGCAGTTTCTCAGATATCAGTGTTCGGTAATTTTTGGAATTGGACACTACTAAAATTTCAAGAAATGGCACGAAGAATACTTCCTGTCACATCATGTTCTCCTAATACAAATCTGCAAACTTAAGATCCTTGGTTTCTGAGTCTAATTTCATTTTAAGAATAAACAATGGAAAGGATTTATCTACGGAGAGTAAACTGTTCTTCAATAGTTATACTGAATATATAAGTACATATGTAATTGTAGAATGTCTTTATTTCATAAGAATATTGTACTGCGCTTAAGCTATATGTTAAATAATTATAAAAATATGTTGTATGTAAAAATACTGATATGTAAGTTTTACAATTTGTAATTATAAGTGCGTTAAAGTTAAGAATCTAATATTTAAGTAAGTTTTACAGTTAGTAGTTATAAGTGCATTAGAATTAACAATGTAACATTTATGTAACATGTATAATTGAAAGAATTTTCAATAAACATAGAGTTAAACTAAAGCAATTGTTTATTCATTTATAAACCTAACTCCCTTATCCAGCCCTTACAAAATTTCACTTAAAAAGCAAGAAATAATGTAGAAAAACATTGCACAGAAGTTTCGAAATACAAAAGTAGAAAAAGAAACGAAAAATATCGGTTTGATACAGAGAAGAACAAAATTCGGTACAAACGGTTTCCAGGAATTCCTGGAATTCGACGTCACTAAAATTCTGGGAAGTGGCACGAAAAATACCTCCTGGCACATCATATTCTCCTGATACAATTTCTCAAAATCGGGAATTTGGTGCCGATTAAGGGGAATGTACAGGGTGTCCAACTTAAGTGATTACAGCAGGATATTTCGGAAGGAGTTGTAGTTATTAAAAATGTGTTCCTACAAAAGTTGCTTAGCAAAATGGGGTACATCATGCGGTAATAATTATTTTCCTCTGGGTGGGGTAGTAGAGGAGACCTGAAGGTCAATGTAATTTTTTTAAATGGGATGCTATACCTTCCTCTTCAGCATGTAACAGCTGGCATCGAGACGAATTCAACGATGTGCAACATGATGGTGTTCAGAGATCGATAAAGTCCAAATCCTGGAACTTGGTTTCGCAAAAGGGGATCCCGGAAATTCCTGGAATTCGACG